>VXBR01003144.1:249010-290450 GCA_013400215.1 Cisticola juncidis | reverse complement strand
CTTTCTTTCTCTCTTTCTTTCTGCACAAATTTGCCTTGGGACTTGACTCAGACTTGTGTGTCCAGGGGAGCTCATACCATGCAGAGAGCAGGAAAGTGCCGCCCTCTGCGTGCAAGCAGCCCATGGGTGTGTGAAACCCCAGGCTGAGCATTAATTTGGGGGTGGATGGAGTGATTCCCTCTGCAGATCTCAGGGGGGGAGAGCCACCCTGGCCTGGGAACCTGGCATGGGCTGCAGCAAGTCTGTATTTGGCATCATTTCTGGGCAGCACAGCGCTGGCCTGGCACATTTGCTGGATACTTTCAAGATTCATCATCAAGTTGTGCTGTAACAACTCCCTCTTGTGCAGAGCTTTTTAGCCAAGGGCCTGCAAATGCTCTAAGACCTTCAGTAAGAGCTATGTGAGTTAGTGAGTCACAGATTACAGATTTGAGATCAACCCAGAACTGAATGCTGAAGAACCCCCAAGATGTTTTTCTTTTTTTTTTTTCTTGAATGAAACGAGGGGTTTTCTTTCATTCAAAATAATTTGGCTTGCTTTTGGATTTTCACTTCAAAAAAAAAAAAAAAGTAAGCTAAGTCTTAAAACAAAAAAAAATAAGAAATAGTCTAAAAAAACCCATCTAACTGAAGCATTCCAGCTTTTTCAGTCTTCTTTCCCATTATTTTTGGACAAAGCTCAGGACCAGCACTGGCACAAGTCTTTGAATAGTTTCGGTCGGCTCAGTTCTGTGGTGTTTTGAAAATCTAATATTTTACAAAAACTTTCACTGCACTCTGCTCTCAGTGCAGTTGGTAGACAGGCTTGGGATTCTCATTTACAGATGGATAAAGTTGGGCAAAGATAAGGGAAGTATAGAACATTAGAGCACAAGATGAGTCACCAGCCGTTCTGGGAACAAACCCCACATCTTCTCACTGTGGATGCATGTCAGAGCTCCCAGGGATGATGGAGAATTAATGAAGCATGTTCTCATGTGAATTAACACAGAGCAGCCCAAGTGCCATCCACCTTTGCAAACATGTGAAAAAGTACATGAGGGTGGATCAAAGAGTGTAAGCACCACTGAAATTTCCCTAGTTTAAGCTCCCACATGCCAAAAAATGATCCCAGTTTTTTGAGAAATCGAGTGGGAGAACAAGTTTTACCCATGCAAAGGAAACCCTGAAGCTGCTCAGGAGAACATTTTCAAGTTCCCCTTCCTGAAGCGCTTGGAGCAGAACCTCACGTTATCACTTCTTTGTGGGAAGCCAGCTGCAGGCTGGTGGGAGAGAAGAAGAAGTGTCTGGCTGAGGGAGCCCCTCTGTCTCCCCTGAGGCAGAAGTGCTGTGCTCCCACGTGTTTGTGGCTCTGCACCCCTGGACCCCAGAGGGACTCTCTGCACGCCTGCACCCCTGGAGGGAAGCCAGCTCGGGGCCCTCCTGCCTTGGCTCGTGTAGCTCCTCTCTCCCACAGCCAGTGCAGCTGGAACCCCACAGCCAGAGGCACTTCTGCTATTTTTGGAAGGGCTGAGGGAACCTGCACGGCCTCAGCCTCCCCACTGGCCAAGTGGGAGTAACGAAAAGGGAGCTGCTTCGTACCTGGCACCAGGTCCCTAAAAACCCTGTACGGGTAAAGGGCTGCAGCAGCCTGGAGCAGGGGGCAGCTGTGGTGCCATCCTGCTGCAGGGAAAGAAATGCAGAGCAGAACCTGCCCTGAATGCACCCCTGGCTCCTGCAGACCTGTCAGCCAGCTGGGCATGCCGGGCTGATTGCAAATCCACGCTGCATTTGGGACAGGGATCCAAAGCCCAGCACTCAGCCCCGTGCACCTCACTTGCTGCTCACTCTGGCACTGTGGAAGTGGAAATCCAGTGACAAAAAAGTGCCAAGGACTGGGACCCCCTGCCCCGTGTGCAACAGCAAGGAACAGCAAAGCCACAAGCAGCCTTTTTGCAGGCAGTGGAAGGATGGATCTCTGGTATTATGAGTCCATCCCAGACAAACCATTATGGTTTTACTATGCTGGGTTTTATAGGATAGTTTAAGATAAAAATGGTGATTTGTCTAATACTATGCTACTTACATTATAGCATTAAAAATACAATTTTACTGTAATAATTTCTTCTCCCCCAGGCTTTTATATCTATAAAAGAAAGTGCATATGGCTCTATAAATCATATCAGACCCAATAAACCCTTCCTCTGCCAAGCACTGCCTTTAACTTTCTCCTCAAATACAAGCAGCAACATTTTCCCTGCTGTCATCAGATACACTCTGCTTTTGAGCCTAAAAATGATTGGATTGCTGTGATGACCACTTGGACAGTGTGTGTCTCATCAACAGCGAGGCAGATGCAATTTCTGCCTTTGAGTTCTCACACAAATCTCCCCAAAATGTACCAGTAATTTAGCTGCGTGCTATTTTCAAGCATGTGGGTAACCTCATGTGCAGAAGTCCTCATGCCTCAGGCAGGTTTAGATCCCTTTTGATCTTAGATGAAATGCACGTGAAATTCTGCACATTCACGCTGTTGCACCTGGTACAAAATTATGCAGCATGTTTATATGTTTGTAGTTAATATACTCTGCTGGGAGCCTACAAAGCTAAACCCCTTTTGCCTTTAGACAGTTGCTTATAATAAAATATTTCCAGTAAATCTAAACAAGCTGATTTCTTCCTTCCCTCTTCCCTTCCCCCATTGCCGCCTTGAATTTTTTCAGAGCCACTGTCTAGGCAGAAATTTGTGCCTTTTACTCCTGCTTTCAAGTTACAGTTCAGGGCTGAAGTCTGATCATGTTTGCATGATTTAAAAGAAAAGAGACAAAGCATCAGCTTACAGGCATTAATTAAAACACTAAGTGCTGCAATGGCAACTGGGTGCTAAGTTGCTCTTTGCATTGTTGTTCACAAAAATACTTGGAAATTCTAACAGGCAACTTTCAAATTGCTACACAGAACGCTTTAAAAATTACTTTGTGGAGTTTCTGACCTTATCTCCTCTTTAAAGAACTTCTTGCATATGGATGTCCCAATGCAGGCGTTGCATTTATCAAGTCCCAGGAAAGTCCGGCCAAAACTGTAGCTGGGTTTGACGTGGGGCACAGGCGGAGAAGCTGTTGCTGCTGTGGAAAAGTTACAGCCCAGAGCCAAAACCAGGAGCAGCATCAATGGATCTGCACCTCTGGAGCAAAGGCAGCATATCCAGCGCCCCATCTACAGTAGTGGAGAGCTCTGTTTATTCAGGTTGTCCCTCTCTAGGATTTCGGTCTCTTTTTGGTGACTTCAGCCTGCAGTGGCAAGCCCTGAAACACAGCGAGACACTCTGGGTGCAGGAGACACTGCTGCAGTCCCATCCTGCCAGCTGGTCACTGGCTCTAATGCTGGAGGTTTGGGTGGGAAAGATCTGCTGTGGGGTGGGGAGAAGGAAATACATGGAGGATGCAGATAACTTGGGTTGCCATGGTTATCTTTCCTTTCCTTGTTGCAGCTGCTTTGGCCCCTGCTGACCCTCCCATCAGCAGACTTGGAAAACAGCACGAAGGAGTGCTCATCTGCTCTTGGTGCAGACAAATGAAGGATATCCTGTTGCTGGAGAAAAGGGCACATATGGGACACTTAGTGAAAAAACTCATTTGGTGGGAGTAGCAGCATGGCAGAAATGCACATTTTAGCAGGAGCCAGACCCTTGGTGTGCTTTTCTCCTGGAGATTTGTGATGGTGCATGACGTGACTTCTCAGATGCTTCCTTGGCTTGGTTTGCCCTTCTCATAAAAGCACTGGAAAGGCTGTCAGGTGGAATCATCACTGTTCTGCTTCTTGAAAAGAGCACTGTATAGCAGTGACTGCACCACGGTGTTTCGTGCCACAGAAAGCAGGATAGCCTGCAGCTTCCCCAAAACTCCCAGCTGACAGAGCAGCCTGACCTCTACGCCCCTCTGGGAAAATGAGGATTTCAGCAAGACTTGTGTGCTTTGGAATGTCTTTCCTTGATGTTCCTGGAGAGAAGCTAGAGAAAGGGATGGGGGTGAAGTCAGGAGAATGTCAGAGGTTTCAAATAGACTTAGAGATTACTGCAATCATATCAAAAGCTGTTCTTGTTAGGACAAAGATTTGGAAGTTAATGGAAACTGGTGGCTACCCATCCTGGCCTGCGTGCTGGGCACAGGACAATGTCAGGAGATCTGGCAGGCTGCTCAGGGCCAGGAAAGCACACCTTGAAGGAGCAAGTGGTACTCTGGCTACAGGCAGCACATGTTGCTGTGGGGGCACTGCGCCTCGGTCCTCCCCTGTCCCCAGCTGTCGTGTTTTCATTGACACAGGAGACTCTGCTGGGCCAAATCTCACCAGAGGAGCAGTGAGGAGTAGACTGAAGCTTTGGAGACTTCTTATCCCCCCAGCTGGACTACTTGCACCAAGTGGCCAAGCCATTTCCTAGCACATTTTTAATGGAAGAAAAGGTGCTCTGTAGTCATCCTTTATTATCCCTCTGGATTTAACCCGATGGGACTAAGGGATGTGAGAGCCACAGGGGAGTGTGTTGGGCTCTGTGATTATCCCCCACTCTCTGAAGAGGCTGCTGGGTGATCCTAACAGTGCAAGGCAACAATTTAAAGTACACTCATTTGTTGTGGCACTTGGGAGATCCAGGTTTTCTCCTTGGCTCCACATCCTCGTGGGAGGTTGCTTCACTCCTGGTGCATCCCTGTGCACAGAATGGAGATGGTGAAGTTCAGGGTTGTCTAGAGGGTACAGCACTGACAGAGGAGGATAATGAACCCTCTGAGAAGAAAGGGGGATATAATGAGCCCTGTAGAAGCTGCAAAGCAGAGGGGCTGGGCAGTGCTGATACACCAGCAAGTGCATTCAGCACACAACTGCATTGAGCCACCATCACACACATTTGGCCTAATACTCCAACATAAAGCTCTTTGAAATATTTTAGTGTAAAGGGTCAGAACCAGAGATAAACAAATATTAGGTGTGTCCCAGAAGTTTATCCCTGGCCTTTCCTATTGCTGGTACATTGCTCCTCTCCCCTCTGCAGGAATCAGCCCTGCCCAAGGTTTCCTGCCAGTAGCTCTGCAAATTTGCCCATGCCCACATTGCTCCCTGCCCAGCTCTTCCCTGGATGGTCCCAAAATTACACACCAGCAATCTGTCTTTATCTTCATTATGTAATCTGTAAACCACGTATCCTTCTTTTTTTTTTTTTTTTTTTTTTTTTTTACTAATTCAGTTACCTTCCTTCTGTCTTCAGTTCTCTGCTGTAATTTTAAGAGCAGACACACCCAGAATCCAGTGGAGCCCCAGCCCATACTGCCCCATGGAAAAGGGAGGGCTTCATCCTCTGGGGATGTAATTGAGCCTTTCTCATGGCAAACCTCGGGGTCTGGCACAAAACCCAACACATGGGCAGTGGGGTTTCTGTGCTATTAATGATGCCTCAATGCCTGTGTTGTTCTTGCACTTTTGTGTTGTTCAGGCACAGGTAAAGCAATGTTTATATCTCCCTAGGAAGAGCACATGTAAGTGTATTTTTGGACAGTGTATCACACCTAAAAACCTTGAAGTGTTGTAAAAGCAACTTTTTATTCAAAGAATGGGAGCTGGTCTGTCACATCCACCTCAAATTTGCTGCATTTTCATTTACCCCCAGGGTCAGAGCTCCCTCCTTTCCTCAAACACTTCTGCTCAGGCTGGGCAGTCCCTGAGCACGGATTATGTGTGTAGGAAACTATCATGCTCACAGCACTGAAAACCCAAAGCTTAGAAATGAGTAGAGTTATGTCTGAACTACCCAGAGAGGCAGGTGAGAAACCACAGCTTGGTGAATGTTGTGAGAGGGGCTGTGCTACTGAAAGTGGCCTCTCTTTTACTGAGATCTTCAGCAGGTAATGGCAAACCTCTGATTTCCTTTCCTTCTGGTGACATGGCACAGAGCTATTGTGGTCAGGTGGCTAACAGCAGGTCTGCAGAAGCCTTGTGGATCTTCTCCTTGTGCCAGGATTTGGGATTTTCAGGGCATGGATCACGATGGTGTCTGCTGGAATGAAGGGCTGGCCGAAACAACCTGATGGGACCTTCACAAAACTTGTAACAGGAGACTCCTATGCAACACCATTAACCACGTGAGAGCATGGCCCTAACAGAAGAGCTTTGATCGTCTTCTAAAAGTTATAATTTCTAAAAATTTCTTAAAAGGATCAGTATGAATGTACTGCCCTATCGAAGTCAGACCAGTTGCAGAAAAGCTTTTGGAGTGGTTTCTACCAACAGAGGTAAAAGTTTTTATCCAGTCTCTGTTACCTCCTTTCCCCACATGCCATGAAGGGTGTGGAAACACACCTGGAAATACAGCCCCACTTCTGGTCATAACCAGGGGGCATTGGAGCTCCTGGGTCCCAAAACCACCCAGTCCCTGCAGGTTTGGGTGGGTATGGCTGTGGTCTCCAGCTCCTCATGGAGGTGGGAGAGGGGCTGCCCTCCCTTCCTGCTGGCTCTGGAGATCAGGAGAGCACAAGCTGATTTTTCCCAAGTATTCATGGGATGAGATACACCTTTTACTTAACCCACCTCTCAGTTTCCACTCAATCCATTCATGCTATCCAGCTGTTCCCCACTGCCTCTTTCCACCCCAGTCTATTCCCCACCCTCCTGACCAATGCCAGCTGCCCTTGGGATGGGTTTCATGCCAGCAGAGCCTTGCAGCCTCCCTCTCCCCATCTCATTGGTGCTGCTGGCTGGTTCACTCAAAGCAAAATACAGTGCCAGTTCTATGCTCTGGATTGAACTAGGACACTGGAAAATACTTTGCAGAGCAGAAGACCTTTGAAATCAGTTAAAATTAGTTAAACAGTTTGGGATAATTACCAATAAGTGTTTCAAAACATCCCAGATGTGGGAGCAGAAGGTGCAGTGCTGCTGCTCCTCAGCTGACATTGCTGTTATTGTCCTGCCCATGCTCATGGGGATTTTGCTGCTTGGCCAGCCTAAAGAGCAGGTTTTGGGTGTCACATCATCTCCTCTTCCTCTTCAGCCCAGGTTTGCAGAAGAGCCTGCTCAGCAAGGATGGGGTTGCTGAGCAACAGGGTATTGCAGGGCGGGTTGCAGGAGGGCTGCATCTCACTGCCACACACAGAAAGGAAACAATAGACAGGAAAAATCAAAGTTTTGCTGGAAGAGGAGAGGCTCCTGCTCTTCCTGAGGCCCTCAGTAATCCCAGCCTGGGTCATGCTGCCTGCAGGGCCTGGATAAGACCTTGGCTGCCACACAGAGTGGCTTCTCAGGACAGGGTGGAAATCAGCTCAGGGTGTGGTGCAACCATGACTATTCTTAATAGAATTTTTCATTAATCACATCCAAGATAATCATTCAACTATTGCCAAACAGTCAGTACAGACTTGGTATCAAACTGCTTATCACTTCAATCCCAGTTCAGGCTGGATGTGTGGATTAATAGCTAGAGCAGCTTGACACATTTTCAATTCTTTCCAAATGAAAAATGTGACTCTTTGAATGCTACAAAACTCGCAGTGCTTGGGAGGATGCGATCACTTCCTTTTTCTCTGTTTTCCTCCCGATTGCATGATTATGAAAGAAACATCTGTTTTGAAGCAATCTGCAACAGAAAATGTTTGCTCCAGTTGGATTTTTAATGGACATCTTCTGTTAAAATCTTATTCTTCCCATCGTTTCTTTTCCTTTTTCTTTTGCTGAAAGATGAAAGAGAAAGGAAGAGGAGGAGAAAAAAACTCAAGAAAACAAACCCCACTGCCCAGACTACACATACAGACAGAAAAAGGGGCCACTGAGGTGTGGATGGTGTGACACACCACAGCTGAGCTGGCAGAGAATGTTTGCACCTCAGTTCTCTTTGAGAATGTTTGATGTTGTGTGTGTATGGATTTTTCTACATTTTGAATAAGTAAAAATGCTAAAAGAGGGATATAAATATGACTTTTTTTTCCATTACCAGGGAATAATTTCTATTGTTTGATAATCTTGGATGTAAAAAATCTGAACATCAACAACCTAGTGAATTAATTATATATAAAAATAGGTATTGTTCTGTATCTGTGGTATTTTTGGATTCTCCCTGACTCCATTCTTCTGCTGCAGAAGAGGAAACCTGTTGTTCTTTGGGAAATCTTTACATGCTGGTAGGCAGCTGGAAGAAAAAGCCAGTGAGAAGAAAAGCCTCAGGCACTGCAGCCAACAGATAAGGCCAGTTGTAGTTTGTGAGAGGCTGAAATGTCAGTACAAAAAGCCATGAATGCTATCAGCTGCTCTGGTGTTTGCAGCATTGATGGGAGACCATGCCAAGCAGCAAAAACTGTGGAAGAGGATCCTGGATTTTGGTGCATCAGTACCCACAGATAGAAAATGAGATGCAGGAATCTCGAGCCTGGGGGAAAATGATAGTGAAAATTGGCTGCACACCAGAAGGGGGTTGTGCTGGTCACTCCCTGCACAAAACACGAGGCAAAGAGGGGGGCAGGAGCTGCTTGGGAAGGGAGCAAAGCTCCTCCTCAAGGAGCAGCTGCCCTTGGTGGTGACTTTGTATGGGCTCCTGGGCCACTGGTACAACCCAGCAGCTCCTTAGGTTCGGTCCAAGCCCACGTGGCTGCAACTGCAACACCAGCACCTGCCTCATGACCTTTTTTTTTTTTTTTTTGTGATACTGCAACAAAGAAACAAAGCATCACTTCCTAGGCTAAATAAATAAATAAATAAATATACATTCCTATCAAAAAAACAGAAATATTTTTATGTCTCACAATTTTTCAGAGGTGAAAGACCTACCCACAATGTTTTTCTCAGATATGTGCTATTGGTTCAGCATCCCAGCAGGTAAAAGGATTAAAAAATAATGCAGACTTTTTGGTGTAGTTGAGATTTTCAGTCACCTTCCTCTGCGTGGTAGAAGCAGGACAAAACATGGTCTAAAACAAAACTGTCATGGCAGGGAGACCCTTTTGGAATAGGTTGGTCAATGAGGGAGAGTTAAAGCACAGCCTGCTTTCCAAGACCAAAGTGAAACACTTTTAAAATATGGGTATGAAAAGATTCCTTCTGAATTAGTTACTTGGTAAATGAAAAAATATGCCCTGAAAGAATAAAACACGACAGATATTTGATCCAGTGGTGGACTGTGAAGTCATAAATTTGTCAAACCACGACTTTCTTTCTAGATACCCATTGTCTGGCCCCATTTATTTTGTGTCCATCACACTGGAATCTCTCTTTTAATCAGCTGTGCCATTCCAGCTGTCTGGATGGAAGGAGAAATAGTTTGGGGGAAAGATGTGGAGAGTGCTTTGAGTAACCCTGAGAGTGGTTTTGACCCATACCCAGTGCTAGGACTGGGGAATTTCAGTATGAATTTTAGCAGCAGAGGTGCACTTTAGGCAGTGACCTTTGTTTTTCCCACATACCAAAGGGGATATGTGCCCTATAGTCTGAAATGTTTTTGTAAGAATGCAGCTGACATTTGCAGGTGACAGTTTTCCATATTCATAAACAATTTTTGATATTCAGGCATTGATTCCTGTTCAGGTGGGATCAGGGCTGGTACAGACCAGGTCCTGTAATGTCCAGTGCAAATATGAAGAGGTTTTTTAAAACTGGCAAGTGTATTAATTGGAAGAAAAAATGAATCAAGACATGAAAAATATTGATTTTCTTTGTGTTTTTTTTTTCATTTCTCTTAAAACCTTGGCTTCTATTCTCTTCTGGCTATAAATATGGTATTTTAATATTTTAATAACTAGATATGTGACCTAGGCCACCTCCATTCTCTTTAGCCATTTTCTCCCACCAGCCTCTTCCTTGCATTTTAGAAGAAAATCAATTGCAGGAGAGTCCTCAAAAGCCCCCCAGGTCCAAGCAAATTTACTATCTGGAAAACTTTTGCTACATGTAAGCATTTGTCTAGCAGTGTGAAACAGCAGAGCATAGTCATAAATTATATTTGTTTTGGCTTTTGGAGGACTCAGGTAGATGATTCAATGCTTTATTACACTGGGCTTTGCATGTCTGGATTGGGATTTTTTAGGATAGGCACCAAAATCCCTGCTAACAAAGCAGGGTAAGTGAATCAATTCCTTAAACATGAGTTAATCTCAGATGAAGTTCAGCCATCAGATCAAAGAAAACCTGCATATCTCATGCTCCGTGGTCAATCCCAGCCTGCCCAAACTCTGTAACACAGCCTGAAATGCTCTGGCTCCACATCAAACTTTGTGTATTACCCAGCACCCCTGAAAGCTCGTGGCACATGCTCTGTGTGCTCTAGCACACTGCCAAATCAGGAGGGGGGAAAGAAGAAAGAAAAAAAGAAAAAGGCATGCCAAAATGTGAGTTCCAATGGGTTTTCAGCCAAAAAGAAGACCACACTTACATTTGGAGAAGAAATACTCTAGAGAACTCTAGAAAACGTAGAAAGCCGTAAGGAAGAGGTGCCATTTCTTTCTTTTCATCAAACTGCTTTCCCTGCATTGCCACTTTATTACTTCTGCTTTTAACCTCCACGGGGGCAATCATGCCTGCTACCCTCCCTTACATCACATTTCTTTTCCTTTAGCACCCTCAAAGCAAATTGGAGATTGCTTTGAAGATTCATGTTAGGAAATGAGGTGCACACACATACTCGCGTGCAAACACCTGCACAAGCTCGTGAAGGCAAATCTGCTGCTCCTCCTTGCATTTCCAGGGACTTTGTGTCTGCATTTCTGGCAACAAATTAATGTGGAAGTGGAAAATCAAGAAAGAGTTAATTAAAAAAAAAAAAAAAGGAAACTTTGCCTTGTTTGCAGTGATTTTGCATCAGTTTCCATGGAAATGGAAGTAGAACAAGCCAAGAGCAGTGGTGTAGCCAACTTCAGCTGCTGGCTTCTAGTTCTTGCTCCTGTTTCCATGGAAATAGATGCCAAATCAGCAAAAAATAAGGTAACTTGTTTTAAGATAGTAGAGTTTTAAGGGCTTGTCCTTATTTAACCTCAGTCAGGAAGATAGCTGGTGAGGGGAGGCAGCCAGCAACTCAGTGAAAACTTTCAGAGGCTCCTTCAGCATCTGACTGCTTGTTGAACTCTGTAGAGAGTAAATTCATGGGGCAGCCACTAACCTTCAGAGACATTCTGCCACTTTCCAGCAGGTTGTAAATAGAATATATTTACTTCTTGGCATGGATGGTCACAGCAGTCTGTGGGAGCCCAAGCTCAATTCTCCTTGCAGTGCAACCATGAAAGTGCCTCCTCAGGCTGCCTTTGCCTCCCAGAGTTCAGAAGGAGATGTGCTTTTCCCAGCTGCAATATGCAAACTATTCCCATTCCAAAAGCAAAACTTTCTGTTTCAATCTATATGGAGAGAGAAGCAAAGGGGAGTTAGCTGGGGGAATTCCTGGCAGTGTTTTACAGCAAACACCCCACTTTCTTTTTTACCTGATCCATGAAGGCAAAATCTCCTTGAGATAAAAGAAGTTGGCCATAATTCTGCTTATACCAAAATGTGGATGGGAAGGCAGAACTGAATCCAACCAGAAAAAAAATCTGCTGTAATTTCAAGAAGTGAAATTTCATCCAAAGCTCATTTTATTAAAACAAACTTTAATAGAAGGCTATTTCAAGGTTGGCTTTTGATCCTTAGCTGTTGCTGTGATGTAGCTGTCTGTGGGGAAGAGTATTTCTTCCTGGGAAGTTGTGTGAAGACAGAGATGAGAATCCCATCCTGAGCCCCACTGTTCTTTGAATTGCCCTTGAATTGGGATCATTTCCAGCTATCCTCCACCTTTTGCTTTCCCCACAACCCCTTTGCTTACATGCTCCTTGGGCAGCTCTTTAATGAGCTGCAAAGACACCCTTAGACAAGGGATCATATCACAGGCCACTTGTGGCCCCTTTTTTGGTAGCAGAATATATCTGGAAGCCATAAGTGTGGGTATATGTTTAAAAAAAATTCTTGGCTGGCATTTGTGGTGAAGTAAATGTAATTCTAATGAGGCATTCCTTCATTTGCAGCATTACATTTTTGCTTTTAGGGACATAAAATCTGCTCTTGCAAGGGCACGTGCTTTGCTTCACACACGAAGAATATTCCCTTGGGCTGCTGGGTGAGTAAATAAATGAAAAGTGCAGGCCAACCTAATTTTAAAGAAGTGAATCAGGTCTAGACTGGGGCCTCACTGTTGTTAATTTTAGGTAGTACAAGGAACGTGCTCATTTTCTGACTGGTTTCTGTGGATCTTCTTTGAAGAAAACCCAAGAAACATCAAGCCCTTCAAGAAATTGCCAAAAAAGATAGACTTTTTTTTTTGCATAACGAACACTTAAACACATGGGAGGTTCTTTCCTTTTCTTTTTTGACAGCACACATTGTCTTAAAATTCATGGAACTTTCTCCAGTTACTCTATCAGACACTTATTGCTGCTGTTGCTGCTATGATGTGAATTTTTTGAGGATGTTTTTGAGCTGTTGGGGTCCTGTTTGAGGGGGGGCTCCCAGGGCTGTGTTACTGATGATCCTCCATGAGATTTCACTAATATTTCCCCTGGAAAAGCTCTAGCCTTTTCTGTAATGGCANGAAAAACGTCTGCCTTTTTTTAAAAGGAAAAAAAAAAAAAAAAAAAAAAAAAAGGAAAGAAAAAAAACAACAACAAAAACCAACCTATCAGGGAAGCAATGGAAAGCCAACTCACAGGTTTCAAGGGGGATGTGGGAGGTGGAGCTGAGAGCACCACTGCTCCCCAGGTGTTTGTAATTGAGTTTTCAGTGTGTTTTTTGGACTCTCCATTACACAATGGAGCTCATCATCCTCCAGGCTTGCAGCAGCTTCCAGGCCTCCAGGTCACCAACCTGCACAGACCTCATCTCCTCTGGCTCTCCGTGGTTAAATCACGCCAGGAGGAAAAATGAGAGCTGCCTGCCAGCTCCTCTGTAGGCAGCTCAGAGCACCATGGCACAACTCAAAGGATCATGAGAACAAGCTAGAGAACAGCAAGATGTGGAGCCAAAACCGAGATAAAGCTTTAAAAAAAAAAAAAAAGAGAACAAGGTCTGACATGAGGTGCGTGCGGCAAAAAAATGACGCACGTGTGCTTTTCTGTGAGTTTCACAATTTTGGCAGAACTGTGCATCTCTGTCCTGGAAATCCAGCTCTTCCAGCCCACCCAGCCCTGCTGCTGGCCCTGCCCTGCTGTCCCCAGGAGGCTGTGGCAGGTGGGCACAGAACAAGGTGTGGCAGGAGGGGTAGAGGCGTTCCAAGCGAGCACAGGCTGTCCTCTGCTCCTCCTGCAAAGTGACTGCTCCCAGGGCACAGCCCGCTCCCAAAAGGAGGGAATATCCCATGGGAAGGGCAGCAGCAGCCACCAGGTGCTTGCCATGGGTGCAGGGAAATGTCACACTGGAAATTCCCTTCTCTGGGCTCTGGTCAAAAGCCACCATACATGTAAACCTCCTCCCAGAGACACCTGGCAAAGCTGGGTGGGGACTGAATGACTTGTAAAACCACAATCACTCCATCCCTGCTGGTTCCCTGTGCTGGGCAGGGAGAGGTGGACAGGCAGAATGTGGGGCTGCTGCTGTCTCCTGGGGCTGGCACCCCTGGGTGCTCCTGTCCTGAGCCTTGAGCTTGGCAAGACATCCTTTCTTCCTGGCTCAGGTTATCATCCATCTCAAATTCAGCTCCATCTCCTGGATCCTCCTTACTCTCCCAACTTTTTGGGGCAAGCTAGAAAGGATGAGCATGATGTTCCTAAAGCAGGGTACACCTTGACCTGTGAGAGCCCCTGCTGCAAGTGAGACATGGGGTTAGCAGAGAGCAAATGTGAGCAGTGCAGCACAACCTCTTTGCTCCAGAGCTCAGTGTTGGCTGGGATGTCCATCCAGCCATCTCTCCAGGGGACTCTTAATGCCTGGGAGTTTTCTTAGTGTCTGCAAAATTTCTTAGGTTAGTTTAAAGTCTAATTTGTCCTTCAATCACAGTCATGTCATTATTCCCCCCCCTTCATCCATGACTAGGTAGGGCTGCCTTGTGTATGGCTTGCATTATGTACCTGTACAGATCTCTTTATTTTATTTTATTGTTTGTACTAATGATTTTAATCATGGAGGTTTTTTTGCTTTGAAAATGGAAGGCCTGTAGCTTTCACAGCACAGATGGGAGATAAAAGCACTATAATCACAGAGTGCGATCAATGAGACTTTTTCCAGGAAGATGCTAAAGGCATTATTTGGCATTAACAAAGAAAGGGATAATTAGAAAATAGGCAGAGAAGCCTTTATTCCTGTAATTAATTTCAAAGTTGGAAGTTCCCTAGTGCTTTTCTGTTCAAAAGTGACAGCATATGAGCCATTGCAAAGGAGATGTGTATTAATCATAAATCAGAAACAGGGAGGAAATTGAAACCTGTGTTTCCACCGACTTTGAAAAGAAAAAGCTTCTGCCTGGAGTTAGTGTGTATTCTGACTGTATGTGAAGGAAAAAAACAATTATAAATAGTTATTGACACATTACATGGAAGGCAAGAGGAGGATGTAACCAAACTTGGTTTCCTGGGAGACTGGGCAGTCCTCTCCAGAGAAAAAAAATAATACTCAGGAGTCACTTTTATAGTTTGAGGCTGTGCCTTTATTTACATCTGCTTTTTCCTGCACTAATTTCCTACAATTGCCATCAGCCCCACTGATGGCCACAGGGAAGGAAGAAGTGTTCAGCAAACTTTTTCTGCCTCCCTTCATTTTAACACTGTCAAAGCTGTTTCTCAGTGAGAATAAGATCTGCTTTAGGAATGCCAGCAGCCACAGCCGCCTTGCTTACAGCCTTGCTCCCATCTGGATCTCCAGCTTTTTAGCAGGAAAACTGAACATCTTCCCCCAGGGTAAGAACAAAAATTAGCAAAGGAAAAGGGCATGCACAGCCTTCTGTATAGTTTTTTCCCCTTTTGTCCCCTGGTCTGTGGGTGTTGTCCCCATCATTGTGTCCCCAGCTGTGACACGAATTGGTGCAAAGTGCCCACCTGGGGAAGGCACCAGCCTTGATCCAAGGGGTGAGGTTGGAGAGCTCTAGCACTGATGTTTTCACTCAGAAATACTGGATACCCTCAAGATAGCTGATGCTGCACACAGAGACACATATTTATTTTTTGTTTTATTTTTTTTTAAACATAGACAGCTTCGCAATTAGGTTTTTTTTTATTTCAGTCTGGTTTGACCTGATATTGTTGGCTTTGTGGCTTGGCTGATAACTGGTGTAGGTGAACATAATACTCAATGGTGCCCCCTCACCCCACGAGGAGTTCACAGCCTACACACCCTTGCAAGTTCCCATTTGTGTAATTTGGGGTTGACTGCAGAACAATCGTTCAGCCAGCTGCAATGTAGAATATATGTATTTATATGTACCATCATTCACATGGTAAAATTTTGCATGTGCACACACACACCCTCTCTTTTTAATAATTTTCTCAGTTATTTGCTCATGAGGTTGGTTTCTCTATCTCTAGACCTTCAGGCAGGCGAAGCTGGCATCTCACTTTACAACTGGATCCAAAAAAATGCACAAAGAGAAGAGGATTACACACAGGTTCTATATGGTTTTATTTCTTCAGAGTTCATTCAAGGACAATCCTTCTTTTAGGTTCCATTCCTAAAGTTTCTTTGTTTAAAACAGAGAAACATGTACATAAGCTTATCACAGAGCTGTACCCAGCATTTCACAATGTGCAGTTGGCATTTGCTGATGGCAGCACTGGTGGAGCCCTGTGTGTTTCCCAATGCATGGAGACAGTGTTTGAAACAACAGTTTTCTTTTCTATTGCTTGTTAATTTCCATATTCTGTTCTCATTGCATGAGCTCCAACACTTTGCTCTCAAGCAAGTGATGCTATTTAAGCTCTCCTGGAAATACTTCTTACACATGCAGGAATAGAAAAAAAAAAAAGATTTGCATGTCCCTGGCAGAAATATCTTCTGAAACCGCTAATGGTTTTCTTACCTCACAGCTATATCCACAGAATGTTCCTGCATTTACCATTCCAAATCACTGCAGCGATGCCTTAACTCAAGACAGACAAGCTGTTCTCCTTCCAATGAAATGATTTTCTCCTGATGTGTGTCCTTCAGTCCCATTTTTGATCATAACCAGGGAAAATCACCCCAATCACTGTCAGTGGTTAGTCTTTGGCTAGTGGTTGTAAAGGAAGTCTTCTTTTTCTTTTATCCATTTATTTCCTCAGGGAATAAAGTTTATTAACTTTGATATAAAAAACTTTTAAGTTTTAATGGTATGAATCATTTCAGAAGGTAGCACTAATTACTTTTGATTTATAATTATAAATCGAGTTTGTAGAAAGGCATACATAAGAATGTCAAGCACCTAAAATATCTTGAGAAGGTACAGAATAAGACAAAGGAAAAAGGCTCCAAAATTACAGTTTTCCAGAACATTTAGATTTTGTACCAACACAGACAGAAATACTTGCTTAGAATACAGCTTGAAGACGTGACAGGACACAGTGTCATCCTCTTACAGCCCACGTAAGATATGTTATGATGCACTGCAGTCACTGCAAAACAAAAAACTTTGAAGACAACTTAGTAATACCTTGATTAATGCAAATTTTATGAAACATTCAAAGGATATTAACATGTACTCGAATTTCATCCCTCGTTGGCAAATGTAAATGTAACATTTGGCTAAATAATTGTCAAAAGTTCCACACTCAAAACCTTTCAGTAGTTGATTAGACAGCGGAATTAACTTTTGTGTAAATCTTCTTGAACCTTTTGATTAGGTTCCCAATTGTCACTGGGAATTTATAATAAAAATTACAGTAGCAGGCTTAAAATTATTTGAACATCCCTAGAGCTAAGAGCCAACTAAATTGAAATCTTTTTAGTTATTGCAGTATTCCCTCTCTTTGCTCTTCTAGAAGAGAGAGCAACATTTTAGCTTGTCCTAGAAAGGAGTCCAGCTTGACTGCAGGCAATTCCAGCCTATGAAGAGACCCAAAATAGACACCTGGCTCATTCCCAAGCCATAGTTTCCAAGTGAACCAGGTCCCAGCTCAGTCTCAGCGATCTCTCACTCACACAGAGACAGAATCTGCTGCCCCATTCATGCTCAGCAGTGTGTTAGCCCTCAGTTAATAACACGGGCTACACCCAGAATCAGGAGTTTATCCTCTGTGAATAGGTTTAACACAACCTACATCTCCAAAATGGCCATTTCTGTGTGGAGATAGACCTCGTTTGCTCCAACCCCTCGATTGTGGCTGTTCTGTTTAGGCTCTGCTGGACTACTAAAAAATTCTCTCTTTCAGCCCAAGTCATCCTGGCCAGCAGCACAAGGAGATCTGTGTGGGACACACAGTCCCAAGGTGCTCCCACCCCATTCAGAAGATCTGACACTGACCATTGGCAAGGTATTTCGGACTTCCGAGCAAGAAAAATAATAATTTAGATTCGTGGTTTTCTCTGCTGTGAAAGAGAAATTAGTTTCTTACCCACTCCTGCTTCCAGACCGGGATATGACTCAGATCCTGATAGTTTAAGGATGATCAGAGCAGATATGGGATTTCTTTTGTGAGATGTGTCGTAGCTGTACTAAATGCTGAGAATAAAATTACCTTCTGCTGCAGTCTGCTGATGCTGGAAAACAAGCAGGACTTCTTCCTGTAGCTGGAGGTAGATTGCTTTTCATCTGGACTTCAGTCAAATTCACAGTTTTATGACTTCCCATCTAATGCAATCTAAAATTCTTGTAAAAATACCCAAAGGAACGTACTTGTGGAACTTTGATAGTGCTGAAAACTGGGGGATGCATGTCGTGGGCAACCCTTTCAGAAAGGTTTACAATTCTGCTTGGCCTCCAATGAAAAATATCACAAGGAAACACGGGGTTATTGGTGGTGCTAACAATGCATATTTTTGAGGGTCTCTGGTTTCCTGTGGCGCCTCATCCTTAGGGCATTTCATTGTGCAAGTGCTGGCACACATCCTTTTCCCAAGCCCAAAGCCACCTGGCAGCTACAGCAGGAAGAATGAAAAGCAACATCCCACTTTCAGTGGTAAATTCTCAACCTATGCAGGATTTGTTGTAACAATCTACCCGTTTGCTCTCCTGCAGGGTTAAACTGCTGTGTCTGGACTATGCTGTAGAAGGGGAAATATTTCATAACAACCCCATGCCTTGTACTCCAAACCATGAAGGTTTCTCCTTTATTTTAAAACATGGGAATATCTAAAGCAGTATTCTTCCCATGTAGACTTAAAATAGTCCTGAAAGCCCTAGTCTTATTTCCCTCTGAATCTGCCTTTAACTTAAATTAAACATACAAACATGCATCTTATAGAAAACAAATTAAAATAATAATTATTCATTTTCAGTACCTATTAAAATAATTTGAAAGTCCACTGATTTTTTCAGAAGGCTGGAACTGAGCACAGTCTGAACACCAGGTATCTGCTGAGCCATTTCAAACATATATCCCAAAGCAGAGCACTCACTAATGTTGTTTGCTTTTGAAAATCTTGACTGTGGGTGACATTTCTGTTGGCTGGATCCCTTAACTCCAGGTAATACACAGCAGAAATGAACTGCCCCTCTGTACACATGCTTGTGCCTTTATAAAATGATATTTTAAATGTAAATAACTCCCTGAATACTGGAGGTTCAATCAGCACATGGTCCTTATACGTAGGAAGCCTCAAGATGGCACTCTTGAACTGCGGAGTTTTTCAGGGAGGCTGGTTATGAGTTGCTTGCAAGTGGAAGAAAAAAATAAAAGAGAAAGAAATGCAATGATGAGAGTGAACCTGTGCAGAAAAAAACAGAAAAAATATCAGGCAGAACATCAATATCAGAGTAAGGCATGAAAACCTACCAGAGTTCACATGGCAAAATGTGAAAGCAGGGGTTATTATAAAAATTAGGGTTGATAACCTCCCCAAATTTTTGGGGAAAAAATCCACAGTTTTTTAAAGCTTCACCCAGTTTTTTATCCTGCCCACCATCCCCTATCCACTACTTCCTTTTCTCTCCCTGAAGGTGTTTTGGTGTCACCCCGTGAGTACCCTGAGCCTGGCCGCGGTGGTGCTAGTGTTTGGTGGATGTGAGGCAGAACACTCTTGGGTAGGATATTCATGTGAATAAGGGATGGTGAGCAGGAAAAAACAACCTGGATGAAACTTTGGTCTACAGAGCACAGGTAGAATTCTGTGCTGTGCAGAGGTTGTGCCTCTCAGTTCCCCTTCCATCATCACCCTCCATGGAACAGAGGCTGTGCTGTATCTCTGACAAGAGACCCTGATGGCTCCTTCCTGGCTGTTCCTGTTCCTCCTGCAGCACAGGGACAGAGGGAGGAGACCCTGATGTCCCCAACTTCAGAGACAGGGCAAGGACACCTGCCTGCCCCTCATTTGGGTGCTGCAGAACTCACTACTCTTCAGATGTCACAGCATCGTTCCCTGTGAGCAGGGTCCTGGGAATCCTGCATGGGACTCTCAGCCCTGCCTGGAGGTTGGACAGGGCTGCTGTGCCCTGGCTCCCAGGCAGTCCTGGAGCAGCTGGCTCCAGCCAGGCACTGTGGTGGGTGGGAAAGTGCTGGCACCAGCAGGCATTCAGCCCTGTCCCATGGGGGAAGGGGGACCCAGACACGTGTGAAAGAGGAGCTAGGTAGGGGGGCATCAGCTCCCAGGCCTCCTAGAGCCTTTCTCTAAATCTTCCTCTCCATCCTCCTCTTCCTCCATAAGAGGAATTTTTCTGGGAATCAGGGAGGTGCAATAGGAAGCAGCCATGGGCAGGAGGATGAAGGCCATGGTGGACCTGCCCTGTCTTACCAAGGCTTTGTGGTGTTTTTGCCCCAAGGCATTTGCCTTCCCCACCCCAGCAGTTTTCCTCAGGTGTTGCTTCTCTCCCTGCTGACCTTGGTGGCTGTGTCCTGGCAGGTCAGGGTCACATCTGGCACCATCCCAGCCCCCCAGCCAGCCTGCCCTGCTCACCATGCTGGAGCCACCACGCTGGAGCCAGCTGTGGATCACTCGACAAAGTCATCTGCTGACTCACCCTTCCCTTGCTTGCCTAAGTGAAATCATGCCTGCCTTTAAAAATCTTTTTGCAGCATTACATGACACATTTATCCACTTCTTTCACTGCCATGAACTGCTTCAGATAAGCAGCTGTGAGCTTTTTGGGAAAGATAAAGCAGGGTTTTTTTATTTGCTCTAGGGCCTCTGAAATAGGCATTACTTCTCTGCTTGCTGATATAAATACAAATCTGTTGAAGCACTGAGGTTGTTCCTGGAGATTCTGGGAATCTGCTTTCTCCATCCCTATGTGGACTCAGACAGATCTCTCAGGGCCAGGTTTGGTTTGGGGACCAGCACTGTGAGGATTTTCAGCTGCTGTGCCAAGGTTGGAGGCATTATTTACTTGCAGCCTGTTTTGCAGAGCCAGTGTCATGCATTGAATCCATGTCCATGTCCATTGGCTACCCAGAGCAAGAGCCTGATGAATGATGGGATTAAGGGATGGACAGACAAGTTAAAAATGAGTGGAATTTTGCTTAGGTTGGGCCAAACCACAAAAGTTTTTCTTGGTTTGTTTGGGTTTCTTTCCCTCTTACTAAATTTTGATCCATATGAGTCTTGGGTTTGCTTCTGATTTCATTACTTTTTGATTCCATGTTGGGTTTGATTCTGATTCACTTGACATTTTAAATTTTTTATTTGCTTTATAAAACAGTAGATTCATTTTTAATTGAGAAAAACTTGTTGAAATTTTTTATGGCCATACCAGCCATACCTGTTGAAAATAAGTTGAAAGTTCTGATATTTCCCAAACTTAACAAAAAGAAAGTTGCTTTTTCCAAAGCAAAATATTTCAGTCTGACTTTCAGGAAAATACCACCTAGTTTTTTTCTTTAGGAAGACCTACTTGCCAATCATGATAAATATTATTTAATTTTGTGATGATTATTAAAACAGTATTGAAACCATGCTTTAGTAAGTGATATGCTACTGCACCTTGGTTTTTCAAACACAGCCATGCCATGGGGCAAGAGGACAGTTTAGGACTTGGTGTTGCATCTCTCCTCTAGAGGTGCTGCATCTCTCATTGTCCTATTGCTTCTTCTGTCATTTGAATTGCTTCGTATGCTTGGTTCTGTGACACCTCTATAACGTTTTCTACAGCTTAAGCAGATCCTCAAAAGGCTGTGTAGAACTCATGTAAATGTACAGTTCATCAGTTCAGAAAGATACAAACGAAGACATTTAACAGCCTACCACGTGAGAAGTGTCATTTTTCTATCACTCCTGTTACACTGATTATTTTCAGATCTCAAATACTTACATACCTCCCATTTCTTTCTGATGTGAATAAATTCCATTTTTTTTTTCACATATAACACTCTCTATAAATGAAAACAATTTTTTTCTTTGTACTAGAATTTTTTACTTGCACTTAGGTGCAAGATGAAAAATAATGCTGCTCCCTGTCTTAGGTTGGAATACTGATTTGCAGAACTGGAGGACATGGTAGATATTTTTAAATCGTGCTTGCTCTTTAATGTGGAGACCAATCTCAGGGAAAAGTTTGCAAAATCAGGCCCACAGTCATCATTTAATCAAACTGCATAATTCTTATGTCTTTTAATTTTTTCTTATAAATCAATCCTCCCATCCCCTTAGTCACATTTGTTGCTCGTCTCTGAATTCCTTCCAATTTTGCAATTTACATTATAATTAAGGCTTAGTGAAACTGATGAGAAAGTGATTTTTGGGGCCAATTTTTATGCTGCTTGTAAATATTCATAATCTGGCTTTCCACAGGCTTGTGAGGGCCCCCCAAACTGCGTGACAATGGCAGGGACCCGAGGAACTCCCACTCCTGGGGCAAGGACAGACGTTGTGCCAGATTCTCCCACTGTGCCTTGCCACTAATTAGGATTCATTATCACATTGATTTCTGTGGGACTGGAACTGCCTACAGTGCAACTCACAGTGAATAAGGATGGGAGGATCTGCCCCAGCCTGCACCCAGGATCACCAAATCCCTCCCTGTTCCACTCAAGGTGAGCAGCTGGGTGTGAGCAGGGCATGGGTTGGGACTGGGCTCTTTGGGGGAGCAAAAGGCACCAGGCAGAGATGTTTTCTGAAGGAATGTCAGGTATACTGGTTTGAAAGCAAAACCAGTGAGACCCCAGGTCAAAAATACAATTTAATAGAGAGAAAAAAACCAACAAGAANGGAAGAGATAAGGAGGCCCTGCCTTATCTGGTGTTATCAGGTGTCCATTAACAGAAGGGATCTGCCCTCTTTCCACCCCAGGAGTTACAAGAGATAAAGAACAATACCTCCCAACCGACTTCAACAGATGAAAATAGAATACACATTTTTGGTTACATTTTCCAACCCAGGCCACCTGTGCTGGTGGGTGACAGGGCAAGGCAGAGCACATCTCCTGTTCTGCAGGCAGCTGGGACAAATGGTGAAGTTAGAGCTTGCTGCTGTCCCTCCTGGCCCTTGGGTCTGCCATGGACCCTTTCACCTCTGCTCCATGCAACCACTGTCTGAAAGAGTGTGTGGGCAAATCCTGAGGCACTGAAGGTGCTTTGCTGATGAGAGACCTGAAGATGTACAACTGGCAGAAGAGCAGCCACTGCCACCACAGCCACCTCCCCTTCTGATGCTGCCTGGCTGCAGGACATCTGCCCACAACCAGTGCTTGCCCCAGCACTGAGCAGATCCTTCATGCTGGGGAGGGAATGTGGCCACCACAAAGACCTGATAGATTTAACTTTTCTCATCCAACACAGCCCACTGGGGTGTGTGTTTGTCCACAGCTGGCTCAGGGTAAGGCCATCTGTGAGCCTTTGTAGAAGATCCCTGTGCTGAGAGTCCTTGCAGTCCCTCTCAGATCAGCTGCCATTTACGCCTCTCAAGGACTCAGAATTGCTTTCTCATACTCCTTTTCAACCTGAAGTTCTTATTTTCTTATGTGATAGCTACAGTGAATTGGAAATCTGCTGCGCTGGCAACAGGCTGAAGACTCCTGTGAGAGTCCTAGCTCAGATGTAAGCTAGAGAAAAACCATTAGAAAATAGACAGCTAAACCCCTGCCTGCTTGTTTTCTGCTCCTGGCCATGCCATCCATACTGTCCTCTTGGTTCTACCTCCTCTGAGTACACAAATAAGAAGCCACCAATGCCTGTTTTGAGTCTCACACAGGTCAACCAGAACCTTTAAATGGAGGATACTCAGACCAGACTGTCAGAACAAGTTTCTCCTGTATGCACCTTTGTAACCTCTTTCACCAAAATAATTTCTTATTCTCTACACAAGGTGCAAAAGCTTACGGAGTTCCTCCCTCAACAGCATATGGAAAATGGCAGTGAAAATAATGACTGCAAAGTCAAAATTTCAGGATTTTAAGTCCTTTAGCAATTTTGTTTGACTTTCAGTAGAAAGGTTTGAATTCACAAAGCTGCCTGCCAGTGCTTCTGATGAGTTTAAACAGGTGGTTTAGGACGAGGAAAGTGTGAGCTGGCAAATCACTCACATCTTTTGTTATTTTTTCCCAAGGACTTGAATTAGTGCTGGTGCTTTCTGGACTGAACCAAGGTGCCACGTAAACAGCTGCAAAATTACTGGAAGCAACTTTAGAAACAGCCCATATGGGCCAATTTGCTGTAGCTGTGCCTCTCTCCTGAGGGAATATCTTAATCTCTGGAAACTCTGCTTTCATACAGCAACACAGACAGGGTCGCAGGTGCTGTGATGGGGAAGGAGAATCATTCCTCAAAAATGAGGAATTAAAGTAAGCAAGGCAGATATGAATCTGCAGAAAACCTGGGACTGTAGCTCCATGACATGTGAAGTGTTCCTGAGGCTGATACTGAAAACTCAGTATAAATCATTGTGGTGTTCCTGTAAAAGAGGAGGATAATGCCAGATATTCCAATACCAGGCACATCTTTCCTGGTGCCATGAATTAGTAAAATTTAGAAAGAGCCATGATTTTTTATTCTGCTGCTTTCAGGGTCAGGAAGAGACTGAGCTCTAGAAGCCTGAGATGCACCTTGACATTCAAGAGGAGCAGATCTGTTGGTCAGAGCTGGGTCTTTTACAGGATATTGTGGCTGAATACAGCTGAGTCTTAGAATCTCTCTGGTTCCACCTCTCCAGGCAGAACTGTCTCACTCAAATCAGCCAGTCCATAGATCAGCTTAACTTTAACACCAAACCCAAACTGGGAGATCTGACAATTTTTTATCAGATGAACAGTCTACTGCAAATGATGTGCCACACCAGCACACCCAGCTGGAAGCCATGCTGGTGATGTGCAGTGTCTGAACACACCAAATACTGAAGCCTTGGAAATTATGAAATGCTCTTGAGAAGCTCCTGGCCAGCAGCTCAAACCACAGAATGGTTGAGGTTGGAGGGGTCATGGAGATTGTTTGATCCAACCCCTCTGATCCAGCAGGATCACTTAGAACCAGTTGTTCAGGACCATGTCCAGGCAAGTTTTGAATATCTCCAAGGATGGAGACTCCACAACATCCCTGGGTAGCCTGTGCCAGTGCTCTGTCACACCCATAGTGAAAGTGTTTCCTGGTGCTGAGGCAGAACCTCCTGTGTTCCAGTTTGTGCCACTGCCTCTGGTCCTGTCACTGGACATCACTGAGAAGAGCCTGGCCCTGTCCTCTTTTCACCCTCCCTTTGGGTATTTACACATTGATGAGATCCCCTCTGAGCCTTCTTATCTCCAGGCTGAACAGTCCCATCTCTCTCAGTCTTTCCCCACAGAAGAAATGCTCCAGTTCCTTAAACATCCTTGCCATGGCTTTTTGCTGAAGTCTCTCCAACATGCCTGGTTCTGAGCAGAGTGGAGGATCACCTCCCTCCACCTTGCTGGCAGTGCTTTTTCCAGCCCAGGATACCTTTATCTGCCTCTGCTGAAGGGCAGGCTGCTGCCTTATCTTCAGCTCAGTGTTCACTGGGACCCCTGGCCCTTCTCTGTAAAGCTGCTCCACCTTTTTGTGTCACTGATCACCATCCTTCAGGCCAGACTGCTCAGCAAGATTTTAGTGCACCCGACTGTCTGCTCATCCAGCACACACTCTATCAACTTGACTATAAGGATATTAAATTGGAGAGTGTCAACAGCCTTACTGAAGCCTAGACACTGTCCACTGCTCTGCCCTCACCAACCAGGCCAGTCATTTCATCACAGAATTTCTGCCATGCCTTTCCCTCAGTGAAGCCACTCTTGGTGACTTTCTTGTCTTTCTTTTGTCTGGAAATGGTATTATCTGCCTTACTGAAGCTGGAGGTGAGGCTGATTGACTGGAGCTCCTCCAGTGGGTCTTCCTTCTTGCACAGAAAAATAGTTGTAAATAATTTATAAATATTCACCTTTTTTAGGCCTGAAAATACCAGCGTTTCTAACACCTGTGTTCACTGAGAACAGGAATTAGACTAAGCCGTGTCAGCCAAACTAGTCATGTGGGGTGTCTCTAGAGTCTCCCCAGAACATAAGGCTCCTGAGCAGGTACAAAATCAACACCTTGCTGCTTGGTGTAGCTTGCAGTCCAAACACAGAGCATGGGGAGCAGGGTACAGGCAGAGAGCAGTGGACTGAAGTGGTTTCCAAGAGGTAATGTCAGAGTGTTGGTGGAAAAGTTGCAGAGGGAACTCAGGGACAGAGCTCACACTGCTGAAAACAGCAGCACAGGCACTGAGCAAAGATGTTCTCTGTATTTTTCTTCTCCCTGTGTGGTACAAAGACACCAATGCTGAAAGAGTTATCTCAAAACCAGCTTTTCAAGTGGTGAGCTTGACTAGAGAGGTGGTCCCAAGAGAGCAAATCTACTTGCACACCTTTTCATTCAAGTATAAAAATTGGAAACTACCCTTGCTCTCGCAACCCTTTTCTCCCAAACTGAATTATTCACAGGTATTTCACCACTTCTCACATTTATTTTTTTTTTCTCATGGCAGATTGGTCTCTTCTACCCTTCAGACAGAGCATTTAACACAGCTGTGCTTACCATGTCTCGTGGGGTGTTTCCACCGAGGTGTGCTTCTCACAAACATCATCACAGGTTAGGAAAAAACAATATGGAAGGAAGTTTTTAAAAATTTTTATACACCACTCTTCAGAGGTAGGTTCTTTTTTCCACGTGGTGTTTAACTCTTGCAAGGTCAGGTCACCCATGTGTCCAGACATGCTGATTCTGGCTCTCACCTCTCCCTTCCCTGTCAGAGGATGGTGGGAGCTGCTTCTCCTTGCTCCAGGTCATGGTCAGCTCAGACAACTGTGGAGTTAGAGCAGGTCAGGGGATCAGCATCCACTGCTGCTCTTGGAGAAGCCAGGGTTACTGAAACCGCAAATTAAAAACAAGAGGAGGACTTTTTCTCTCTCTCTCACCCTGTCTTGTTTCCTTTGAGTTCAAGCTCTTCTATGTGGCTAATCAAGGGAGGGAGTAGCAGAGAGATCATCTGAACAAACAGAGCCCATTTTTTGGCTTGGATGAGGACAGTAAAAATGTCTCATCTTGCTTTAGTGGTGACCAAGCCCTACTGCCCAGCCTCCTGTGCAGCACGGACCAGCCACCGTGTGCTGGGGTGCTCAAAGCCATGGCAGGGGTCTCTCCCTGGCAGCTGTCTTTGAGGAGAGCTCCAGTGGGGAGAGGATGAGTGTGTGTCTGTGTTTGCCTGCAGGCAAGGAGGGAATGGGCCTGGAAGGAGCTCCTGCAGCCAACGGGGGAGTTTCTGTTTCTGGAGAGGAGTTTGGGTTCTTGGCCAGAGCTTGTCACCACCTCCCAAAGCCCCGGCCTGTTCTCTCTCCCATGCTGGTGTTTGGCTCCTGCCTTCTCTCCAGAAGCTCCCCCTGGTTTTGGCAAAGGAGAGGAAGCCCTGGCCTGGGGCTTGGCACCCTCCTGAGCTGGAAGGGTATCTGCTCAGCTGTCCAGGGTGCTTTGGATGTCTCAGCCCTGCTGCTGCACACTCTGCCACGGGGCTCCTCCATTCCCATGGGAATGTGAGCACCTCCTTGGGTGTTTAAATCCATTTAATTCCAGCCAGGTTGGAATCTGCTGGTGTCTGCTCAGCTGCTTTCAGCATCCCCAGGCCAAGAGGTGCAGGAGCTGCTCAGGGGCAGAACTTGAGGGTGATGGGTGAGCTCAGGGCAGTGCAGGCTCAAAGTGCTGCTCAGCCCTTGGGGCAGGGTCTGAGGAGATGGGGGAGCCAGTTTGAGCTCTGCAAACTGGAGGGAGCAACTTCCAGTGTTTAAAATGTATTTAACCTTAGAAGTGTGTATTCTGAATTGTCCTGAGAATTGGATGGAGTTCTGGGTGAGGCTTTTTATTCTTTAAAGTAGGAGCTACTGTGAGGTAGGGTAATTATAAGTGTGTACACTCTCTTTCTTTACAAGGGACCATACACAGCCTTAGAGAATGAATATAATTTTATTAGTAAACTCAGTATTCTTCCCTTTGAAGTATGTTTTCCTAATCTCTATCTTGCTGTCACATTAAGGCATTGATTTTAGCTATTTCAAAACTTATCTATGCATAGATACGGACATTTCCTCTCTCCTTTTCTCCTTTTGTCATTTGGTAACACCAGAGTTACTCTGAGTGAAAATCCTCTGGGAGATATTCCAGGAGAAATTAAGGCATTACAATCAAACCTAAAAGTGAATGTAAATCACATTTTGAGCAGAGTACAGCTGTCCAGCAGAAACAATGGTTTCCCTCCCTGCATGTATCTTGGAAAAACCTGATCTGTGCTCTTCACGCAGGGATGTGATATCAGAAATTTGAAGTTACATATTGTTAGGTTGGGCTTTTTTTCCCCTTTCTTTTGTGGAGAAGAGTTATTCCTCATGGAAAATTTTCAGAGAGGCGATCAATACAGAGAATGAATTGTCTGTTGTTAGTTCCAAACTGCAAACCTGGAGACAGGCCATTTTTGTACTCCAGGGTGCTCTAACAAGCATCATGGCTGAATCATAATAAACATTTGATTTTCCTATCAAAAACACATGTACCCACACAAACGAACATATTTCACTCCACTTTCAGTGTCTTTGACAGCGTAAAATTTAAATACCTGAGGCAATTTATAAAACAGATATACTGCAAAATCCATAGCCAGATCACTAGAATTCAAATATCTAAGCCTTTAAGAAACAGAAAAAAGCCAAGCAACATGCAGTTGCATAAATGCTCCATTCTCTTCTTTCCTTATATTCAGAAAGAACTCATAAAAAATCCTCTGCCATCTGCTATATCCCCACCTATAAGGCATGCTTGCAAATTCTTTTGATGTGCAGATCATTACTCGGGATTAAATTTTCATATATGCATGCCAGTCTTCCTCCCATTCTGCTTCCATGCTCCTGCTTAGCTACCAGGTGTGCCCACTTGGTGGAGGGCTGTTTTTGGGATGCTCAGGCTTGTGGAGATGCTGTGGAAAAGCTCTGTCTTCATTCAACCCACTCAAGGCTGCTGGAGATCAGCACTTCCCACAAAAGCTTGGCTGGGGCTGATCTGCCTGCCCAGAGCAAGAGGGAGCTGGGGAATCCTGGCAGGTTCCTGCTGCTCCCTTAGTAAAGGTTTGCTTCAGTTACTGTCCTACCCCCTTTCTCTGTAAAAATCATACATATAAATAAGTGTACTAACTAGCTGTTAGTTGTTGTTGAATCATGCTGAATCATTTACCCAAGAAGCACAAGAAAAATTACTTCTATTTTGATGAAAGCCTCCATTATTTAGATCAGCCTCAATTAAACCATCCTGCTGGCCAGGACTGTGTATTTCTCTGCTGTAAACACCTTTCATATTTGCAGTTCTGTTTTGCCATGGGAGCCTCTTCATTTTGATCTTGTTAAAAAAGTTTTTACTCCCCAGACTGCGTGTACAGAAAAGGGAGAACTGCAATCCATAAGGGTACAAACTCTTGCTGCTCGTTTCTAAATCTTACCTAGGAGAAGCTTTTTGCTTAAATGCATCTGAAATCTGACATTTCAAAGCAGAGTCTTTTGTAAACTGGAGGGAACTGAAGCTGTTAGACTTGCAATCTGGAAGCTGCTAAATCTATAGGGGATGTACTCCTCTGGTTTGCATTCCCAGATTTACAGACAGTCCTCAGAAAGAAAACTGGATTGAACCACTGAGGGTGATGGTGGCAGCACAGAGAGATCCTCAGTACCAACACAAGGCATTTGAAAGTCCTCAGAGCTGCAGTTTAAGCAGATGAAGAGAGGAGAAAGGCTGACATGGAGAAAGGTTGACATAGAGAAATGAAGATTTTTTTTCCTCAAGATGACACCAATCCTTGGTGGAAGAGGCAGGTTTTAATCCCAGGTTTTGTGATTTCTAGCCCAGTGTCCAATGATGTGCTCTGCTGCCCCCCAACACTTGTGAAATACATTTCTTTCTATATCTGCATCTCCCACTCTGCCTTTGTATAGGCATCTATGTTTAACATAGAGGCACAGTTCTCTGTATAGATGGATAATTCTCTACTCATTTACTAATTTATCATACATACCACGTTCCAAACAATGTAAATATTTAAAATACTTCATTTGAAATGCTATCTGTTTATTTTTCTCTTTTTGAAATATCCAGAATGTCACACACTTTCCCTTCCTGTTTTGGAAAGGAATCTTTTCTTGCCTGCAGAGAAAGAGGCAGCGATATTGAAATTTCCACAAAGAGAGTTTGTCCCCTGAGTGTTCTTGCAGGCATTTGTGCTGAAGAGATGTTAACATAAGCAGCATTTTACATGAAATATATTCCCATTGCTTCTTGATGCTGCAGCTTCCCATGTTTGCCAGCCCTCCAAGGAACCCAACAGCACAAATAAGAAAGCCAGAATTTAATATTTAGATTTCCTTTTTCCAAGCAAAAGAAATAACACTTCAAGCTTTTTCTTTTATATGCATGAAGGTTTGCTTTGGGATTGCTTTAAACAAGTTTTTTAGTCCTTTGTGGCCAGATCAGTCTTTGCTTGTGGTGAGGACCCAGGCAGGTGGATGCTGACCCCACCCCTGGGCTATCCTAAGCACAAACCCACTCCAGTACCTCCCTGTGGAGTGAGCCATCATCCCAAAAGGAGCAGGAGGCTTTTCCATTGTGCCTGGCAGCCAGGAGCTCCCCTTTCCAGGGGCACCTGAGGTTGGGACATGATCCTTCCCTGATGGCAGAGTGACTCCCAGGCGACCCCAGGTATTCTGTAAATGCTGATTTTTATTGCTGTGGGCACGGGAAGAGATTACCCACAGCAGCTGGCATGGGATTGGAAGGGAAGCCTCCTTCCCCACATCTGATCTCGGATCAAAAGCTCCAGCCCTGCTCCTGCAGGAGGGTGATGCCAGGGGCACCCAGATGGCAGGGCCACCACAGGGACCCGGCTCTGGCAGGGCACTGCCACCTCCTGTTGGCACCTGCTGTGGGCTGAGGAGGAGGAGGAGGAATAGGAGAAGGAGGAAGAGTAGGAGGAGGTGGGAAAGGGAGGGAAGAAGGACAGAAAACACCATACCAGGACATGCTTTGCACAGATGTTATAACCCAGGAGCATCTTTACTAATTGTGGCAAACTTGGCAGAAATTAAGCCTAATAGGGCTCCTTCGTGTGACTGTGTGACTAAACCCCAGATTCCCTAAAGGCACACACTGACAAAGCTGTGGAAATCTTCAATAAAGTGTCTGTGATCCTTCAGGAAGGGAGAGGATGTCACAGGGCAGCCTCCCCAGAAGACATCCCCATGGGATGGGGTGGGGATGGAGGTGTTGGGGCTGTGTGTTATAAAACCCAGCACCAAAATCAAATTTTATGACAGAGATGTTCTTGAGAGAGCATTTTCATGAAGTCATAATTTTTCTGGAGAAGTGGCAAAGCTCCAAAGGCTTCCTTCCTATTTTGCTCTCCCAGCACAGCCCTTCTGTCCGCTGTCATGAGAGGAGCCGGGTACTTTGCAAACGGCCTTGGTGCGTCATGGGATTTATCCAGGAGTGTTGTAAACCACATGGCCCTTCTCTCTCCAGCCTTATCTTTGAAATGCCTCAAGAGACATCTTATTTTTATGACTGCTCAAGGGCTGTAAGCCCAAGGAGCTGCTTTTGGGAATGCATATGATCCCTGTCACATCAAATGACTGCACCGTGATGTCAGTGCTGTCTGTGCAGCGTGAAGGAGCTTCTGGGTCCCAGCTTCCCATCTGCAGCTCCCCAAAATCCAGGATTTTTGGTTATTCCAGTATTTTCAATAATTTGAGACTGCTTATTAAAGGGTCCAACGTGTGATGTTTTACTTCCATGTGTTCTGTGGTCAGGAAAACATAAAGAGGTTGCTCTTGAGAAATTTTTATCTGCATTTGTGGTTAATGTGCATGATTGCCTGAGGGAACAGCGTGGTACTGTGCCAATGATTCTTCTTGTTCCAAAGCACAGTAAAACTTTACAATTTTAATTCATTGGCACTATACCTTTTTAGGTTATGACAGAAATACCAGCTATCAGTTTCAATAAAGTTGCAGCATTTTGTTTTGATCTTTAAATTTATTGGTAGCATGAGAATAGTAATCTGAAATATACCTGCAGGTCAAAATAAAGAAATTAACCTTGTTGGAATGAAACTTTAACAGTTTTATGCTCTGTTTTAACATGCTACAATATAGGAATTTGAGGTTTTTAAAGGCACAGTTTTCTGATGGACAAATTCCATGGGAAGATGTGTGAGTAACATTAATTATCAGGACAAATCTGGGAACTTGAAGTTGTTCATAATAAGAAAATAAGGAAAACTTGCTGCTCATATGAGTGTAGGTTTGAAGGATTGTGGTAGCAATTCTGTCTTTTAGAAAATAAAATCAGAGGGTGTTTCTCCAGACTGGTTTTGTGAAGCTGACATCTGATTCAGACTCCTTGACCCCTCAATGGGCTTGAATCTGGTGGAGCATATCACTAAGCATCAGAGGAAGAAATAAATACTATTAGTAAAGACATATTAATCTTTGGTGATGTTCACTGTCAGGCTTTTGAATTTGTCCTGAGTCTCCTTGACAAAGGATTAGCTGACAAAAATGATACTGCAATGTCAGGAGATAACTGGTTGATCTCATCCTCCAAACTGCCTCACCTATTTCTCACTGTGAGCTTGGTTACTCATTTAGACATCCATTTATTTCTGTTTCACAGACCTATATTTTGCTGCCATATGTCCCTGGAAACCTTGACGTCAGAGATGACTACTGTTGTACCTGAATCCAAATGTTAGAGGTTCATCAAATGTGTCTCTAAGGGTTGCTTTTTTTCCTGCTCCTACCCAGGGATTTGGTCCAAGCTGAAAGAAATATGAACTGGGAAAAGAGAGCAGCCTGGGAGGATGACTGGGTGACTTCACAGGAATACTTATTTTCTGGAATACAAAAACACATTGGTAGTGTAGGAGAGGCAGCAGGCTGAATGACTGGGTTATTTTACATTAATGACTAAGTGTGCATCACTCCAGAGGTCATTCATTTCATGTACCCCACAACTATCAAAGCCTGAGTCTGCCTGGTGGTGACTGCTGGTGACACTTCTTGTTTGTCTCCATCCTCTGAGCCTGTGACTGTGGTGGGAAGGCTCTGTGATTTTATTCCTGCTGATGTAATTATTGCACAGCTCATAGTCATGGTTCCCCAGGGCCTGAGGAGATGGCAGGGGATGGGAGAAGTGGCTTCTGGAACAGCCAGCTCTGTCACCCAACTGCTCTGCCTTTGTGACCAACAGGCAGCAGAATTTGGGTGGGCACATTTCTGTGAAGTGGATGTGTCTGGGTTCATAAAGAGCCTCACAGATTCAAGGAAATACAGCAAAAAGTGAGTTCATGTCACCTAAAAAACCCCACCCCAAACAACCAAACTCTTGCAACAGTGTTAAAATAGTTAAATAAAAAGCAGGTCGTTATTGGAAGCTTCCAGGTGCCCCCATGGTCATGGGGGGCATCAGATTTATATATTTTTTATGAGTTTAACAAATAATTGTATCTAACAAATATTGTTCAATTAGAAGAGCAGTTGGTTGGGTAATTTTCCCCCAGGTTCTGCCCTACTGGAGTTGGTCCAGGGGCTTCTTTTTTTGTTGTGTCCTCTCAGATTCTGGTTGGAATGTCTTTTTGGAGGTTCTCTTCTTGGAAAAAAAACTAAACAGTATTTCAGGAATATGTTAAAAAGTTGCCTTATTATTCTAAAATCTAAGAGAAAGGGTAGGAAAAATACTAAGAGCTATATAACTATGTATTAACACTCTACAAAGCTACACATACATGAAGACTGTATAAAAAGCTAAAATCTTTAGGCATCACATTCACTGAAACTGTAATTTTGAAAAGGAATCCCCCAGACACTGAGTCCCTCCAGACAGACCAAGGCCAGGAAAAGACTTCCAAAAGCCTATACCTGAGAAATTTGAGAGTAGAACTTATAAGCAAGGAGTTTTATGAACAAGTTAGGTTTCCTTCTGTCTGGCAAACCAGCAGCCTGTTTGAATCTATCTGCAGTGTAAAGAAATAACAGCACAAAAACGACATTTTCATCTTGTACCATAAGAGGCAAGAGGCTCCCATCCACCCAGAGATGATGTGAGAGCAGCTCCTCATGCCCTGGGAGGTAGCACAGTGTGCCTGCCACAGTTACAAGCAGAAGAAGAAAGAGTTATATTTCCCAAATCTAAAGAATCATCCTCTCCTTCCTGCCTTGGAAGCTGTTTCTTTGCTGTGAATGCTGACTCAGCTGAACACCAAATAGCTGTGCTTTGCTTCCCAGTGAAAGAGACTCTCAACAGCACAAACTTCCCCAGAAAATGTAATGTCTTCCCCAGAAAATCTGAGGTTTTTTTCTTAACAAAAGTGTCACCTTCTTACACTGGTATTTTAGAACTTTTCTGATGCATAAGAAATAAAATTTCTTACAGTCATAGCTGAATTTGATGCCTGAAGAAGGCTGACCTGAAAAAGAGACTGGACAGAGCTAGAGAACAAAGTAGATATTTATTTGGAAGGCCTTCAAGGGTACACCTTGGGCAGCACAAGAGCCTGGTCAGGGCTACACCCAAGGTGGACCCAAAATGGTCACAAAATGGACAATAAGTCACAAGGTCTTACACTTTTATAAGTTTTGGTCCATTGACATATTGGGGTTTAATTGTCCAGTTACAGCTTTGGGTTGTGAGGTCTCATCCTTTTTGTTTTCCCTCTTCAGTCCACCCTAGTTTGTGCTTTTAGGGCTGAAAGTTGTATTCATTGTCCTTGGTCTTCAGCAGGAAAAGGGTTTATTTTGTCTACCTGTTCTGTGAAGAGAGCTCACTGACACAGTGTGAGGCTCAGAACTGCACCCCTGGGTAGCACAGAATCTGAAGAACATGAAAGCCAAAATTTAAAGCATCAAGTTAGGCTGGGCATGGCCTGAGTCAGACTCTGAGCACCCTCTCTGACCAGATATTTCTGTATATATAGATACCACCATACAAGTGTAAAATGCACCTTATTTAAGTCTGGGAAGAGAAGTTATCCTGGAGTGAGTCACTTCCACTGAAATAACTCTGTGGACAAATGGGACCTGAGTGAACAATCCAGGATTTAAAAACAAATAATATTCCCTACTAAAATACCCATATTGTATCAATAATTTAATGAAAACAGACCGCAAAGTGTAAATTCTTTTCCTCGGTTGTTTGGAAAAGGTTTGCTTTCCATTTGAATCCTATGCTGTGATATATTTCATTGCTTTTTTATTAAAAATGCATTTATTGAATGTATTTCTATAAGTCTCAGGAGACTTGGCAATCATTTTTATTGGATTGATCAGTTCCACTTGCATACAAATTGCTCTCTTTGAATTGACTGTTGCAACACATCTTTTTTATATAAACTGTTCTATTGATTCCGACATAAATAATGTACAGAGTACTTCAAATCATAAAAAAACATCAGTTTGGGGGATTCTTACCAGAATCTACTACACACCAGACAACAAGAAGCACAAAACCAAAATGCAGCAGCAAGGATCTGTGAAACCATTATCTTTTAGAAACTTTTCCCTCCTGGTTTTGGCAGCTGCCATTTGTCTGTCAATTATATCATGTTGCACATGTTTTTGCATTCATGAAACATGAATGGGAAAAAAACCCCTCCCTTCAGCAGATCTAATGTGTCTAATGAGAGAAAGAGAAAGCAGAAATTGGTGTGTATGTGTGGGGGATTTACCTTTAGCTGTTCTATTTTTGTTTTGAACTATTATTTCAGAAGAGGTTTTCTTACCTGTAAGTGTGGCTGCTTTTCTGCTCAAGTTAAAGCACAGCTTCATGTTCCCAAGAAACATCTTTTCCTTCCACAAACACACCTGCTGCTCTTGGGATAGCTTGGCCAAACTGCAGCTTATTTGGGAATCATCTCTCAGTTGTGGGGTGGTTTGCATCTCAATCTACACGTTCTGCTCCTTCATTTCTGAGCCATCACCAACAATGGATTTAAGGTTGGTCTCTATTTCTCTTTCCACTGAGACACTCATTCCATGTATGGGCAGCTTCCTCATGTTTCCATTCTAATGACTCTCTGGGGTTTAGGGTTACTTTTGGTTCTGCAAACCCCAACAGTTGAAAACACACTCTTATTTCCTTAGCTGCCAGTCAGGGCTCACAAATATGAGCTCAGGAGCAAGGCTGAGCTGGGATTTGCAGAAACAAGGGTGAATTCATGCAATGGGGTCCAGTTTGTAATAGAATTTATTGAAATGGAGGTGAAAGGATGAAAGTGTTTTCCAGGAGAGGATGCATCCTGCCTATCTATGTTGTAGGAGACACAACTGCCATGTGTCTGGGTTTTCTTGATCTTCTCTCATTTTCTACTGGAAATATCACTCCTTCTGGACTGCTGAACATTGAGAAATTCAGGACAAATAGGTGTGTATTTTTCAGATTTTGTCTGGACAGAGTTTCTGGGCAGAGAAGGAAGGCACAGCTGGTAAATCTGAATCCTGGGCAGAGGTTCTGCCCAAGCACAGGGAATCCAAGACACTGAAGATGGATAAAGGCCCATGAACATGCAGTGTCATCCTGCATGGACACACACGTTTCTGCTCAGGACATCTCTGGCAGACTTGTGGAAGTCCTAGGAGGAGACATCATTGAGATTGTGGGTGCTAAGGAAGGGTGAAATAAAGATGGGAGAACATTCACTGTGCTGCTCTCCAGCTGAATTATGTCTTTGGTCATGTGTTGGTCTTGATTTCCTTGATTTTACACTGAAACCTGGGGCACACTGCTCAGATGTCCTTGTCCTGCCACAGTGGTGGCATCCTGTTTGCTGGTGGTCAGCAGCAGCTGTGAACCACAACTTGGATGTGTCAACAACTGTTAAATGAGTGCATTTCTTGCACAAAATGGAAGGAAGTGTAATGCCCCAGGACATGGTAGGGGTTTGATGTTACGGTGGTTTTTGTTGTTGTTGTTGTTGGTTGTTTGTTTTAGTTTTTTGTTTTTGGGTTTGTTTTTTTTTAAGTTATCCCTGTTTAAATCAACAGGGGGTACCCATATTTCCTTGAGACTGCAGAGGAATGGCTGGCCATAGTTTTTTTTCTGAAGGGGCTGGGACTTTTTAGTAGAAATTAAGAAAAAAGGAAAAAAAACCAAAACAAATTTTCTCACCCATCTGTTGTCTCTCAACTAGCACCCAGTGGACCTCTCTCCTTGGCAGCAGGGAGAAGAAGAGCTTTTTTCCAGGCTCTGAGGTGGCTGGTGGGGCAGAAGTGGGGTTGGTTGACTTTAAGCAGTGGCAATATGTCGTGTCATGTTGGAGCTCCTCCTTCAGCAACCTTGACGCCTCTTGTTCCTCCCTGCCTTCTACTGACTGAAATTTCTCTTTGTATACAGTGCAGCGCTGTGGAGCAGGTGAGATTCTACATCTCCTGACAATATCTGGTTATCTCCTAAAGAGAAAGCTGCTGTCCAAGGAAACCTCACCACGTGATCCTGAAATGCTTTGCAGAACTTGCCTCACTGATACTTTTCTTGTCTCACCAGGAATCTGTGGCTATGTCCCTGTTTCCTCAGTTTGAGCAGACTCAGGAGAAGGCAGAGAGCAGTGGGGCTGCCCCCTCCAAGCAGTCCTGGCCAGCTTTGCCTCCCTAATATGTTTTAATTACACTTTAGATGCTCCTGTGCACACTGTGGAAAAAACTCTGTGAAAAATGGAAAAGTATGATCAGCTGAAATTATGGTCTACAGTGGAAGGATGGGGAAAATGAAGCTTTTTTTTTCTATTTACATTGTGCTCTGTGGAGACAGTGAAGCTTTACCCAGGCTTGCTTGAATAATGAGCCACTGAGCAGAGAGCTGCATATCACTTTACAAACAGCTCCTCACAGAATTTGTGTTAATTATGCCATTTCCTCTGATGAGATTCAGCTGATCTCTCACTCACTCTCACACGGCTCTGTGCAGGGCTCTGTGGAGCAGCAGTGACACGGTGACACAGCAGTGACACATCCATGCTGGGGCAGTCACAGACAGCCTGAGAACTGCCCGGTGTGGTCCTTTGCCTGCAAACCCTGCAGGGAGGGGTTGTGCTCCTGGAAAAGTCGTGGCAGGGCAGGCTGGCAGGAGAGGGTGGGCAGAGGGTGAGACCTGACTCCCAAAATATGCACGTGATCCCCCAGAGCTGGGGCACGGCTGTGAAACTTTGTCCTCATGACAGATCTGGTGATGTGAGCATTGGCAGGTAGAGCTTTCTCGGTCTTTTTCTTTTTCTTTTTCTTTTTCTTTTTCTTTTTCTTTTTCTTTTTCTTTTTCTTTTTCTTTTTCTTTCTCTTTCTCTTTTTCTTATTCTTTTTCTTTTTTTCTTTTTTGTCTGCAGGTGACAGATTCCATGTGGCTGGATGGCCATAATCCTGCAGGAAGAAATAAGGAGGGAAGACAACACATTTTCCTGGGAACTCGGGCATGGTAGCAAGTTCCATGCTGATTGAGGCAACAGAATAGAAAGAGTGTTTTAATCACAAGAAAAAGAAATTAAATGGTCAAATGCAGTGTTGGATTGGTACATCCTTCACCTTTTTGCCCAGTAGTTCTGTGTTTTATGTTGCTTGTGTTTATTTTTGTCCCCTCTAAGTGGTAATGAAATGGCGGGAAGGGAAGGTTTGGGAAGGGAAGGGAAGGTGCGGGAAGGTGCGGGAAGGTGCGGGAAGGTGCGGGAAGGTGCGGGAAGGTGCGGGAAGGTGCGGGAAGGTGCGGGAAGGTGCGGGAAGGTGCGGGAAGGTGCGGGAAGGTGCGGGAAGGTGCGGGAAGGTGCGGGAAGGTGCGGGAAGGTGCGGGAAGGTGCGGGAAGGTGCGGGAAGGTGCGGGAAGGTGCGGGAAGGTGCGGGAAGGTGCGGGAAGGTGCGGGAAGGTGCGGGAAGGTGCGGGAAGGTGCGGGAAGGTGCGGGAAGGTGCGGGAAGGTGCGGGAAGGTGCGGGAAGGTGCGGGAAGGTGCGGGAAGGTGCGGGAAGGTGCGGGAAGGTGCGGGAAGGTGCGGGAAGGTGCGGGAAGGTGCGGGAAGGTGCGGGAAGGTGCGGGAAGGTGCGGGAAGGTGCGGGAAGGTGCGGGAAGGTGCGGGAAGGTGCGGGAAGGTGCGGGAAGGTGCGGGAAGGTGCGGGAAGGTGCGGGAAGGTGCGGGAAGGTGCGGGAAGGTGCGGGAAGGTGCGGGAAGGTGCGGGAAGGTGCGGGAAGGTGCGGGAAGGTGCGGGAAGGTGCGGGAAGGTGCGGGAAGGTGCGGGAAGGTGCGGGAAGGTGCGGGAAGGTGCGGGAAGGTGCGGGAAGGTGCGGGAAGGTGCGGGAAGGTGCGGGAAGGTGCGGGAAGGTGCGGGAAGGTGCGGGAAGGGGCGGGAAGGGAAGGGAAGGGAAGGGCTCCCACCTTGTTGCAGAGGAACAGGAGAGCAGAGCTCAGCTGTGAGCTCCAGGAGGAGGACTGTGTTCTGCCAGAGTTCTTTAACCAGTGAGTGCTGGTGCTTCTTTTAGAGATCTTCCAGGCCTGGGGCTGGGCACCACGCTGTATTTTCTGTAATTCTGCTTGCAAATAAATTATTTTGACATAGCTGAGAAAAGGAAATAGTGATAGCCTTTCACCTTGGTAGGTTTTAATAGCAGTTCTTCTATGCAGGCAAGCAAGCACCAATTTCATCCTCTGCCTGTGTACCAACATTTCTCTCTGAAACCCTTCAGGCACAGCACCAGAAATGGTGTTTCTGCCTTAACCAAGGCCCACAAGTGCAGTTGTGACCCTCTGCTTCCCAACACTGCTGAAAATACAAATGTTTGTGGTGCGTACATACTTTGTTTATAATCTCATCACTTCGTAAATGGCTTCCATTGCAAACTGTGGGATATATCATTCTGACTCTTACAGTGTAGAAATAGTGTATAAAAATCAGATTGAGCCCTTTATTTATAGTTGTCAAGAACCAGATGACAGAAAACATCTTCTGCCTGGAGAATGATTACTGCTGGTGTTTGCTGGGTACCCTCTTCATCAAACAGTGGGAATGTTTTTTGTCTTTAGCATCACATCTGCAATGCTAGAGCCAAGAAAATGTCAATAACTCTGTTATTATGAATCCCTGCTTTCGGGGATTAATAATTCCACACTTGCACACAGGCAAAAGCATCAGAAACTGAAATTTGGCACAAACATTTGTAATCCAGGAGCAAAGCTTAATTCTGCAAAATGATCTCTGCAGTTTTGAGTCTGAGAGAATTCTCAAGGTGCCTGCATTTTATTTTTTTCCTTTGAGTCAGTTTTTTGGAAATGATACAATCTCACTTGCTATCTGGCAAGAACTCATTTGTATGCCTGAAGCTCTCAGTAGGGAAAAAAATTGTGGTTTACTTTGTCATGCTTTCTTGCTTTTCTAATGGAGTTTTCCTTAGATGCCAAGGAAGGGAAGATGGTGAAGTCTAGTTGGTACAGTGGAATTCCTCCCTCCCTTCTAAATTTGTCCATTAAATATTCCAGCCTCCCCTCATTGTTTAAAACCCCTTTATACGTAGCTGAGTAATATGTATAAAAAATGTTATGCAGGAAAATGTAATTGCATAAAGAAAGCAAAACCCTGAGTATCTCTCCAAGCATTGGAATAAAGGAAGTCTAGTGTAGCATGGGTTTTGTTTGAGTTTGATTAACTTCAATTTTGCTAATATAGGAACTGTAACTGAAGCTTTCCCTTACAGACTGTCATTCATAGTCTCTCTTATTCTTCCATCCTTCTTGACCTTCCCTTTCTACATGTAGATTTTAATTAACTTTTCCTCTTTCTGTTTCAATGAATTTGGCTGAAATTTGTATCCTTGACAGCTTTTCCCTTCTTCCTATTAGATTTTTTTTTTCTTTTAAATTGCTGAACAGGTTCAAAAAGTATGACCAAGTGTCAGAGTTGCACATAATTAAAATACACATACACTAGAAACAGACAAACCTCATTAGCTTAGAAAAGCAGGTATAAAAAAGCCCTCTGGCTCTCTCAGCTTTTGTGTGACATTATCTCAGTTGTCCAAGAATGACTAATAATCTAAGAACCTGCAGTAGAAGTGTGAATTTCTCATCAGTCATTGCCCAATGATCTTTGGGCACCTTTGCAAAATGTAAATAAACTGAAGTGCCAAACATAAGGCAACATGCCCAGTTTGATTTTATTATGCAACTGGCAAGTTGCTAAATTACAGAAGTGTTGGTGAAGAAAATTTGAACTGATTTTTTTTTTTCTGGTGATGCACAATTTTGTGTCAAGACCCAGGACTTGGTAGCATTCAGAACACCCACGCTGTTGTTGCTGATGACAAGGGAAAACAGTCCAGTTTAGCTTCTTCCAGAGACCTGACATCCCTCCTTTGCATTTCTGGGCTGCTGGCTTAAATAATTCACTCATTCTGAAACCATGCACTTGCTCCCTCCCTCAGTCACCAATCCAAAGCATGAACAAACTTCCTGAAGTTATCACTTCATATTTCAGCTTGTAAAACATGGCATTTCAGGCCTTTTGCACAAGCTGCCTTGGCTGCTGCTGCTCCTGCTGTGGGGCCAGGGCACGACTGGTGCCCAGAATCCAAAATTCAAGTGGAGGAAGTGTCAGGCATTTGATCCTCCTGCCCCTGCACGTAGTCCTGCAATGATTGTCAGTGGAGTGGAATATTAAACATTGCAGGAGACACAGCCTGAGTGGGAAACCTGTGGTTTCATGGGGAGTGCTCTTCATTCTCTTGGTAAAATATTGCAACTGGGCCAGAAACAACCAAAGGCAGTTCGTGATCAGTGTGTTAGAGCAGCCTACTCTAACTCTGAGAGGTTACCTTTCTCCACTTGAGGGAAAGGGCTGAGTGAGCTCCTTAGTAACCTGTGCATAGAACTCCTCTCCTCTCCTCTCCTCTCCTCTCCTCTCCTC
>VXBR01003144.1:228152-248753 GCA_013400215.1 Cisticola juncidis | reverse complement strand
GCCTCTTGCTGGCTGCATTCCCAGATGGACACTGAACAATCTGTTGAAATTGTTGTCTGAGTTCTTGAGTCGGGTATGAGGCCCTCTCCCTCTCCCTCTCCCTCTCCCTCTCCCTTTTCCTCTTCTCCTCTTCTCCTTTTTTTCTTCTCTCTCTCCTCTCCTCAAAATATTCCTAAGGCCATCAGCTGGATTGACCTTTGGACTTCACAGCCTGCTGCCAGAGCACCACATCCAGGAAATCTGGGCCAGCCAAGCCTGAAGGTTCCCCCTGTCCCACACCAAACAACAAATCCACGGGCCTGCAATGAGAAGCTGAATATGTGGAGAAGAATATCAACACCCATAGTATTTGCCTGCTATAGAGCTGCATGCCATGCCGGGTGGGTTCTGTAACAATACAGAAAAACCAGAATGTCACATCAAAGGTGGTCCCCAGATAACCTTTGAGGGAAAAGCCAGAAGCAATAACACTGATTGAACCAAGTTCCTGACTACTTTGGTTTCAGAGTATCCACATACTTAAACAAGCTGGAGTCTTCTGCTAAGTGGTGACCTTAAAAGAGGAAGAAAAAATATGACATTTCAGTCCTGGGTAGGGTTCAAAACCTACAGTAGGTGCCCTATATGGCCTTTTACCTTCACAGAGAGTGCTTTAAGGGCTATTCTGGTGTTAACTGAAACCCCTCATATGCCTCATACTTTTATTCTGTTGTTAACAGGAAATCCTCATATGCCTAATATTTTTGGTAATGACAAATCCCCTGTTATTATTAGGTCAAGGGAATTTGCCCTGTAAAAATAGCTTTTGCTGCAAGGCTGAGAAGACACCTTTAGTGTAATCAAGACAGGTAACTCCAGACCTGGAGAACTGGGAGAAAGTATAAAAGTCAAGGCAGTTGTTTAATGGCTGATGAGTAATTTCTGTGTACATCAATGACAGATAACAGTGCTCACTTCTGCAGCACGCTGCACCCTCTGTTCTTTCTGCAGATATCACCCCAAAACCTGTGTGAGACATTCTGCTTGTACTTTTATTTTTTCTCAGCATGAATTTTAATGGCATAAAACTAATGGAACAGAGAGGAGCATTGGGATGTCTGCCATCAATGTCCATACCAATATGACAAGCACTAAAAAGCACCAGTTCCTCAGTAGTGCAGAGAATGAGGGCTGGGTGGATTGTATTTCTGGAACTATTATTACAGAGAGACTTGCAAGAAGGACACACACTGTGAATGAAATGGGTATGGAATCACAGAGGCTAATGATAGAAAAAGGCCATTTATGTCAACTGCTGTATTTCCCTGCTGCTATAGGATTGTTCCCAATGAGATACAGTGTATTTTTAGAGCTTTGTCCAGTCTGGTTTCATATGTAAATAATAAAGATTGTCATCCATAAAGGATCCTGAAATAGTTTTGTTCTAGTTCTGTCTTTCCTCTTCCTTCCCTCTTCCCTCCTTAATTTCTTATTCAGGCTAAATGAGAACAGGAAAGACAGCCATACATCTTTTCACCCTTTCTGTTCTCTTTTCTTTCTAGTGTTTGACCCTCTTCATAGACAGGATTTATCTGACCTGATTTTTTAAAAATTGCATTTGGACAGTTGAGTTTTATATACCCTTCTATTACGTGGGTCTTCGAAATACAGCAGCTCAGCTTGACAGGAAACAACCTACTTGCAAAAAACCCTGGAAAACAAGCAATAAACAGGCAGTGATTTCTGCTCAGATAGGAACTGAACTGAAAGTTTTGCATTTGTTTTCTTGTGTTCTGTGTCTCACATGATCTTATGACTTGTCAAGGGTTTACTCACTGCCCACCTGTCCATTATGCACAGAATTCCAGCACAGTGAGCCAGGGAGTGGTTTAGATTGAAATCAAATGTAGACCATGCCACAAAAGGAGCAATGTAACAATGAAATAAAATCATCTTTTTGGTATAGAAAGACAGTTACCCTTTCCTAATTGGGGGTACTGTTTTCTTTTTTTGACTTTGCAGCCTTAGACAGTTACATCTCAAATAGAAATAAACTGGTATGGCACAGCTTTCAGCAAATGAAATTCTTGGCTTGCAAACTGATGCGTGTTAGGAGAGAAACTTGCCCTCAGTGGTTTGTCACTGCAGTGCCAGCAGGTCAAGGGGAGAGGATGAGGGAGCTGCAGCTGAGGTGCTGCTGTCCTGAGTGAACAGCCCTCAGCAAATCTCATCTTTGATCCATATGCAGTCACATCCCTGCTCTGAATCTGGTGAGCATTAATACCTCTGAATCAGTGAAACACTGGACAAATTAATGGCCTCTTTGTTCCTCGTGGGAGAAACCCATCCAAATGGTAGCCTGAATGGGAACACAGAGAACAAAAAGACGTGGGGACTGAATTAATTCCAGCTGAGTGTGCATGCCCTGTCTGCAGGAAAAGAAATAGAGAGAGGTGGAAAATGAGGACACACCAGAAAATTACTTGTCATCTGCTGTTCAGATAAAGCTAGAGAGAGAGAGAGACCAGGGGAAAAAAGAAGTTCTGTTATGGATTGTGTTGGCTGAAAAGAGTCTTGAAATAGAAACTGTGTCCTTTTGTCCATCCATGCTGAGTTCAGGGAAATAGGGCTCCTGCCATCCTTTTTCAATAATAAGCCTTGCACAAAGCACCCAGCTCCAGCACTGGCTACTTCTCCCAATAGAAACAACCCTCAAGGTGTCCAATATTGGCTAACTGCTGTGGTTGCTTTGAAGGAAGAAAAAAAGGTGCTTTTTCTCAGAAGAAAAGGAGAGGTGAAGCTAAAAGTACTTACCTAATTCTTGTTATCCCTCAGTGACAGGCTGCCACATCCCAGGACTTTGGGAAGTCCTCCCAGAAGCTGCCGAGAGCAAAAGAAACCTCAGCCCTTACTTACTGCAACTTATTCCTGATTTACTTCAAGGAGAGAAACAATATCCAAGAGGTTCTGAATTTATAGCTGTCCTGTTCCCTATGTAGTTCCTCATGTTTGTGAGATTGATTTCTGTATCCACAGTGAAGTAGTCACTTTACACATTTATTTCTAATAGAAAACTCACTGGTAGTCATGTTCAGGCAATCAGAAAAATCACATCTGTGTCTTAGCAACAGAAAACATTGCTAAATTGAAAAATGGCCAGCAACAACCTCACACTGCTATCCTTTCACTGTCAGAAGAGAAGTGAATTATATTAAAATCAGTTCAGATTTGTGAAATGGCATGAATTTTTTCATGTAATACCTACTGGCCAAACTTTTAGGATAGCTTGATGTTTTATTTTCCATCATCTTCTATCTTGTCTAGCTACCTTACAACATTCCCCCTCAACTTGCTCTTGCATGCTGGGCTTTCTGAGTGTGGTCCTTGGGTTTTACCAGTGCCCTTCCCAAGAAATGTGTCTTTTCCTGCCTTCCTCCCATTGCAATTACAGGATGCATCTTACAGACTGAGTCCTTCAGTCTTTAAAGAAGTTCTGTTGTCCTGTCTGTAACAAGTTGCTTTATTTTTCATTTAAAATTAATTTTTAACCATTCATTTCACAGCCTTTGTGTCCCGTTTTGTCTTCTATCACACAACAACCAACATTTTGATTTCTTCAATGTACTTGTGTTTCCATGGTGAAGGGAATGTGATCATCTTTTCTTGTGGCTTTACAGATTTGAATGGAATAAACTACAGATAGACTTTTTAATCTTCTAAAATGTGGTTGGTTTTGTTGTTGTTGTGGTGGTGGTGGTGGTGTGTTTTTTTTAATTATTATTTTTGGTTTTTTGGGGGGGTTTTTTGCCTTGAATCCTTTGTGTTCAAGTTAAATACATTTTATAATCAGGTGATTATTAGCTATCAGCACTTCAAGACCAAGTAAGCTAGTGGTCTGACTTCCAGAAAATTTCACCCAGTTACCTTTACCTGAGTTCAACATCTTGCATTTGCCAAAAGCATCTCTTCCAGAAATCAGGCACCTGGGCTTGACTTAAAAGATTCACCTCTTCATGTGATAGTTTGAGAAAATAATTAATCATTATTTTAGAATACTGTGCCTTACTTCTCATTTGAATTTTTCCAGATTTAGCCCCCAGATATTGATTCAGGTTTGGCTCCTGCTTGATTAAAGTACATAAGGTGCTTATAATAAGGAAGTATTCGATCTTGCCTTTGACAGGCTAGACATATGGAGCTCTTCAAGTCTCTTCTTGGTGCTCCTCCTGAACCAAATCAGGGAAATGAATTATGCTGCACTCGGTGTCCTGCAGGGGAAACAATGGGAGTGTGTTTGGCACAGGAACTTTGTGCTTCACAGGGCTTGGAAGAGGAGGAAAAAGAGGAGGGAGAGGAGGTCAGGCAGGGCAGGAGAGGCATTCCCAGGAGAACTGCAAAGAAAGACATGTGGATGAACCCAGGTGCCTGAGTGTGGCACAGCTCTGCACTTTCTTACCTGCTGTTCTGGAAAAGTGCTGAAGACCAGTGCCTGGTCTTCAGCTGTCTGCATCAGCCTGGCTTGGACCCCAAAGATCCTGAAACTCACCTGGCAGGATCCAGGTTCCTCTGCAAACATGACCAAGCGATTAGACAAGAGCATTTAGTCTTCATTGTAATCGGCTTTAGCTGGAATAAAGAGACCCTGCTAGGGAGAAAAATAAAACCGTTTTTATTCCATTCTTTTGAAAGGGATGTTTTGGCAGTCATGTATTACAGAAGGGTTTGGGTTGGAGACCATAAAAATTGTCCAGCTCCAACCCCCTGCCATGGGTAGGAACACCTTCCACTAGACCACGTTGCTCAAAGTCCTGTCCAACCTGGCCTGGAACACTTCCAAGGACACCCACAACACCTCTGGGATAAAATCTATAGCAAAAAAACATATTTGGAAGAGCATCAAACCTCTATCTTTATCCTCATACCAAAACAGCTTAATTTAAAAAAATGTTAACTTGAAAACACTCTTATTTCTGTATTTTTCACATCTGCTTGGTTATTTTTAAGTGGTTTTAGTAGCAGATTTATAATACATATTTGAATTTTATATGCTTAAACAGGTAAAATTAATATTTATTTTTAGCTTTAAAAAATTGTAGAGAAAACACAAAATTAAGGACAAGATTCATGCACAACATATATACAGTTCCCAAAGATGATTATAAAAAGCTGCTCTAAAGAAAGTATATTAGGGTGATTTGGCCCAGCTTACAGGTTTAAGATTACAATATTAAACTTTCAAATACCACATTGCCAGGTCTGGTGTGGGGTTAATTCTGTGTCCTTGTAGAATTTTAATGCAAAACTAAAAATGAGCTTGGTGAGCCTAGGCAAATACCTTGAAGCATATGAGATTTTTCCAAGCTGGGCCAACTTGTTTTTTCTGGGTTGTATTTTACGTCAGCTGCACCACATGAAATGTATAAATGCATGGAAAGCTATAAATATTGCCAAGACTGATGTGATAATCTATTCTTCTTGACTGTTGTGAGCACTTCCTCTGTCTTGCATTTTTGTTAGAGTGGATATATTTATTGTGAGCCCGGTGATTCGGCGCTGCAGAGGCAAAAAGCTCTTTACTCCCATCCATAGGTAAAGAGGGAAAGAGCAAGCACAGCACTGCTTTTTAACTAACTGTAGGCACAAAAATGCCTCAGAGAGGGGTCCTGCTGTCAAGTGGTGGTAATCAGGGGAGGATGTGCATCTCCCATTTCCAGAGAGCTGCTTTGGTAACCAGGGGAGGATGTGCAGCTCCCATTTCCAGAGAGCTCTTTAGGGTTTTTCCAGCTGCACAGCACAGAGGAGATCAATGTGTCCTCACCCACAGCAGGTGAGCCAGTGTTATGGTTTTCCACCTCCAAGAACATCACCTTGCACCCTTCCTCCTCCTCCACTCATGCCATGCCCTGCCCCATTCCTGCCTGCATGGTCCTGACCCTTCATTTCTTCTCTTCAGTTAACTCAGCTCTTTTGGTCAGGAAACAGCTGCACCTTTCTTTCTTTTTAACAAGTTGTTTTTCTGCCTGGCCAGGGAACTGCACAATGAGTCCAACAAGCCCTGGAGCTGATTTCTTATGTCTTGTTATGGGTCTGGGCTCCTGGCTCCCCTCTCCTAGGGAGCAGCCACCCCTCACTGTCCCTCAACCCTGCACAGTGACAGGGCAATGCCTGCTGAGCCTGCAGTCTGATGTAGGATGTGGCAATTGTTGCTTGAGGAATTCAGAAAAGCACAGGTAGTTTCTCCTTAAGATTCTACCCCACCAAAGTCTTTCTGTACTGGGTATCAAGAAATGCATCTCAGCAGGCTTGGCCTTGGGGACTCCTATGACAGCACAATACCTGAGGTGTCAAAGGACCTGGCTGCCAAATGAGGAAAAAATCCCAGACAGATCCCAGACTGTAAATCCTGCAGCCACGAGCTCCAAGGAGAAAAGTGTCCTTTGCTCCCCTTGCTGGTGAATGAAGGAAAAGCCCGAATGCAGAGACCTCACACAGGCAAAGTGCAGCACCTGGGAAACAGCACAGCTCCCAGGGATGGCAGTGGGGTACAGAAACGTGGGATGGTAGAGTTTCTAAGCAGTGGTGAGCCCATGCAAGCTTCCTACACATGCTAAACATTGGAAGAGCTGGCCTCGAGGAATATGCACACAACTGGAAAAGGAGCTGCTGTGCTCTGCTGTGTGGAGGATGTGTAGAAGTTGCACTCACCTGTTGGGCACCCATGCATGGAAAGTGTAAAATTAAATTAACTCAGACTGCTGCTAAAGGTGCTCCTGGTATTCACTTGTACAGACTAGCTGTGCTTTCCCAAGCTCTTCCCCTTTCCTCCCCTCTTAAAAGCTTTTTTTCCTTGCTTGTGAGAGGGAAGAGCTGTTTATTCAGCACACAGTAGAAGGAGGAGCTGTCTGCAAGGCTCAGCTTGTGGATGGATTCTTCTCAGGAAGAATCCTCATGTTTGACATGGTCAGCTGCTGCTCTCACAATTTGCTGCACGGTTGTGTCCTCCTACACATGTGGGGCCTGTTGCTCTTCACCTTTATGAATTTAATTTGAATTACCACGTGCCAAGTTCAACAAGAGCTTAATAGATTCTTTATTGCTGGGGATTTTTGATACCAGATCAGACAGATGAATGTTGGGTGTGGAGAGTCAAGCCCTCGGGAAAATAACAGTTCAATGATTCCTGAGGAATCATCCAGCCTTTGTTTCTGCTTTTCTTTGTTGGCTTTTGAAGAAAGCAAAATCTGGAGGAAAATTATGGTAATATATAAACTCTGCCCAATAAATATTTGATATGGTGTTTTGAAAACCTTGCACAGCTTTTCAAGACTGCTAGATACTCTCCTACTGCTATCTGGGAAAATTCACATTTTCTTCATGATTTCAGTAGTACCTCATTACTTCATTGTTACTTCACAGTACCTCATGTGTTACACTGGAATAAACCTGCATGCATGTATACCAAAGATCAGAAATCAGACTGTTGGCACTGACTCACACAGTTTTCAGTACCAATTTACTCTCAGAATGGAAGTTTATGATTTCATGCTTTGGTCTTTTCATTGCCCCAGATGGAATTGTGATCAGCTACCCTCCTAGTTCATTAAGAAACATGCAAGATCCCTTCCACTGAATATTCATTTTTTTTCCTCTTACTAATGTGACCCTTTAAAAAGTGCTAAAATCTAGAAAGCAGAAAAAACATGTATCAAATGTTAAGCCATTCATACCAACCCTGTTAGAAATGTTTTGTGTTTCCAAAGGCATGTGTAAGTTGAAGTCCTTGTACTGGTGTTCATTAGTGGTTTCAAAGGCCCCACTTTCTTTGGCTTGGACTTGAAAAGATACAGTCTGGGCACAATAATCACATTATTGGGACAAAACAGAACACCTTGAGTCTCTTATTGACAATAACTCTTCCTGTTGAAGTCAGAGGATGGCATAAGGGCTTTGCTCCTCTTTGCAAGCAGGACAAAAATGAGTGTCTTCCACAGAAGGCACTTCAAGAAGACCTGGTCAAAACACCCATTATTGGGTATGAAAAGACCAAGTGGTAAATTCATCCTCACCAAGATGACTCTTGAAGGGAAATGTGCAGTGCTCCTTTGGATGAGACATTCATGAATTCACTAAATGCAATAGCTCAAACACCCTCTCCCAGTGCTCGCTTCCAGTTGGCTCCTGCAGCACGGCTTTGCAGCAAGCCAGATATTTCATTTACAACACAGAGGTGTGTGCCTGAACATATTTGCAGGCCAGGAGGTGATTTTTGGCTGGAGATTTTTTTTTTTTTGGAACAAGAAGTTAGAAAATTCCTGCCTGAAGCTGGCAGTGGTGGTTTGGTATGGGCTAAGGTGCCAATTCAGCCATGCTCAGCCTCCAATGGATTTGGGTAAATGCTTTGCTGAGAGGGTTTCTGGGTCACTTCTGATGTGTGTCCTGCTTGTAGAGAGACTGTGCATCTCTCAGGAAGAACTGGGGATGCATGCAAGCTGGTAAATATGAAACAAAGCATCAGATTGAAGTGGAAGTGCCAGAATGAGAAAAGATTGTGTTTTTCAGAATGTTTTTTTCTCTGTCCTGGATATTCCCTGGTTGTTTTTTTGGTGTGGTTTTTTTTTCCCTCCCCTAAATTGTATAGGAAATGAGAGAAGAGTGAGATGTCTTTTTTACTGATGTTAAGTTCGGCTTGTGGATGAAAAGCTGGCCCAGGTTTCAGCTTTCACAGCAGGTTTGAGAAGTCTGCATCTCATGCTATTAAAAGTGACTGAATCTTGGAGGTTTATCTCAATTTCACATAAATTTGAATAACCCAGAAATTTAAATCAAGTTGCAACAAAAATTTAAAGAGGCTTTTGATTCATGGGAAGTTCTGTTTATAGAGTCACTTCCAAGCAGATTCCAGCTCAAGTTGTTCAACTCTCATTTTGCAAGTATTTTTTAAGCTATTCTCCTTTCTTGTTTCCTGGTTGATATTTGCCTTTCCAGTGGAGAGAAGATCCAGCTGAGGATACTGTGGACCCACAAGCTGAGCCATAGTATTTGAGGGCGTTCAGACCTAGACTTCTGTCCTGGCTCAAATGCAGAACAGAGATCTGAATTAAAATCTCAAGCAATCCAAAAGTCCTTGAGGTGCCCACATTTATGGTTTGGATTTGTGCTCAAGTTCAGTTTTACAGGAACAGTAAATGAACTAAAGTGTGGAAGGGAAATATTACCAAAATCAGCTTTTGGGAAACCACTATTAGTTTCTTCTGTGAATAGAGCAAAAAAAGGGCATGTGTTTTAAACTACTATCACTTTTCCCCTCCTTTTATCCATCACATTCCTATATTATTCTCCTATAACCTCTCAAAAATTATATATGACTCAAAAATAATATTTGGTAAGCACTGGCATATTCTTTTCATCAATATTTTATTTTGAAACATGGTAAAGAATTGTGGTGTAAAAAAAAAATCTCTCTCTAAACATGATTTTCTAATGGTCTTTTTTATGTCCCATAAAATCTGCTAATTTTTACTTGTCCTCTCTTGTCAATGAAACAAACTATTATTTCTCTCTGCAGAACCAAACTGCAAACAAGAATGTCTGGAATATCAAGAGTAATGATGTACAAAGTCCCTTCTGGCCCCAGCTTCTATTGAAAAATAATTGGATGAATTGGTGATGCTTACATTTCATCTGGCCTGCCACCGTGAGTAATTCCATGGTGCCTTCTTGGCCGAAGTTCAGCCATTTGGGCTCTTGGTGCAAATCTGTTTGGAGGGGCTGGGGGTAGGAATTTGACAGATAACAGGAGGATAAGAGTGAGAGCTCTTTGTGTTTCATGTGCTGCATATGTTGTCACAGCATCTGACCCTGTGCAAGCAGCCTCCTGCTTGTGACTTCCAGTTTCTGCCACAGTGCGAATAACAAACCACGGGGATGTAAAAACCAGAAAAGTCAGGCTGGCCTGGATGCAAGCTGCAGTGTGATGGGCAAGGGAATTCAGAGGGTGGAACAGGCCCTTGTGTGGTATAAATTATTGTGGTACCGTGTGATGCCAGTGGAGTTATGATTTACCCAAAGAGCTGCCTCTCTGCCTTGCCAAGGATCATTATATGGGCTGTCACCTCTCAGAATGGATTAATGAACCAGAACAAAATAGATGCCAGCTTGCCAATGTTCTTATTGGGGTCATAACTTGCTACAAAATTTTAATAGGAAATAATTCATAGAAAAATGATTTTGTTTTCTCCCAAATCTCTCAGACAGTAATTCTAAAACTTGAGTGTGTTTCCCTTTGTCTTTTAGTTAATTTGTTTTCAGTGATTTTTTTTTCTGTTCCTTTTCCTTCCTCATTGTTGAAGGGTTTTAGAAGGTTTTGTCAGATTTTCCCAGACTTGTGGATCCTCAGAGAGGAAAGAGATTTGGGAGAGGACAGATGCTCCACTGAGGTGGTCACGGTGAAGTGAGAGCAGGGTGGGGGGGTCATTATTCCAAACCCCTTGGCACAACCAGAACTTGGGCTGATTTCTCCTGGGTCTGGGCAGCCCAGGCTGCAACCTGGGAGTGAAAGAGAAAGGAAATCACCAACAGCAGCAGCTCCCCAGCATGATGAAGGGAGAGGGTGAGCTTCAGGAGGAGGTGGTGACTTCTTCCTCCTGCTCTTTGGAAGATAAAAGTTTAAAACCATGTGTGATGTGGAACCAGCTCCCTGTTTGTCTTGAGCAGGCACTTATTTCCATGAGAACAGTTGCATTTCAACAATTTTTTTAGATACATATATATATATATATATATATATTTTTTTTTTTTTTAAGCTCAGATTTTGTTTATTTTTTAACAAACTCTCCCACAATGAAGCATCCCGTGGTGACAGCACATCAGCGAGCAAGTGCACCCCTGGAGGGATGTGAGGCACCCAGCTCTGCCTGTTCATGCCCAAGGTGTGCATGCAAGGCTGACAGGCACTGCCTGGTATGTGCTTTGTGCTTTCTCAGGGCAGTGTGGAAAGGCAGGGGCTTGACTTCACCCTGGCAGGGTGGTCACTGCAGAAAGGGAAGTGGGAGGGCTGGAAAGGATAAGTCTTGTTTGGAGTGGAGCCTTCTCAGACAGCCCCATGACTTCATATGAACTTGTCACACGCTGAGTCATTATTTTGGACAGAAACACAGCCCAGGCAAAGTCATGGTCAGAGTTCTAGACACTCCTGCAACACACAAATGGGTATATGATCTTCTCTCCCAACCCAAATAAATGAATACATAAACCCAACACACACACACAGACTGTTAACCTCAGTGGTTCAGACTGGGCAATGCAGGAATTAACTGGAAGGATCTCTGGTCATTTTATGGTGCTGCCCATTACGCACAGGAATTCAAATTATTTTCCTATTCTGGTAACTCCAAACATAGAGGAGAACCCACGCTCCATGTGACTTCAACTAGAATTAGAATTAGAATCAACAATTAGCAAAACCAATTAGAATCATAGAATAGCAGGCTGGAAAGGACCTCAAGGACCTCTGGTCTAATCTCTCTGGGTAAAAGCACAGTCTAGACAAGAGAGCCCAGCAGCCTCCCCAGCTGCATCTTGAAAGTGTCCAATTCACCCCTTCCCTGGGCAGATCATTCCAATGGCTGATTGCTCACACTGTAAAAATCTTTCTCTTGTTTGTAATCAGAATGTCTCCAGGAGTAACTTGTACCCATTACCCCTTGTCTCTTCCATGAGGAAAATGGAATTCTCATCCTCTTTGTAGCCCCTTTAAATACTGGAACAAAATACTTAATGGCTGCTGCCTTTCAGTAATGTACTGCATGACTGACTGAGATTCTTCTTTTCTTTCTTCATAAACCATCTCTTCTTTCCTTCACTTAGTTGCAAAAACACTTCCAGTTAAAGGCTCTTCCCCTGCAAGTGCTCTATGGACACCTTCCAGATAACAATCTGGGAAACATCTTGGGATTTCCTCAAATCTCATGATTAGATGGATTTCTGCAAGGGTCTGAGGGACTGGGGCTGGTCTTTTCCCCAGGAAGAGACAAGACTTTTATCAAAGCAGGATAACTGCAAGGGCTGACCTATTTGGTGCTGAGCAGCCCCCAGAGGAGGAGACAGTCCCACTGTTGGAAAGACAGGGTGTAGAAGGATGTGTAAAGGTAGCAGCCAGGTGTTTTATGTTCTTGTTTATTCTATATGGGAGCTGTAAAGAAATGGGATATTGTGTCTTGGCACGGAATGAATAAGGAAGCTGAAAATGTGATTTTGGGGTGGGGAAAGAGCTCGCAACAATGAGGTTGTAAAAACAACTCCCATAAAATATATCTTGGTCAAGTTCAGTCTGCTTTTTGTGAAACTAGAGAGAGCTGATCTTACAAAAACAAGTGCTTGTTGAGGTTGCTGTTGTAGGGAATTGGCGTGTGCTGTTTTTCTAGCAGGCTCTCTTCACTGTCATCAGAGTGCAATTTCTCTAGAGTCGCTGTGGGATGCAACAGATTTCTTGGAAAAGAAGCCTGTGTTGACACCCACAGGCTAGTAATGTTTTCACAAGAAGGAACATGACTTTACATTTGACTCTCTTGAAAAGAGATTAGCAACACTGTGATTTATAAGAATTGCCAGGATTTGAGGTTGCTTTTTCTCCCCTCTCTCTGCATCTAAGCTCCAGCAGGTAGGTGTTAAGTGAGTGAAGCATTTCTGGCAAGATTTATGTGCCCATACAGTAGAATGGGAGTGAAATCTGACAGTCTAAAGGAGGGGGAGCAACTGACAAATAGAGGGGGTGGAAAAGGCAGATTGGCTTGGATTTTTTCTTTCCTTTTCCTTTGCAAAGTCAAAACCCTTTGAGACTCTTCACTCTTAGGTTGAAAATTTCCTTTGCACAGACATTTCCCTCCCTTGCCCTTTTGTTGTAGCAGTAAATATAGGTCCCCAGCATGTACATGGAAAGCAGGCACAGCCAAGGCTAAGTCTCCCTGAAATAATGTCTTTCCTAGAAACAGATGACAAGCATTTTCCCTAGAAATGAGATATCTCCAGTGGTGAAGTTCTCGGAGCAGAAAGAAGCCCTTTCTCACCACGGAGCCTTGCAGTTAAGTGAACAGTACTAAAAGACAGTCTGTCCTCATACAGGAGGGCGTTCCAGCCTAAATAGCAACAAAAGAAAGATTTGCATTTCAGAAAGATCTGCCACCCTCCTGTTTGGGGGTGTGGATCAAATGGGTGCTGAGCAGCCCATGATTGCTTTTGCAGGACCACGGTGGTCAGGGGTTCCACAACTCCTTGGCTGCTAGACAGGGAGAAATCCAGAGGTGTAAGACAGTTGATATAGTTTGTAAAACCCCCAGAAGCTCAACACTTGATGAACAACAGATCACAAAAACCAAAATGAGCAGGAATAGTTCCATTAGCCTCACAATTCCTACTGAGCACTACTATAAGAATACAAAATAGGAATATAGTTCAGATGATAATGGCATTCCTCTGGCTGCAGAAAGGAACCTTTTGAAAGACTAAACTACTGAATATATATTTAAATATCAGAATTTAATCTTCAGTTTATTTCTGAAGCTGCATCTGAAAGACATATCCTGAGCCATGGGTGAAAATAGAGAGAGAAAAATAAGCCACCCTTGCTAATTGAGTCTTGCTTTTACAGCCCATGGAAAAAACATAGACACATGAGTAATGGACAATCTACTATCTGAGCAAAATCCAAATGTGCAGTTATGCCTAGGTTCTAAGGAATTTGGAGTGTCCATCGGCCACAGAAACCCATCACCTCACTCATCAGAAATGCAATAAATAGAAAGGACTTCAGAGGAAACACTTTGACTCATGTGGTCTCTTTTATGATGAAGGTACATCACAAAGAAATTTGCCACCAGTCCTAAAAAACCTCACTGCCACAGCCTGTGTGTTTGTGATGTGAGTGGAGTGACCTCCTGCTTGAGACTTCTTCTGAGAAAAACAGTGAGTACAATTCATCTGGAATCGTCTGTATTTCTCCTCTTCTGTGACAGCCTTTAAGGTTTTGAAAACATCCTGCTCCTCACTGGGAACAACTTGAGATTCTTTGAAGCTTCACTGGAAAATGAGAAAGGCTAAAAAAAAATTGTGGTTTTCCTGAACTGCCAGTCACCTAAGGATTAAGCACTGATGTGAAATGGAGAAGATATCAGGATCAAGTTTTGATAACACTGACTGGTTACTCAATAAAACATCGTTGGTGGGGGACCAGGAACTTGCTCCATCCTGAGAAATCATTGCTGTTATGGCTCTGTGGGGCACAGTGTAGCCAAAAAGCTCAGTTTTGCTATGTCAGTGACCTAATCACTGGTGTCTTGGCTAAGCTGAGCTGTTCTCCTTCTTTGGATGCAAACTCTTTTTCTGATGAAAGCCTAAGCAAAACTGGTTTGTTTCTAGAAAAGATTTATGTTCTAACAAGTCAACATCTTCCAATAAAAAAAATAAAAAAGTGTGTATCACTGGAAAATTCCCATTTAGCACTACTGATGAGTACAAAGTTTTGCTTTACAGATGGAGTTAATAATAGTTTATAAGCTAAAGTGAAAAGGATTTTGGGTGAGCTTCCTAAAGAGGAAGTGAGTCACTGTCTCGGCAGGAAAGTGTTCCAGATAGGCAGGGCTGGACAAGTTACAAAACACCCCCCAACTGTGTGGAGTCACAGGGAGTGGACAAGGGATTATTGCAGCCCAGATTGCAGAAAAGCAGTGATTAGCAGGGGGCCTGGAACACCCCCAGCCCCTGTGTCTCTAGGTATGGTCTTCCCCATCTCCCAGCTCAGAGCAGCCAGACTGACTCATGCCAGGGAAGGCGTGGGGCTGAGGGAGAAGCAGGTGTTGCACATGGGTGGGTGATTCAGTGGAGGGTGTTATTCCTACTGAGTCAATGCTAAAGCAGTTTGTAAGCAGGAAGTTGGGGACACTGTGTGGCTACAAGATCTGCTTTCTAAATCCAGTGACATTCAAGGAGCCTGCGGTTGCCTCAGTATGCTTTCCACAGGGTGAGTTGCTTTTAGTTGTTCTTGGGCACAGCATTTTCAAAAGCAAAAGCCAGAGAGGCATTTTTAAGCTGTCTGTCAATGGGATTTACAATCTTGAGAGTCCAGGTCAGTTTTAATCATGGTATTTCTACATTAGGAAGGCATTTTTGGAAAACAGAGTCCTATTTTCTTGTGACTGACTTTGCAAACCTCCCACTGGTTCCTGGAGTGTCTGGGTTGAACCTTCACAAGTGGAATTCATTTCAATGAGAGCTCTGTATATTTTGTATTCAGCAGAGCACTGGGAATGGTGCTGGCACTCCTCAGGTGTACTTAGTGACCATGGAAAACAAGTTCTTCATGTCCACCATGTCTTTTGAGGTGCCAATATTGTCTTACAGAAGAAAGATGGAGCTGCTGCATCTCCTCTGACTTGCTTAACTCATTGAAAGTGATAGAGAACATGTCCTGTATTGTTCTAAATTTCTTGAGGAATTTCACTTTTCAGAGAAGAAATGATGTTTCACTATCTCTGTGTGATTACACAAGTCAAAATTGCTCACATTGTACAGCACAGAGGACAAGATTTAGACCTTTGAAGTCACTGCTGTTTCCTCTGTGCATACCTTTTTCCACTTGGGTGTCTCTTTTCTCTTGCTGGAAGCATTAGTTTTGGAAGGTGGGTTATTTTTCCTTCCACTCTTCAGTAATTCAGCACTCAGTCCTTCCATTTCCTTTTATTCTGTGGATTTTCCACTTGGTTCTTTAAAATTTGATAGCATATTTTCCTCCAGTAAACAAGAGGGAAAATGAAAATATAATTGCTGAATCCCATAAGAACACCCACAAGCTCTGGTCCATGTGGTGCCTGGGAGGATGGCAGATACTTCATCTCTGCAATGTGATGGAATGGCCCAAAGATCTGGGTTGGCAGAGGTGGCCTTACAATTTCTTGTGCAGAGAGCAATTCCTGGGGACACCACTCTTTCTGGGGACACCACACTTTCTGGGGACACCACATTTTCTGGGGACACCACACTTTCTGGGGACACAAACTAACTGAACCATTCCCTCTGAGGCTGAGGAAAATGGAAAGGGCAGCTTTCCTTAACTTGTGCTTGACATTTGTACTTACTGTTCTCCACCTGTTTTCTCAAGCAAAACTCTTTGCTCTTGGGTTTTATTGGCTGAATTTTCATTCATTTCTCCTCTGCCATCTCCTCTTCCTTCACTGAGGTCTGGTTGTCCACAGGCAGATTTCTAGAGCAGATTTTAGATGGGCTTCATTTCTGGAGTGCAGTAATGACATACACTTATTGTTGCTTGCTTATTATTGTTTTTTTCTAAATAGCTATTTTTGCTCTTAAAGGATTTAATTCTGTTTTTGCTAAGAACAAAATCATACAAATTGTTACGTAGGGAAAAACTCACTTCTCAAGATAACAGGGTAAATCTTGATGTTTTGTTTCTTTTAAAAATTATACAGTTTTTAAAACCCATACTGTTTCTAAAGCTGAAATGCTATAAACTCCACTGTTTAAGCACTGAATGCATTTGCCTCACTGACTTCATGCTTTTTCTTTGCATAGGTAATTTGTTCAGCATTATGGAGAAGGTCTGTGTCAAAGCCTGAAACAAAACCAATTCCTCCTGCATGCTTTGCTCACAGCATCATCAATCTCCTGCACAAACAGCAGCCACATCCCAGTGCAGCCCACTGCCCATAAAAGTGATAGTGATGAGAGCAGCTGAAGCAGAGGGACTATCAGGATCCAGAACCTTCCCACTGCCTTTTGCTCCATTTTCATCACAGCCTTTCTTTCATAAATAAGCATATACTACATTTTGATTCCTAGAGAAGAATTTAGGCAAAATCCACAACATTAAATAAGAATAAGGTTCAGTTACATCTTCCCCATCTCTTTATGAGATGCAAGTCAAACCTTGGGTGGGATGCAATCTCCTTCACTTCTTGCCCTCTTTCTAAACAAATCCAGAGTTGAACACCTAAGATTGAATCTGCATCAGTTAATATTCAAAGAATAAAGTGAAGAGTAACAATGTGTATCAATTAATTTTTCCTCATCCCCATCCCAGCACTGTTTTTCAGATGAAAGCAATGAACTCCATTTCTGGTCTCATGAGGCTTCTCTGTGTTAAAAGTGTTCCACAATTGCTTCCTACTGAGTTTAGCCCCAATTTCTTTACTGAACACCTTTACTAGCCAGGCACAACAGAGCAGAGTTGTCACTGAGAATTAGACTGAGAATTTAGGAAAGTAAAAACTAATGAAATGATAAATCATTATTTTTAATGCCCATAGAAATCTCATGATCCTCCCCGTTTCCTTTAAAATGTCAATAATTTTATACATCTTTTGTTAGAAGTCAGGAATTAAAACATAAAAAAACAAAAGAAAAGATAACAGTACTATTATTTTGTACTACATATTAGTCTGCTGGACTTGAAAACCTGTTTTCTGATGTCCTAGCTTTTAAGCCCTTTGAACCACTGAAAACACTGCTGGAGAGTTGGAAGAAAGAAAATAAGGCACTGATTGAAAAAATACAGAAGAACCAGGCTCATCATTACTATATTTTTTACTTTAAACCCTAGTGAGACAAGCAGTAAACAAAAGCCCTGTGAGCACTCAGAGTCTGCGGGGGAAAAAAAAATATAGATATTGTTGTTATATTCCCAAAGCAGGGAGCAGCTTTAGGTCTTGGATCAGAAATGTCCAGGACAGTGGGGCTCTGACCTTGATTCTGCATCTCTTTAATGCTGTGACAGTGTAGATATAAAAACCTCCTAAACAGGTAAGAGGGGCTGGTGAGAAAGAAATATCCTCAAAAGCAGGCTCTCTCCCTTGTTCCCATCCCCAGAGAGAATCAGTGACCTGCAACTTTTACCTGGATTCCTCATGAAGGTGCAAAGAAATGGTTTCCATTTCCCAGGCCCTGAAAAGCAGCTTCTTGTGTGCAGCACAGGGAAATTGTGCTGCAGATTTCCAGAGAAGAGGTGTGGCCCAAGGGAGAGCCTCAGGAATAGACACCCCTATTTTGGATATCTGGACTAAGCCAGACTCCAAGACCTCTTCTGCAGTGCTGTGTCTGCTTTGGCATCCTCTTCAAAATGAATGTGACCAACCAGAGAGAGTTCAAAAAGCCTTGGATTTGTGGAAAAATTTGCTTCACAAAGGCAGAGTGGAGGCTCCGTGTGTTTAACTTGCTGATGAAGTCAGCAGATGGCTCTTGCTTGTAGTTTATTAGCTCTTATGTTAAGAGGAGGTATTTGATAGTGAAAGGTGATGTAAGCAAGACTGGACTGTTTATTTTTTTCCTTTGAGGAACAGATATTGCTTTAAACAGAAGTTACTTGGCTCAGGAGAGTTCATTCACTTAAGAGGGAACAGCAATTCCCTCAGGGGTATTAAGAGATTGAGAGGGTGAAAAACTGCAGATGATGGTGATGGTAACTCCTGGCCTGAAGCTTGACTGTTCCATAAAACATCTGGGTGGAGGGATCATAAGAGAATGCACCACAGGATTTCAGAGATGTGCATAAAATCCTACCTCAGCATTCTCTCCCTGTGCCTGGAATAAACTCTGTGCTGTCCCAACATTCAGACCTGCCTTGAGAACATTAGACTGCTCATGAAACCAAATGACAAAGTAACGGAGCACAGGAGGGGTGGCTGGTGATGTGTAAAGGGTGTTTGAGATCCTTACAAGCCATGGTGAGCAGGAGATAAGCAACTCACTTCTTAATCACAGCGTGCCATGCTCAGAGGAAAGGCAGATGTCATTGCAGAACAAGGAGTCACCTGATGGCACAGAATAACCTGCTCGTAGGCCTTTCAAAGGTTAGCTGAGAGCTTGAAGTCAGGATGTTATCAGGATCTCAAGTTTCAGTATTTGTGTTAAGCCACGGTGTTAAAAAAAAAAACAAACTCAAAACGTTTTTAAGGTGGGGTTTGAGCAGGTTTTTGAAGATAATTCTGGGATGCAGTCACCTGTGGGGTCACCTGAGGAGGGAGAATGGTGCTTCAAGAGGTCTTTTCCCATTCCATACCTCTAAAATGTAATAATTAAATAAAGAGGATTGTTATGCAAGGGGGCAGCAAGCTGATAGAAAGACATGCCAAAACCCAAGCTCTTACAAGAACTGGAGCTAATCCTCTGCCTTCTCCATGTCTGTGCAAACTGGAATTGCAGCTGGTCCCTGAGCAGCACTGATTTCACAGTGCCCTCCAGCTGGAAGGGGCTCAGAGGGCTGGACCCATGAATGGGGCAGTGCCACCACCCTGTTGTGCCTGCTGGCTGCTCCAAAGCACGGAGGACTTTGAGTCCTGTGTCCAGATCTGGGTTCTCCACTTCAAGAGGGATATTTTGGAGCAGAAGCAAGTCCAGAGAAGGGCAGTAAAGCTGGTGAAGGGTCTGGAGCACAAGTCCTGGGGAAGCTGGTAGTGTTCAGCCTGGAGAAAAGGAGGCTCAGGAGAGACCTTGTCACTCCCTACCACTCCCTGAAAGGAGGTTGTGACCAGGTGGGGTTTGGTCTCTTCTCCCAAGCAACCAGTGTCAGGACAAGAGGACAGGGTCTGAAGCTGCACCAGGGAGGTTTAGGTTGGACATTAAGAGGAATTTTTCCACAGAAAGGATGATGAGACCTTGGGACAGGCTGCCCAGGGAGGTGGTGGAGTCACCATCCCTGGAGGTGTTTGAGTAAAACTGGACGTGGTGCTCAGGGCATGGTCTGGGTGACACCGTGGTGATGGGTCATGGACTGGACTCAGTAATCCCTTTCCAACCTCACTGATTCTGTGATCACTTTGATCCTTAGCACTGCCCAGAGGTCATTGTCACACAAAATATCACAGAACACTTTGGGCTGTAAGGGTCAGTGTTTCAGGAGAATTGTTAGTGGTCCATGGTCATGCCCAGTTCTCCTGCTGCCAGGCCTTTAACCAATCCCCAGATGAAAACCCATGAAGATAAAACATTTTAAATGAAGTCTCAGAATACTGCACTATTTTCCACAGTTGCCAGATTATTATTAAATTTCTGCCTTGTAGGAATTCTGAAAATCTTTTTCAAGTATATTTTCAAGAATACTTTCAAGTAGCAAAATTCTCTTTGGTTTTCAGCCAGCTCAATAAGGCAACAGCACTGGCTCAGAGAAAGGGGAAAGTCACCTTGAGAAGTGAGACTGACTTTCTGCTACCTCTCTCACTTACTGGTACTTTCTTCCTTAGACCTGAAGGATTTTTGCAGATGAAGGAGAGACGAGTCTTCCCTGCAATGTCCTCGTTCCACAGTTCTGTATCCATAAGTCCATGAGCTGTCCAGTGGCTGCATGCAGCTTTTCCCTCATCCCAGTAAAACAGACAACATTTAGGATCATGCCAGTTGGTTTCCAGGAGGATGCTGTTTTGACATTGATACTTAGAGACAAATATTTATTTGGGGCAACCCTGTTTATTTATCCTGCTTTGTTTTTCTTCCTGGACCAGTGGGAACAATCAACAAGTTCATTTCCTTGTTGGGAAATGAGGGCTGAACTTGTCAGTAAGCTCTCTAACCAAAAGAAATTTTGGGTTCTGGTTTCTACTCAGGGCCACCTTTTTTTTTTTT
>VXBR01003144.1:117487-228119 GCA_013400215.1 Cisticola juncidis | reverse complement strand
TTTTTTTCCCTCTGTGATTGCTTTCTCCTTGTTTTCACTCTCTGGCTGATTTTTAATACACTTGCAGTCAAGCAACACTCCAATGTCTTGATCTGCAACTTCTCTCCAAGAAAATCCCATGGGACACATCTCATGACGTGGTCAGTGTCCTGGGGATGGTCACCCCTCAAAGAAAGAAAACAGTTTCATTATTGAATGTGGGATACTTCACCCAGCATCAGCCTTCACAGTCTGTGATTTATAGCAGTTGTACAATATAACAGCCTCTCTTAGCAGATAATGTTTACATATTGCCCCACCTTGCCTAATTTCTATGTACACATCCAAGATTATTGGTTAAAATGGTCAAAGGTACCATTACCATAAAATATCACATGCCTTATGCTAGACAGTTGTGATCTTCTTCAGTTTAGACAGAGGTTCACATCTGCACAGGCAAAGGAAAGGGATAACTTTTATTTATTGTAAAGCCTGTATAATTCAAGAACTGAAGAGAAAGAAGTCCAGCAAAATAAGGTGGTGGAGTTAAATAGAGCTGTATTGTGTAAATAGAGGAAAAAAAATTCTAAGAAATGTGATGTTTACATGGCACATTTAGGAAAAGTTCTTTCTCTTTTCCAGGTCATTTTAATTGTAAGAGGGCACCTGTTTGTTAAACTGTGTGGCTTGAAGATTTCTTGGGAGGTATAAAGATCACAGATTATGGCTTGGCTACTGTTCAGCATATGAAATCAAGGAGAGGAGGAATTTAACAAGTGTGAGAGTGTTGTAAAAGCTGTCAACAAGCAGTGGTTGTGCTGGGGGAACCAGTAAGCCCCATGTAGCTTTGGCACTTGGTTTGCTACCTGGGTAGTATTGGGAAATCTTACAAATGTGATTGCTTGGCAAAAGAATCTGAGAATATGAAACCCGTAAGTGAAATAGAAATGAGAGCAAGTTTTGATGTGTAAGATGCCAAGCCAGTCAGTTACTGAACAACTGGAAAGACAATGGCTGAGTGGGCTGAAGGGAAGATCCCTGTGGATTGAACAATGTCCTTGGCAAACAGAAGGGAGGCTTCTGCAAGCTGAAGGGTCCAAGGGGCAGGGAGACCCTGCCAGTTTGGCAGAGAAGAAAAAAAGGGGTCTAGAGAGCAGCTTTTAGGATTTAAAATGTAACACGGTATGGTAATGTAGTGCTTCTAATAGGTTGTATGTAGATTCTACAGGATTTGTGTCCTTTACTGGTTAGATGTTGTAAATGAGCATATTCAGGACAGAAAAAGATATAATGTATTGTAACCAGAACTAAACGACTTCAGGCTTTGGAATTCAAGCTTCAAGCTTCAGGCTTCAGGCTTGCCTATAAGCTGTACCCCCAACCCTGGACTGCTGTAACAGCATCTCTGCAATAAAGATCATTTTGGAACAGAGCTCCCTGGAGTCCCACATCTCTCTCAGATCTCTCACCAGGACATCTCTTACCTGCAGCCCCAGCAGTGCCCCTGGATGAAATCAGGAGTGACAATGCTCGGCCCCCTTGAGCCCACCAGCACAGGGACAGTGGGAACAGCCCCTGGAATGAGTGGTGTGAGTGTCTGTGGGTGAGCAGTGTGTTAAAAACACCCAAAGGGTCTTTGATTTTAGGGCTGCAGTGCCTCAGGGCTTTAGGGAGTGGATCTGGCTGCAGACAGAGAGGGAAAGTAGCAAAAGAAGCAACGAGAAAGTGCAAACTGGAATTTTTGGAAAACACTTTTTTACCCCGCCTTTGTTAAAAATTAAAACAAATACCCACCAGCTGAAAAATTATATTGAATAATTGCACTTCAGATACTGTGCCAACAAAACACACATGGGCCGTGGTGATAAAACATTTTCTCCCAGTGGAACAAATCACTTATCAGGCTATGATACAAAGTAAGGAAACATTTCAGTACAAGTGAACTTTAGCTTCACAATAGCTGCAATAAGGGAATGCTGACTTTCAGCTGCCTTATTTGGAGGAGAACTATCCAGACCTACCCACAGCCTTTACTTATCTGCTATTGTGTAATTTTTAATGTCATATTTGCTTATACGTGCCCCATAATTATTTTCCACTAGAGACATGTACAGCTACTATTTTGCTGCCTCCCTCACTGTTTCCTTTAAATTTTCATCTCCCTCTTTTCTCACCCACTTTCTCTCACTTTCTTTCCATACCATGACTGTTTCCTCTCTTTCATTCATTTTAATATTATTTCTTCCCTTTCTTTTGTCTCTTTTTCCTTTCCCATCTTTCATATTCTGTGTGACACAAAGACCGTAGACTGTCATTTTCTCTTTTCCCTATTTCCTCCTCCATGATGCTTTTGTCAAAATTGAGAAGAGAAGGATTTTGAGAAGATTTTTCATGTATCCTGAGCTCTCTAGTCTTCTCTATGCCCTTTCTCCATGTGAGGAAACTAGCAGCTCATCCAGGAGAGATTATTAGGGCCACATCTGTGTTTTGGGGTGCCAGGAACTGGAACAAGACACGGGGTTGCGATGTAGAGCAGTGGTCAGAAATAGCACCAAAATTTTTCATTACTCTGATATGAAGAGGAAGCCAAGATTCCCCTTAGAATCACAGTAAAGCTCATTTGTGAAAAAGGAGATTGCAAAGGTGGTGTAACAGAAAGGTTCTGCTGTGAGCTCGAGGCTTTTGTTTGCAGTGTGTTGTTCCAAGGGCTGCTTCTGCCTTATTGCTGCTGATGCTTTATTTTTAATTCACCATGGATAGTCTTTAAACATGGGTATTTAAGTCTCATGAAAGTTAGAAAAGAAAGAAAAGGAAAGCAAAACAACCCTCCAAGCTCAGCAGGTGATACCACACTGGTACTATTTAGAGTTTTCAGAGTTATTTAGAGTATTTCCTCATTTTTAATCTGGTTTTTTTTTGTTTATTTTGGGTTTTTTTACTAATACTGGACAAATGAAGGGAATATCCAAATTCCACCTGAGGAGACATACTTTTTTATGTTCAATACATAATTTCTGTGTTATTCTTTGTATTTGGAAGACATCCACAGCTTCACAGGAGATAAAGCAATCCCCAAAGCACCACTCTGCACTTGTATTAAGGAGACTGTGGGACACTGTATGTTTCAGCAGTTGGGTATGTACAAACCAACAGATTTTGCAGGAAAAGGGTGCATCAGCTCTGCTTAAATTAAATGCTTAATGCCTATTTCCAGTGAACATTTCGTGACTAGAGAGAACTTGTAGATGCAGGAAGTCTGTTGACACTGCTTAGCCTAAGCCAAGACTGTTGCATTTTTCCTCTTTTCTTTCCTCAGCAAAACAAAGGGGTTGTAAAGTACCAGGCTGCTCCTTGTTGGAAGCAGCAAGCAGTGCCACGTATGACCTTTTGTTGCTTTGCCATGCTACCTTATATGCTGGCAGCTTTAAGAAATGCAAGGCAGAAAAAATTAATCTCCTGGAACATGATGTAAAGCCATTTAATTATTTTCAAGACATTCTTTGGGAGTGACTGGGTTTGCTGCTCGAGGTGGGGCGTGTGTGTGTGACTAAAGGTTTGCACTTCACCAAAAAAGGCCTCCCGGGTGTCCCAGGGTTGTTAAGCCAGGCTGTTTCCTGGGCTGGCCTCTCACTTGGAGATCATGGATGTTTTCCAGCCAGGCTGCCAATCCTCAGACCAGCCTGGGTAATTCTCAGGCTCACCCACTCCTGCCCATGAGCTGCAGTTTCTATGTCCCTGACATCACAGTGCTTTTCTTTGGCTGTGCTCCCACCAAGCACCCCCAGCATGACTCCAGCCCTGCCATTGCAAAAGATGCAGGTTCCTGAGTATTAAAGATGGGTGAGAGATGGGTTTTTTTGGTCCACAGGGAATGCAGTGGGTTTGGAAAATTTTTCTTTCTCAGAATGAAAAAAAACACAACACTGATGTTTTTTCTCAAATTTCCTATAAGGCCAAACCAAATCCCCACCCCCAAAACACTCTTAAATCCTCCTTTTTGAAGTGCTCTCAAAGTTATTTTGATAAAAATTAATCTCATTGTTACTCCACCTTGAAAAATATTTTTTTTCATGTACTATAGAATGAAAGTCAAACTCTGGTAACCCATCTTTTCAAGCTGAAAAACTAAAACATTTGCTTTCAGAAAGTTTAGGCAAGAACTTTGAAGAATTTCTAGAAGATTTTTTTTTCCAAATGATTTTTTAAAAAATTTTCTTTTAATTGTAAAGAAAACTTCTTATTTTTAACAAATTTGCATTTTTAGCTTTGTTTTATTTGGGTGTTTTGGGGTTTTTTGGGGGGGTTTTTTTATGGTGGGAAAGGTGTTACCATGGAAGATTTCCATGCATCTCTGTAGTGAGCTGGCCCATGGAGATACTGTGAATTATTTTACCAGTCATTGGTAAAGAAGAGAAACATTTGGAACACGACTTAATCCAAGGTCTCCTCAGCCTCTCCTCTCCAGTATGTACCTGCTTCTCTTCCCTGTATCCCTCCACAAACCAACCTTCCCTTAACCTACAATTGAGGCACAACTGGAGATTAGAGAAAAGGGGCTTCAGACGCTGAAAGAAGCTGGAAAGCTGCTCTAATCAAGTATATAGATCTTCACAGAAATGTGGGAAGATCTAATTCTGCTCTGCAGTGGCTGAGATTCAGTACTCTTCTCCTTTGATACTCCTTTTTTTCCCAGGAGTATTGTCTCCAAGGACTTGATCCAAAGATCATTGAAGCCAGCTGAGAAAATCCCTTATAATGAATTTTTCCATAATTTTGAAAATCCTGACATTTATATATATATTTTTTTTCCCTTAATTTTGAAGGAGGAAGAACTGCTAGCTTATTTATGCTCTCTTCTTTGCCAGCTCTGGTAGTATTAGGTTTTGAACTGAGCTCTAAACCTTAATTACTGTAGCAGCACTGCAAAAAAAGCCATTCTAATTCTGGGAATACAAACATTCCGTTGTCTCTCCAAAGTCTCAGCTAGAATAAAATGTCTTTTAAAAGGCACTTATCTTTTAAAGCCAACTGCCCTGCTCTTCTTATCACCACCTTCACCCTCTAGTCCTAGAAGTTTCATCACTTTCGTTATAAAAAATCTGACCTACAAGAACCAGAGCAGGGCTGTGGGTCCAGAGATGTTTCTCCTCCCAAGGTGGGTGGAAGAACACATTGCACTGCTTTGTTAGAGAAAGGTTTTCCATCCATTCCCAGCCAAGGGAGACACATTTCAAGTTCACATTTCAGCTGACCAGACGGGGCTATATGGCTCTCAAGGAGTTTCTGTGGCAATGGATGAAAATATTTGTATCTGGATTTGTCTTCTGCTGTTTTTGTCAACACCAGAAAAGGTCAATGTTTTTCCTTGGTCAGGGAAAGATGATGTCTAGATTTACAGCAGCATGAAAGCTGAAAGGAGAAAAGCAAGAAGTAGTTTTGGCAAGTGGTGGATCCTTCAGTGTCCAGGAACCATTAACCTATTAAAATGAAACTGTTTCTTTTTCTGTCCCCAGGACACTTCAGTCATTCCCATAAGCTCAGAACCTTCCAAGCAACTTGGAGAGAGGTGAGTGCAAAACCAAAGCTCCCCAAAAGGTCCCTGCTCATCTTTTCAAGCAGACACTGCTGAGAGAAAGCAACAGCTTCATCAAGCCATAATGTCAAGAAAAGAAATGAACTAAACTAATTCCCTTTTCCTCTTGCGAGCCCCAGCATTTAATTTTTGACTTTCGGAGTCTAAACATAGCAACATGGCAGTGAACAGAAGGCTTCTTAAATTTTAGGGGGTCTCTAGCCTTGTATTTAAAGTCTAAAGGAAATATAATGCCTATTCTGCATATCTTCAAAGTAAATCAACAACCAAGCACGATTCCTATCCTAGAGTTGCTGGAATGAGAAACCAGAATCACAAAATGTTACACTATGGAAATCTAGAGTAAGAGTGTATTAAATCTGAGTCTTGCCCAGTAAACTCTCACTTTTCTGTCAGATTCCCATCTCTGCAACCTCTTTTTTACACTGTTTATTCCAAGTGTAGCCCCCCTGTGTGTTTTGACCAGGAAATGAACACATGCAAGACCCCAGACTGCATTATTCCAGCAGCATGAGAGAGCAGATATTTAAAAACATTATCATTTCAAGGGAGCCATTCCAGGTTGCTGTTTCAGAGAGTGATTGAGAGCAATTTAGGAAATGGAGAGCACTAAAATAAGAGGAAGATGGAGACACAACTATTGGTATGATCTCAAACTTGTTCAAGGAGATCAAGGTACTCAAGCATATAAGAGTAACTTCCACTGAGTGTAATTTCAAATCAAAATTCTTGTTTTTCCTCAACCAGTGCAGCAAAAAGTTGTCACGTGGCACATTTCAGGGTTAACAAAGCACTGGTTGTTGCACATGCCCACTCTTGGATAGAAGTGAAGACAGAAATAACTCATCAATGGTTTGAATTGGCACTGGATTTTTAAATCTGGTGGTTCTGATTTTAATTTAACACATCCTGTGGTGCAGTGTGTGAAATATGTACTTAACCCAGATTGTTGTGAGATGAAAGCACACTCGTGTTTATTTTACATTATTTGCTGTAGTTTGTTGAAAGCCAACATTCCTGGGCAGTGAATGCAGCAGGGATGAATCATTTGAACTAGGTGAGGGGTTAGCTGCTAGAAGAAAATGAAAGTTAAATAACTACATTAAATTTCAGCAAAATGGGTTAAAAAATGTAATGCTAGAGAAACTTGTATCTCCATTCTGAGACAAGGAATGATGGTACTTATTTCTATGGGTTTTCTACCAGCACTTTTAATGTCAGCTGTGATTAGAGGTAATTAATATCACACATTTCCTACCTTCAGAACTGAGGTGCTGAAGCAAAGTTAAATACAAATTGCTACCAAGAGCTGTAGCAAATGCACCAAATGACAGTATAGCACCAGGGAATCAATCCTAATGATTCATATCACCATAAGAATCTTAATCAAGGGCCGGGACATCACCAGATTGAGTATTGAATGGTTAAGGAAAAAAGATGGGCCCTGTGCTAGAGAGCTCAGCACTGTGGCACAGGCAAAGGGCAGTGACAAAGTAGGCAAAGAGAAGGGAAAGCAGAACAAAATGATGGAGCAGCAGCACCAGAAATGAGCCCAGCACAGGGACAGTCCACAGTAAAGATTTTCTGAGAGCTTGTAGCAGTGATTTTGACAGAAGAGGAGAGAGTGGCTGCGTGGGTGTTTGTGGTGGGCCCGTCTCACACCTGAGTGCTGGGAGTGATGGGCAAAGGTGCCTGCCTGAACATCCATCAAGTGGGCAAATAAAGCTGATATTAAGGGCTAGATGAGGGCAGAAATTTTATCTGATTAGTGAATAATGCACTTCAGCCTTGAAAGCAGAAGGAGGGGCTCCTCCTGAGCACAGTAGAGCAGAGGAAGGGGGCCAGAGGCAGCAGCAGAGAAAAAGCTTCCCCTGAGAAAAGGATGCTCATAGCAGTGTTTGAGCTGGGTACAAGTTGGATGAGACAGTGCTTTTCAAGGCCAAAAAGAAAAAGAGGTGGGAGTAGCTGAGATTCAAAATGCCAGAAGCCTGCACAGGAGTTTTAGCTGAAAGGAGATGAAAGGCCACAGAGTAAAGATGGTATTGAGAAAAATAAAATTAAAAATCACCGAGGATGTGAGAAGTCTGAGCAAAAGATGTCTTGTAAGATGCCTGCAGGACAGGCAGGATGCTCCTGGGGCCATGTGGTGTCTCCCAGAGCTGTCAGCTGAGCAGCTCTGCTCCCACCACGCTGGGAGGGAGTTGTCTTTTGGGTGGTGTTAGGGGGAGAGGCTCAGCTGGGAGAGATGGAGCAGGGAAGCAGATCTGTAAATCACACAGGACTGGGACAGGGAATTGGAATTTGGGCCTGTAGGTGAGGTTGCACAGAGACACCATGAAGACACAGAGAGGAGCAGAAGAGAGCAGCAGATGCAGAAGCCCCTGGAGAGTGGCGCAGTGAAAAGGAGCATCTCCAGAAGGAGACTTGAGCAAGGAAGAGAAGCCAGTGGGGCACCAAGAGGGTGCCTGGGCAGTGAAAGGCTCAGTTGGTGTCCTCAGGGCTGTGCACTGCTCCTTGTGCTTTCCCAGGCTGGTCTGCAGAGGTCTCTTGCTGCTGTCTGACTTTCTTCCTCTGTCTTCAGCTGCTTTGCTCTCCTTGTTCAGGTGTGAACAAACACCAAGGAGACACAGGACAGGCTGGGACACCCTGCACCATCTCCCAGCACTTGAAAGATCAGCATTACTGAAACCCAGAAGAAGAAGAGGTGTTGAAAGCTGTCAGAGACAGGGAATCAGCCAGGCAGGTGCACTGAGGAGAACAGAGACCTGGGAAAGAAGGGGCAGAGCAGCAAGAGGCTTTCCTTGGGCTAGCAGACACTCGAGTTGCACAGCCACAGGGTTCATCATCACCCTACTCCCCCGACTGCAGTTTGCAGAGACAGCATGGGTTTAGTCCTTCATCATCCTGTCAGGCTGGTCCAGATGGCAGAGGCTCAGAGCAAAGCAGTTCTGCACTAAGAGAGGGATTGGGAAAGGACAGTCTCTCTCTAAAAGCAGTAAAGTTGCATTCAGTGAAGACTGCACCATGTCTAAGAACAGTAAGGGCTGGACTGATGTAAAATGAAGGTGATCCTGTGACTTTGGCCACTCTGTATTTTTTGTATAGCTTCCATAACTCTGAATAATACTTTTTAATTGTTATTTTATTATATTTTACTTTATTTATATTTGCTTTATATATAATACAAGATTTTATATTATATATAATACAAGATTTTGATCTTTTCTTTCAAGAGTCATGGGAATATTTTGCCTGGCCAGGTAAGTGTTTCCTGGTTGCTCTTTCCATTAATTCTCTCAATCTTTACTAAGGGACAGAAAGATAGGGATGCTTCAGTTTCTAGAATCATTAAGGTTGGAAAAGACCTGTGAACTCACTGAGTCAACCCAGCACCTCTAAATCATGCCCCCTCCTGCCATATCTTGACGACTTCTGAACATTTCCAGGGACGGTGCTTGAAGCACTTCCCTGGGCAGCCTGCTCCAATGCCTGCTTCACCCTTTCAGGGAAAAAACGTCCCCTGATACCGACCTAACCATCCCCGGTGCAATTCCTAAGACTGCCTTTGGAGATGCTCGCTTAAACTCGGTGCGCAGGTACCTCCTTGAGTTTTGGGCTGCCCTCTTTGAGGTGCAGAGGTCGTGAGTGCAGGTGCCGCTGCTGAAGGCTCTCGCTGCCCCACTTTGCCAGAAGTGCGCTGAACCTCTTCGGGAGGGGCTGCGGACTGCTGTGGGTTGTGGCAGTGACCACTGCGGGTGTGCTGCCGGCTGCGGGAGGGCGGGGAGCTCACCCTGCGGGGCGGGAGGGACGGCAGAGCTCCCGTTCCGAGCCTCGGGCCCCGGGGCACTCCGGGAGGGATGCGGGGACACGGGGATGCAGGTCCCGGAGAACTCCGGGAGGNTATTTTTTCCTTTCTTTTTTTTTTCCCCCTCCCATTATCGAAGCTCTCAAATATTCCGAGAGAGGGTTACAAAATGTGTTTACTTCACAAATTTGGAAGTAGCGACAAGACGCAATGCAGTGAATTTGTCATCTGCTCATGACTAGCAGATGGTCCTCCTTCTCCGCGAGCGAACTGCGTGAGTCACATCTCGCCCGGTTGGTGGGATGGAGCCGAGGCGCTCCTCGCTGGCACCGCGGCGGACAGAGCCGCCCATCCCAGCCCTGCCGCCGGCCCACACGGCCAGAGCGCCCCCGGCACCGCCCGGGGCCCGCCGAGCCTTTGGAAAGGCTCCTCACCCCTCCTGCTCACTCCTCCTGCTCCCTGCAGGTGAATCCGGGAGCGCTCCTGGCTGCGGAGAGCGTTTCACGTGGCTCCTCCTGCGGTGCAAAGGGATCTTTAAATGGGAACACGTTGCATTAACATCTCACAGACCGGCTGAAAGAGATGGCTGTGGGTTGTGCTTAAACAGACCCGTTTTTTCCCGAAGTGGGAAATGCAAAAAAGCCTGGTGAGCCCCTTTTGCCTGGACTCAGTGCTGCTGTGAAAACCCAGCTCCCTGCATCAAGGCATGATGTGCTGGAGGTGGCTCTGAGCTGTGCTCTTAGTCAATAATAAACAAAGCAAAATTAAATTAAAATAGTGCAACTCTGCATTGGTTTAGAGATCTGTGCAGAGCTTGCAGAATTGGAGTTGCTTGTCCTGGTAAACAGATAAGGCTCAGTTTTATTACAGGTATGTTAGAAAGTTGTTTTACAAGATTAAAGTCATCTAACATTCTCTCCTGCCTTCTCTCTCTGCTTTGAATTGATTTCTCTCAATAGTTTTTCCTCTGTTGTGACATGTTCCTGTTTTTTTTCTTATCATATAAATCTGCATGATTGGTTTTCCTCTAGATTTGTGTCTGTGTGTGTGTATTCTTCACAGCAGAGCAAGAGGGAGCAAGTTTAAATGATACAAAAATGAGATACTAAGAGTGGTGGGGAAAATTCAGGGAAGATATCAACCTGAAAAATATTTTGAAATGTTTTTTTTCAAAGTGGACAGGTTTCAGGTTGATAGACTTTTAAAATTAATTAATTTCCAAAGCTGTCATTTGTATGGCATAATACTTGTTGCTCTTCAGTGGATGCAAAGGTTCCACTTGCTCACACTAGCCATGGGTAAGTTGTGCACTCCTGCCAGATGCTCTCATGTTTGCACAGTATGAGACACACAAATTGTTCTTGACATTTTGTAAGTACCAGAGTCCGTGTGAATAACGTGAAGAAAGTGCTGGATTTCCTTGCTTTTCAGTTTCTTCTGGAATGTTCTCTTGCCTGGTTTTCATAGAAGAGCATTCCAAATAAACACACTCTTCATAGGTAAGAGGAGACAAACAACCCTCTTGTTTGTGAAAGAAATGCTAAAATCCATGGAGGACAGTGAGGAGACTTATGTTAACCTGCTAATAAATCCAAGCCTGGCACCAGGAGCTCTGATTTGGAGATCCTGGAGCTGTAACCAACCTGTGAGCACCATGGCACAGCCACAGTCCATCACTGACATTTCCTCCAAAGGCTTTCTTGTCTGTCTCAGAGGTCAGATGCTGCCCTGGGCATTGCCTCCCTGCAGGGAGACAGAGTTTGAGCCATCTCTGACCTCCTCATCAGTATCTGTGAAGGTGCTGCTGCTGAATTGTCATCCAGAATGTGGGAATGAGAGAGGAAGGGGAATTGAGGGCTGGTTGTAATGGGAACATGAGGGGGTTGCTTGCAGAGGTGGATTGTCTTCAGTTTTGGGAAGGGTGACATTCATGGGGGCCCATGGGGACTCCAGTGCATCCAACCAGCTGCAGGAAAGTCCTGCAAGGTGCTGAGGATAGGTGTGTTCTCTTGGGCCCTGAAATGAGCCTCCTCTCTCCTCTCATTGCTGCCAATAAATCCAGGATTAGGAAGCTGACAGCCACCTACGTGCTCTGGAAGAGCACAGTGACCACATACACAATTTATATCCTACAGCATTGCTGTAGGTGGGGATATAAAATACTTCTGGGGGGTTTTCAGGCTTGGGATTCCCCGTGGGTGCTGGCAGGGACATACCTGTCCTGACACATGATCCCCCTGCAGTGAGGCATGCAGGAGAGGGCTGGTGTGCTCCACCTCAGTGCAGAGATGCCCCAGGTGCTCTGGCAAGGTCAGTGAGATGCCCCAGGTGCTCTGGCAAGGTGCAGGTTACCTGTGCTTGATGCACCTCCAGCCTGGCTTTTACTCCACAGTCACATCCATTCGCCTCTGCTCAGTGCTGTTCTCTTTTTCCTCTGTCAAAACCCAACAGCCATGGCTGGTTCTCCTCTTGGGCAGCCTCATCCACCACCTAAGACCCTCCCTTAGGGTCTCAGCAGATGGGGAGCAGGCCTGGGCTTTCTAAAACATGGACACCACAGCTGGTCAGCATTTGCCTGGTGTTTTTTTCTTGCTAACAACATGCACTGCTTGCCCCTGATTGCTATTGCTTCTCCAGCTTTGGTGACCCCATGCTCACACAGGGGAAGAAGGTAAAAAGGAATGGCTGACAAGGTCCATGGGAGGCCTAAGTGTGAAGTCTGCAGGAGGAAAAATAATTTAACAGAAGCTGTGAATAAAAAGGAGTGGCATAGTGAGCTCACACAGTCTTGACATTCCTTGTTTTTTACAATGTCTGGGATCTGGATGTGAAAATCCTAGGTAAAACCATAACTAAGGGAGATGAAGTGGCAAAGGCTCTCACCTGTGTCTTTGTTGCTGTTGGAAATGGAGAATCACATCTGTGAAATTCAGATGCTATGAAGGACTGCTAGGCAGTTGGCTTCTGTGAGGCTTCACCTCTGAGCTGAAGTTGGTTTGTAGCAGCCAAGTTTCTCAGAACTTTTGGGTTTACTGGGATGAATAAAAAATATAATTCATGTCAGCAAAAGAGGAGCTGCATCTCCATTGGAGGTGCTTTGGGTGAATGGGAAGCTCTGAGATATGCACTCTGCAACTCACACTGAGACTTTAAATAAGATACCTGGGACACTGAAAAATGAGCAGCCACTGGAAAACCCATCATCTCAGTGTTGGATTTTCACAAGGCAGGAGGCTGGGAAGTAGGTGATATTTAAGGCCCCTTCCAACCCAGGCCATTCTGTGATTCTATGATATTTGGGAAAGGGCAGAAACCCGGATGCAAACCCAACAGAGCTATCTTTCTTCTAAGTTATTTAGTTTAAAGTTAACTCAATGTGAGCTGTGGAAACTCCTCATGGAAACCAGATAAACCTATGGACAAAATAGTAAAGAAAACCTTCAAAACTTGCTGTTACACTACAATGAAACAGACAGATGTCCTGATTGTACTAATATATGACAATATCCAGTCCCTACACCTTATCCATGCCCCAGCTTTCAGCATAAAATCACGAGTGTATTCAGCTATTTCAAAAAGACCTTGCCAAGATCAACTGTTTAATGCATGTTTTGTGTATCTCAGGTGAAGAAAACACAATAGAGTGGCAAATCTCACCCAGAAACTGCATTGCATTTCTGGATTTCCAGACCCATTGTAGCCTCAAGGAAGGGAGAAGTCTGTACAGCAAAGATGATTAACCGTGACTGACGCCACATGTACCCTAGGCTGGAAGAACTGCTAAATCTCCAAATTTTGCCCAGTCATGTCACTGACAGCGATTCCATACACCTGAAGAAGATTACTACACCCAAATGTTGATTTTCCTGGTGATACTGGTTGACCTACTTTTGCCTACCAGTACAAGCTGTTCCTATCCAAATGTCCTGAGACCATCCCAGATGAGCTTTCTGACCTGACTGAAGTTATATTCTGGGTCTCTCTGACAGAGAGCTGGGATCAACACCTTGCACTCCCTTTTCCAGCAGCCTTTGCCTGCCTGTCTGCGACTCGAAATTAAAACTGTCTCTCCCCCTAAATAACCCAAGGACTTGACTTTGTCAGGAAAGATGATGTGATAAGAATGTGGATGTCTCCCAGGACACATAAGGGAGAGCTTCTGGTCCTGCTGCATGGCAGATCTGCTGCTGGGAAGTCCTGTGGGAGGAAGGAGTGTGATTTTATGGGACCAGCATTAAGGACGAACTCAGCACCCACTACTGGATGTGAAATACCCCCTTGAAGCTGAGTCCAGCTCTTCTCCATCTCCAAAAGACAGACCGGTAGTTCTGCTAAGGAAAACTAAGCCTGTGGTCTCAGGGGATATGAGATACACTTTTATTGTTAATTTGTATATTTGCCTCCCTGCAAATATAATCTAAAGCTGTGTAGGAGGAACGTATGTGGTGGGGTTTTTTCCAAATTTGTTTTTATTTGGTGTAGACATGCTCTGAAATAAACCTGAAGCCTGGGAGGGGTAGGAGGGGTTGAGGCTGTTCTTGAACCTTAACCCCATGAATGTTCTCCTCAGCCCCTTGGGCTCTGGCCCCACAGCCCACACAGGGCTCCCCAAATTGTCTCAAAAAACAAAGTGACAGGGATCAATGTGGCTTGTAACATCTCCCTTAACTTCCTTACTATTGATGTTTTCTAACAAGAAATCCAAACTGTGACAAGGGAAATGAGTGAAGAAAGACCTTTCGAAAGAGGAGCAAAATGGGAGCTGATTCAAGCGTCTGTAATTAGCTAATGGCTGTGAATATTTATGAAATCTCCCAGCAGTGGCAGTGAAGTGCTGATCCTAGAGAAGTGGACACCCTCGTCCTTGATGTCTTTAATCCTTGCAGACCCAGCTGCCATGGAGTGCTGGAAAACCCCACCCTCTTTCTGGCCTCTGATCAAAATCAATATTTCAGAGGAAAATGCAGAACGGCAAAGGAGTTAAACTAAAGTTCAGATAAGCATAACAAATACTGGAAAGATGAGCTCCTCCAAGCAGAGAGCTCTAGAATTACTCCCGTTATTCTGGGCAAGGCTCTCATCAATTGCTCTGTGCAGGGAGAGCTATCCTTGGACTCATAAGGAGGTAAGGGATTTATTTCCTCAGATGCATGGAGTCATGCTATGAGATATCATAAAGTAAGAACAATTAGGATTTGAGCTTTCAACATATAAGATTTGTAAGTTTTCCTGTGTTTTCAGTCCTTTCCAGATATATCTTTCCTAAGTGGGTAGTCAGGATTTCTGTACCATTTAACTATATAATCCTTACAAGTAATTTTTTATGTCTATGTGATAAGTGGCTGTGTTGATTTCCATTTGATCATCTGTATCTGAACTTGGTAATTAATACCTTGGTGTGATAACAAAATAAACTACTGAAGTGTATTTTAATTTGAGCAGTTCAGTGGTGATCCAGCAACATGGATTTCATTTTCCTGGTAATACCCTGACTGCAGTTAAGACATAGCCCAGAAAAAATGATGGTAAAATCCAGAATTTTCACAGCAGGTTAATTGGTTTCATGGTTGCAATGGTAATATGAGGAGCTTGCACTAACACATAGAGCTGAATTTTCAGGGTGTGGGAAGCAAGTGTGCAAAGGGTCTGATGATTAACTTTCTGGCACCAGTTGCTTTTCTGTGACACTGCAATCATTACTTCAGGCAAAAACAAATCATTTTGTTGCTTCATCGGCAGAAAAAAACCCTGTCCAGCTCCATCTTCTGCCAAGGCTGAGCCTTCTCCTTCTTTCTGTGCATATGGAGGGACTGTGGCAGCACTGTGGAAGAGACCAGAATGAAGGTGCCAGGAGAGCAGAGATTCAGTGCCCAGCTGAGGATTTTGCGATGGGGTGGAGCCCAGGGACAGTCCATTCCACTGTATCCTTTGAGATCTCCCGAGGTATTTAATTTTGCAGAGCAACAAAAGGGTTTTTTTGGGCTTTTTTTCCATTTTCAGAGCCCCAGTGTTGATTTCTTGTAAAGCTGAGTGTTATTTGTGTCTGGACCACAGCTGATCATTGCTAATTTGGATGCAGGGTTTGACTTTCCCTCCAGAGTGAAGGGTTTAATGCTTTTCTTCAAAGGCAGTGCAGATGGTTTATTGAGTGTCAGAGATCCAAGGAAGCTTAAATGGATAAATTTAAAAATGAGGCCCAGGACTTAAAGAGATTGGCTGATTCCCAGGAGGTAAAGCCAAGTTAGAACATGGCCCTGCCACAGTAACCATGGGACCACACTGGATTGGGATTCTACAACTTCTGCCTATTCCCACTCACTTTTTTACTGAATAGTGGCTGGGCTGACACTCATTTAGGCTTCCATTGATGCTACTGCTGTACCACAGAAAAATTGCCATATGCTTCATTTTAAGGTTTCTGAATCAGGAAGATATAATCATTTATGGGGATAATTTATACAAAGCTGTTAATTGATGAGCCAGGAGAGAGCAGAACTTCTTTCCTGAAGAGTAACACTGAACAGGTCATGTCAGAAAGGAGGTGTAATGTCACTGCTGTGAGATAACTGTTTTTAAATGTGGATGTTTTACTGCCTTTCACAGAGTCATAGAATGGTTTGGGTTGGAAGGGACCACCCAGTTCCAACTCCCTGCCATCGGCATGGACTACTAGAGAAGGTAGAAGAGGGGATAGGGAAAAAAAAACAAAAACCTGTGGGAAGGTGGGTGTGGTACAGGGTGACAGGCAAGGTGGTGATGAGCAGACCTGGAAGTACAGGAAGTCACAGAAATGGGAAGATCCAAGGGGGAAAGGGTGGGACAAATACTCACTTTAAGCAGATGAAGAAGTTGCAGCAGATTTCTCTTCACCTGAGTAATTCCATGCCAAGGTACTTCCCCAGCTGTGCATCCTTCAGTGTGCTGCATAAACACAGCTACACGTTCTTCCAAAAAAAAATTCCCAGCAATTGCAATGGTCCAGAATAATACATTGCAACTATTATAAAATTAATATTACTCTGTATCACATCTGCATCTCTTAAATGCACACCATTCAAAATTCTTGCTGATTTTGTCAGTCACGTGCTCAGAAACACTTTCAACTCACTAAGAAGAACCATAAAGGCTCTAAATCAGGTGTCTAAATCTCCACAACCATGTTAGCTTGAAAGAAATTCAGCCTCCCAGGCAGAGAGCCAGGTTTTGCTATTGCGAAAAATGGTTCTCCTACCTGTGCTAAGGGATTAGATGTTCCTGATGTTCTAGGCAAGGGCACTGTAGGTTTTCCAATGGTGATAAAATGCAATTTCACCCATAAGTCTTTCTGTTGGCAGGGAGGATAACAATCTACCTCTGTGTGTATATGTGTGTGTGTGTTTATGTATGTGTGTGTGTCCCTAAAAATTTTAAAAATTAAATCTGCTGGGAAAAGGAGTGTAAAAGTGTATAACTTCTCCAGAATATTTTTTTTTGAGACGGATATACTGAATTGCAATAAAAATATACCTAATCTTTAAGTAATTTAAACTGTAGTGCTTAATATGAATATGGACATGTATCCTGTGGCTCATCAAAGTACAGGGACCATATTGACATGTGAAGTATTGGATCAAGAAATAAATTTTGCAACATCAGACAGAGTCACAACACAAACAAAATAAAGAAAGTCCAATAACAGGAAAGGCAGAGCATCTGTAGTAGTTATGACTGATTTTCCATTGCCCTACATCCCAATTGGTAGCAATTAGGTGTGGCTATAAAATGCTGTTACAACACTAAATGGAATAGCTGGTTTGCACTGACTTGGCCAAGCATTTGAGCTGCTCATGGTGGATTAAACTCTGCAGTCACAGGGGGATAAATCTGCAATTTTCAACCAAGAACATTTAGATTTTAGTGAATCAACATGAGCAAATTGACTTTTATTAGCAATATTCCAACGTATTCTAGCCCTAGGACACATGATGTCCAGAAGTGCCCTTACTTGGAGTCTGCACCTGAGCTGTCTTTCACAGCACAGGATGCTGGTTTGGCAGCCGGGCTTTCACCATTGCTGACATGTGCTCTTAGAAAACCTGGGCACAATAGTCTGAAAGGTGATGCACAAACCAGATTAATCCCTTCAGCAGGATTGGTTCACTGCCCTCACCTTTGTTTCTTTCAAAAACTACACCGGGGGATTTAAAACACATTTTGAATTTGTGTCAGAGAAATGAGATGAGTTCAAGAGCTCTTGGAGCACTCTGCCCATCTGCCTGCAATGGGAGTGCAGCTCCACATGGCAAACCCCACCTGCACAAGGATGTGGAGCCTCTATTTCCCTTTGTAAGGTGGTGTCCACTTGCTTCAGGTGGAGATTTAGATAAATTTTAGCCAGTGGGACCCTGCCACGGTGCTGGCTGGAGGGAAATCCAAACCAGAAGTGTTTCTCATGGATATGTTCTTCACTTTACACAAAATGTGTTGTGACACATTATCTCTCCACCATGTAGCAGAGTGTACTTTGCAACGACTGAAGAAATTCAGTTCCATCCAGCCTGTGCTTGTGCTCGGGCTCGTTATTTATAGCAAGTGTGGGAGTGTGTTGGCCCCTTCTGACAGCATATCATGGCCATCTTAAATCCTGAAAGCACTTCTTTTTCTTGTTGTTGTTGTTGTTGCCACGGTAAACGTTTAAGAAGTTCAATCTTAAATTTATGAGCGATTTGGAGACCAGTCTGTTCATGACACGTTAACAAAATTAGAGCAGGAAATGTTTTGCTGAAGGAACTCTCGTGCTTTTATAAGGAGTGAGGTTGTTGGGAGTGTGCTCCCTGCTGTGTGTGCTGCCAAGGCATGGCCCTTGTGGCCCACAGAGATGTCTGTGGATGTGTTTGCCCATGGTATTTAAAAAAAAAATAAATTACTGTACGGGCCTAAGAGATTTAGGAAATCAAATCTCAAGGTGTTAGAGAGGGCATGGTATGAACTGGAGTTTCAACAGTGAGCATAGTCAGAGGCAAAAGGGTTAATTTTGCTTCAAGAAGAAGACATTGAAATAATTTTTTTCCTTGCTAATTAAATATGAAACTCACTAACTGTATGCAAGTGTAATTTTCTTATCTTATTAGCCATGTTCATTTCTGAAGTGAATAACTACCAGCACTGGTACAGTATATGGGCAGAATAATAGTCAAAGTGATTTTTACTTTAATCTCTGAATACAATTAGCATAATTTAAACTGTTATAAGCTACAGCAGATAGAAATCACATTATAGAGACTGTAGGTGGAGAGGTGGGTGGTCACATGCAAAGGGAAAACTGGAAGAGCACTTAAAATACAGCCGAATAATGAGCATTCAGGAGAATGTAAAGCTATGTGCACTTGAAAGGAACATTATTGCAAGAGATGGGGGAGAAAAGTGAATAACCATGAGCAAGGTTCAAGGACTTCTACTACTGCAGTGTCTGATCCCAAGAAATGCTGTCGTAAGAGAGGTAGTTTGTACAACTGTTTTATTGGGAATCCCAAATTTCATTTTCTGTCAGGGGAGAGAACAGCCCAGTGGAGACAGAGAGATCCCATCTTGCCTGACCAGATGGAAAGAGAAGAAGTCAAGCTGTGCTGGGGGAAGGAAAGAGGCAGCTCAGATGGGGAACCAGAGAGATGGACCATGGGTGTGTGTTTGAGTGAGTTATGCATGAGAGCAAGGATAGAAGAAGGAAAAAGAAGAGAGAAAGAATGGGCTGAATGAGGAGACTGGAAGTGGAAATCCTGAATTGTGGGCTAGGACTGACTGAGCAGTCAGCACCAGTGAGTGTGGGAAGAAGGTGACATGAACAAGGAGAGCAGAGAGGGACAAGTTGGTAACAATAAACCCAAGCTTGAGGAGAAGGGAAAGAAGGTGCTGCCTGACAGAGCCTGAATCCAGGGATGCTCACATCATCCCACTCTGCTGTCAGCAAACATCCTCTGAGAAGCCATCACAGATCACCTGCCACTGCAGCTCCATGGAAAAGGAAGGACTACAGCTGAAAACTTGGGAAACCTTCTGAACCCTTCTTTCTTTCAAATGCCTGCTTGCCCTCTCCATTTATATCCTGTACTAGTTTCTACAGTGTTTTTTGAGCAAGGAACAAAATTAGGCACAAGAATCTAGCCTGTTTAACCAGTAATAATCTGATATTTGCCATAATTAAATTTCTGTGGCCCCTTTTTAATTGTTGCAAGGAAATCTATAGGATTTGTTATTTAGTACAGAGTGGTCTGAAATGTTATCAACCTGAACAACATGTATTAATCATGGGGTAAATTTTATCTATATCCTGATAATTTGCCCAGAGCATGTTGTTTGAAGAGAACTAGAATTGTTCTTCACCACAGTGTGACTGAGTGCATTCTGCAGCCAGGCCTTACTGCTGGAGTATAGAATGTGATTTTGACATATTTTTCACATCAAATTGATAGATTTCCAATTATAAAGACATTTCTGAAGTATAGAACATGGACCTCACTCCTGAGTGGCAGTTCCTTTGTTGCAGTGCTCTCTGTTTTTTGAAACTTCCTCCTACCAAAAAAGAAAGAAAAAAGAAAAAAAAAAAGGCAGAAAAGAAAAAAAAAAAGGCAGAAAAGAAAAAAAAAAAGGCAGAAAAGAAAAAAAAAAAGGCAGAAAAGAAAAAAAAAAAGGCAGAAAAGAAAAAAAAAAAGGCAGAAAAGAAAAAAAAAAAGGCAGAAAAGAAAAAAAAAAAGGCAGAAAAGAAAAAAAAAAAGGCAGAAAAGAAAAAAAAAAGAAAATAAAGAAAAAAAAGAGAAAGAAAAGAGAGAGAGAGAGAAAAAAATGCTGTCTCCAGACTTAATTCACTGCTACATAGTAGAAGGTATTGTCAGCAAATGGCACTTGCAAAGCAGCCTTCCAGCTGGGTGTCAGACTGGAAGTCCAGGACTTGGTCCCAGGTTGCCCAGAGAGCTCCTACAGAGCTTTCATACAGAGGAGAAATTATTCTGCTTTTTTGAATCAGCCCTACTTGCATTTTTACCATGAATTAAGCACAGCTACACTGAGATATGGACTGTACTTTCTGTGTATGTGTGAACAGAGATTGGCCAGAAAATCTTAGAATCATGAATTAAACAAATATATATCACCTATAGAAAGATGTGCATGGAGCAGTTTGTAGATAAGGAGTACATGTAAAGTAAAAATCCATACATGTTGTATAGCTGGACTTTTGGCAAAGATGACAGATTTGATACTTCCTGAGAAGACTTTCAAGGTCTGATTTTTGTTTTCTGAATTAATTTTGGCTGTATTTAATCACCAAGTAAAAAGCATTGCAATTGCTCTGAAGCACTGTGTTGCAAAAAAAAAAAAAAAAAAAAATTCAGCAAAGCCAGTTCTGTAATTGTTTGGTGGGAATTGTTTTTCAGTTTTTCTTGTAATTTTTGTGCTTCATAGACTTTTAAATGAGATTAACCTTTAATGGACATGTCTAGAGAACAGTAGTGACATCTGTCTGAGAAAGAGACTTACAAATACACAAGTGTTTGTATTTCTAAAGCTGACTATGAAGGCAGCAAGTAAATCATGTTAGTGTATATTTAACATTCTCTAGTTCTGCTGTGTGATGTAGAAAAAACATTATGAAAGACTACGAAGTGCTAATGAGGACAGCCCTCACCAAGCCCAAACTCTTAAGAAATAGCAGCAGTCCTGCAGCATTGCATTTGTCTCTCAGTGCCAGGGCTCTATATTTAACAAGCTTTCCCCAGCTCCCACACCCAGATGAATTCATTGGAATGCAGCAGGAAAGCAAGAACTCATCTGACTCATTAGGAGGCTCATATGCAATTACCATCAATTAAAAATTCCTTCTAGAGCCACCGTGTGAATTTGGGTGTGCTGAAAGAAGTGAAATCATCAGGATCTCTGTAAGCAGGACTTAGCTTTGCACTGAGCTCAGGACTAATGCAGGTTTGATTAATCTGCAAGAATAATTAGCTGATGTGCTGATCTAACATGTGGGATCCTCAGAGAACTGTGTCTGATGGAGTTTTACATCTTCCACTTCACTGTCTGTGACTTGCAAGCAACAGAGCCAAAGAAAAGCTTCTCTATATTGGGAATGTATTGAAAAAAAAAAAGATACAACCAAGCTTTTGCAAAAACCTGTCTTGTTATATGAAATTATTTTCTCTTTCTTTTCACCAGCCTCTAGTGAGGAAAAAAAGTGTAGAGGTGGAAGTGTAATGACAAATGATTTACAGATGGATTCCATTTTCACTATATTCCCATTAAGATGGGTTGTAAACACTTTCCTTTCTTAGCCCAAGATCTTTCCCAGAATCTGTTCTGTTTAGGTTTAACTTGTTAGATTTGGAATAAGCTCTTCAAAAGACTGAACAGCCCTTGAGCCAACCCAACAGAATTGAGGTGCCTCTGTCAAAAATTGTCATTGAAAAATTTTATCTTAACATGAACTTTACCTGTGCATCTGATGTTTTAACCCTATTGAATGTTTATGTCCTGTTGATTAAGCCTTTTATTAAAACTTTTGAAAAACTACAACAGAGCAATTAAGAGTATATGCATATATAATTTCACAAGCATTTTAGAAGTTTATATAATAAAACAAGCATGTGCTTATGCTATACTTATTTGTATTCACTATTCATAAGAAGCCACAAATTCTACCTTTATCTGTAAAACAGGGTAATACCTAAATACATAGGATCATTGTATTGTTGCTTTTTGAAAAATAAAAATGGTAGAACCCCCCATCCTTTAATTGTGAGTACTTTAGAGCAGAAACTACCCTTTCTGTCACTATTTATGTTCTGGTGGTGCCAAGAGGATTCTTATGTTTAGGTCTTTAAAAGCACGTAATGACACAGAATTTCCACAGGTGGAAAGCACCCAGATCTCCACCAAAACCTATAGGAGTTGAACAAATAACAAACAGCCCTGGAGTGCAGACACTGATCTCAGAACAAAGATGGACAGATTCTTTTACTTCCTGCACAGTGTGTCTTAGGACAAATAAAAGAGCCCAAACAAATCCTTTTGGTTTTGTATGTTATTTTTTAATAAATGCAAGGTGGTTCAAAAACTTTGGTCTGAGTTTGAATGTTGGGTTTACTCCTTTTTGGGACATTGTGTAGAAATTTTGATGGACAGAAAAAATGATCCAAATCTGTGCATTTTTAAGAAGATCATAATGTAATTTCTTTCATGCCTGCAGTAGTAGTGGGCACAAGCAGGACTGGGATCCTCAAAAATCCCTAAAGCTGATATTTAGACATACCTATGTACTGAGACCTAAAAATTAACTAACCGTGGTAAAGGTCTCAAGGAAAACATCTGAAATTAGCATAAGATAGAAACATGTATATTCTCATACAAGGAAAGAACAAGGAAGAGGAACTTGGAGTTGGAAAGCAAATCTGATTTCATATAACTCAATTTTACCTGTTAAAATTTACATTTTAACATTTTTGAATGTATAGGTTTTTGTCCAATGAGTTATCTGCAAATAAACATATACTGATTTTTCTTTTACATTAAAATCCCTTCAGGTAACAGGAGCAGCCCAACTGAAAACCAGAAGTCAGAAATCTTGATTCACTTACATAAACTAAACAGAGACTGATATTTTCCCTACTATTTCTTATTGTTTCTCAATAAAAAGGGTGCCAAGCTAGGAAATGTGGCAGCAAAGTACAGAGGTGGTTTTATCAACAGTATGCATTCTGCTTTTTTGGAAATAGTTCTGGAAGATTTTCTTCCTGGTGTCTCCTCTGAACTTGTGTGATTTGCAGAAGAAAGTGAAGCCCAGGGGTGGGGGAGAAGCTCTTTATTCTGGAACATTTGAGAATGGTTACCACGGTGAGAGAAGCAGAAGACAAAAGATCCATTAATTTAATCATCTTTGATCATTTGCAGGCTTTGTTTGGATGTGTTTGTATCTTGCAAAACTGAAGAGTGTGCAGACAATGCCAATCAGAAAGACACTCTCCTCCCAGATCAATTTGATTGAATTCACATGAGGAGAAAAATAAGTGTTTGAAGGCAAAATCACCGCTGGTGTTCCAGGGGGAGATGAAGTCTCCTCTACATACATAACTTACATAACTTAACATACATAAACTTAATGTGTCTTGAGTCACAAAGCAAACAAATCAGATATTTGCAGCCAGTTTAGAAAAAACCTTTGGAGCATTTTAGGAAAGGGTGTTTTCCACTAAGGCATGAAGTACCACATGGAAGAACCAAATAGGAAATAATATCTTTGTCATCAGAGCTTGCAACAGGGGGTTTCAGAAGGGAGAAACTTCTAGAAACCTAGTAATTTCCTAGCAAGCTCTGCAGGCTCCTGACTAGCTTCTGGACAAAGCTCTTGGTTTAAATTATGTTAATCTTCTTCACAGGGCAGGGATAAGCAACTTTCTGATTACAAGGACAAAATAAGAAAATACTGGGACAAAGTCTCTGTGGATATAAATCTGTGTGATACCCTTGAAAGCCAACACACAACAGACAATTTCATTTGCTACCCAGCCTGTTCTAAAACAAGGAAAGAATGTTAAAATTCTTCTTTTTGTGCTGAGATGAAATCCTGCAAATTTGCCATGGAAACCATTTCTTCTCCTTTTTTTTTTTTCCCTCTTCCCCTCCTTCTCACAGTTCAGGAATAGCAACCCTTTCAGAGATGGGAGGTTTGAGCATTGTGGTTTGGGGTGGGGGTTTTTTTGGGAAGTGGGCTGAAGGGAAACATGGGAATCTGTGGAGGGGAAGAGGCCAGAATATGTTAACTCTCAAGAATGAGTTCACATCCCCAAGGTCCTGGTGCTGAGTGCCAGCAAAGGACAGATGCCTCTAACAGTTGGAGCGTTGCAGCACGGAGGAGGGAGCCATCCTCCAGAAGCCAAGGAGCCACCCTGGGAAGCAGGCAGGCCTGGAATGACCCACTTCAGTGAGTGCCCACGTGGGGCTGGCAGGAGATGGAGCTGACTCACTGGCCCTGTGTGATCCCACTGCTGCCACAGCAGCAGGAAGGGAACCCCAGGACAGCAGCCCCGAGTGTGGCAGGGAGGGAGGGCTGGAACCAGGGTCACCCCAGATCTGCCACCCACCCCTGTCAGCCACCAACTGGGATATTCAGCCAGTCTTCTGAGCTCCTCACAGGAATGGGCATTGTCTCCCTAGGCTCTCATTTTGGAGGAAAATCCTGATTTTCACAGCATGTCTGCACTGCTGTTTCCAAAGCATAGGTTGCTTTTATCTCCATGCTCAAATTCACTTCTTACACAATATCTCAATGGGTAATCCAAAGGTTTTAATACAGAAAAAGCAAATAGAAAGACATGGTGAGGAGGTAAAACAAAAGGTAGCCAGGGTGGACTTGGTCCCCTATTGAATTACTCCATATGTAATTTTGCATATCTAGAATTGCTTATAGAATCGTTTAATCATTTAGATTGAAGATCATCAAGTCCAACCATTAACCCAGCACTGCCAAGTTCACCACTAAACCATGTCCCAAGCACCATATCTGCGTGTCCCTTAAATGCCTTCAGGGATGGCAATTCCACCACTTCCCTGTTCTAATCCTTTGCAGATATTCTAATGACTAAATTTTCCTTAAAATCTAATCTAAACCCCTCTGGTACAACTTGAGGCATTTTCCTCTCATACTATCACTTGTTAGTCAGGAGAAGAGGTTCATACCCACCTCACTGTAAGCTCCTTTCAAAAGCAAACTGGAAGTCCATTTTTCATGGGATGCAAAACTGGAATCAATTCCATCCAGTTTTGGTTCAGTGAGGACTTTATCTGGCTGACAGAATTGCCAGAGAAAATTGCCAGAGCCAGGCTGTCCCTTGCCAGCCCTTTAACAGAACATTTGGGTCCATCTGCCTCTGTTCCCCATTTCTTGGTGTTTCCATTTCTTTCATCTGTTTCTTTCAGGTGGACTTTCCATGTCCTTTTCTCCTGATGGAGCATTTCCTCATCCTTCTGTTGGCATCATGTCATGTCTGTGTTTTTTACACTAAACATGAGGAGTTTTTCAACCACATTGAATTTTCAGAATGATGTGTTCCTTCCTACTTTTACTCAATCATACAGTAGACTTGTTCCTGACAGAAATGAGACATTTCAAGGATGACTACCTGCTGTAGCAGCCTAGCACAAAATCACATCTTTCTGACCTGCTGTGTTTTAATGTGGTACCTTACTGACTTCCAAAGTTCTCAGCTTTTCACCCTTTTTCCCTGAGGATTTCCACAAAATAGAAAGTTAGGGCAAATTCATTCTCAAACACAACCTCAGCAAAACTTCAGAGACGGAATGTTCTAATCAGGGTCTACAAGGTTTACAAAATTCAGGTAATTTTGTAAATTATAAATTTACAATACATTTTACAATTTACAATTTACAATATAAATTTACAATAAATTCAGGTTTTCAATGCTATTAAGTCTGCATTTACTTTTGACATTATTGGTTTGTAAACCCTTGGTGTCCTGGAGCTCAAGTCACAGGTCTGGATCTTACTGAGGGCAGCTTCTATACACAGACTCATTCATACTCCAGAGATCCTCTTGTTTCAAGCACAAAATTTCTGTTTGGGAATGGGATTCTCCCTAAAATGAAGGATATAAGTACTTGTAGAGCACATGCTAGGCACTGCACAGTGCTTTGGTTCAAAAGTTGAGATATTTAGTGTTTGCCAGTTTTCTTCCCATATTTACTGCATCAAAGCACTTACACTCAAAGCACTTACACTCTTATGGGAAGCTGCATTTACTGCTTTTTGTTTACTGCTTTATATTCCTTATTCTTGCACAGGTGACTCTAAAATACATAAACCAACACAGTATTTTTCTGCAGCAAAGTCCAAAACAAAAAAAAAACCCCTCCCCTCCAAAAAATCCCTGAAGTTTCAAGCAGTTTTCTCACTTGCAAATGGACTATCAGTATTCTTCCAAGGAAGCTTTCAGGTTCATCAGACTGTTTGTTCTGACTGCTCCTCGTGTCCTTTGCACTGGTGTTAAATTTTGTATGTCTACTTCTGTGAGCTCTGCACAGCATTGAAATGACTGCTGATTCAGAAGGTAATGGGGTTTTTTTCTTTTTTTCCAGGTCAGTAAATATAAGCTCAGGATTCAGCATACAGGCTGGTGATGTTGAAAGACCAGCTTTACAGTTCCTAACCTAAACAGGAAAAGTCAGTGTATTATCTGAAAGGAATAGAAAACAGGGGGTTGGGAGGTAAAGCAGTGGTCAGGCATTCCTTCAATAAACTTTTGAAAGACTCACTTGCATCTGGAGTTTGGGAGACACAAGATTACAGCTTTGTCAAGCTTTTTGGTATGTTGGTGTACAGAATCAAAATTATATTTATTTCCCATAAACAGAGATGTGTTTGAGTTTTTTCCTCCTTCTGAAGCTTTAAAAAAGGATTCTTGCACCCAGGCAACTGCTGGCTGTTGAGTCTAATAGGATGATAATTAAAAGAAATTTTCATAACTCAATTCAGAAAGGTGTAGGCATATCTATGGACACATATATAGGTATATTTGTATAAATGTAATTATGTATGACAGGAATTATGGTTTCCAATTCATGTCTACAAATGATTTATGCTCTGGCTTTGTGACCACAGATGGGAAGTTTGGAATATGTATTGTATTAATGCAGTCTTCGAGTTGGAGACCAAGGATTGTGAGATCCCTGCTGTCCTCCACAGGAAAGGAATAGTGTGGGGATGTAAGGCATGGTACCCAACTACAGAACTATTCAAAAGGGGTTTTTTTGTCCCAGATCTGTTCTCCAGATCATTTAACGCTCATGTGCAACACTAGGAAAACTCTGTTAGCTGAACCCAGCAAGAAATTGGGAAGATTTCCAGCAAGTCCCTGCCACAGGCTGGCAGCTCTGTCTCTCCACAGCCCTCAGGGGGACAGCAGAGCCTCTCCCAGGTATTTTGTACTCCCAGAACCAGGGTGAAAAATGAAGATACAGGGATAGGGCATGATCATACCACAATCCCCCAGCCACATGAGAAGCCCAGAGCACATCTCTGAAGGTCTGGACTGCAGCCCCAACTGCAGGAGCATCCTTCTTCTGCATAAATGAGGGATCTCGTTGGAATAAAGCTTCATGAGAAATGTAAGTTTGGGAGAAACTGCCTGGTTTCTATGCTGCTGAGGCTTTCTGTACCGTAGCACCAGATGCCAAAAAGGAAGCAAGAGGAAAGTGCAAACCCAAACCTGCTTCTCAACAGTAAATAAAGAGAGCAAGGCCACTCCTGTCACCATCTCATGCTCAGGGACAGCTTTGATGCCGGGGACAGTAAAAAAGGAGAGGCAGCACCACTGTGTGTGAGACACACACCTCTTATGCCACACACTAAATCTTCACAGAAACTGAGAGGCACCACTCAGAATTAATAAACAAAAATCCCCAAACCAACCAAGAACCAACCAACCAACCAACCAACCAACTAACCAAAAAATACCCTAATATATATACACCCCAACAAGAAATACCAACCAACTAACCCAATACCCCTGAACACAACAACCAAAAACTCCCCACAGAAACAAAACAAACTCCCCCAAAAAACAAAACAAAAGAAACCCCCACAAATAAACAAACAAATAACCAACCAAATAAAAATAAACAAGCCAAGTGTCCCTAACTACTTTGGTTAATACAGAAAGTGAAAGTACCTATAACTCATTTCCCTTTTGTGGCAAAGAATGCCAGGAAAAAGACAAACTGAAGTTAGAAAGCTGGAGATCTTCAGGCTGACATAATTATTAGGCAGCTCTTGCTGCTGCTCCTGTGAGTAGCCATCTCCCTAATTTGGCCTTTCCTTTGTGCAATCCATAAGGAGAAACCCTTGGAGGCAGAAGTAGGTGGATGGATGAGACCCAGCAGAGTCTGAACAGGGGAAGCCAGGTAAGAGCCCATCCCCAGGTGAGGACCACGCTGGCAGGAGGCTCAGGGGAGGAAGAGCTGATGGTTTCACAGAAAACCATCAGAGTTTGGCAGAGTTACCTGCCCAGTTTGCAAGGATCAGCAGAGGGAATTGCACAAGTGCTAGGATCAGGCACAGGATGGAGAGGAGGGAGGAACTGACCCTGCTGCTGGGGTCTTGTCTGGATAACACTGTCAGAACTGGACAGCAAAGCCTGGCTGGAGTAACTGGAGGGAGCTGGATGTGGAGGGAGAAGGTGAGCCAAGAACATGGAGGGGTGAAGGAAATCAATGCCATTATCTCACCAGTTACCTCCTGAACCAGAGCAAGTGTGGCTTGCAAGCACTGATGCTGGAGAGGAGTAGTGCAGACCTGAGGGAACCAGCAAAATCTATAATATTCTGGCAGTGCTACTGGAGAAAGACATTTGCTTCTGGGAAATTTTTATACAGTTAAAAAAATGATCTGATTTCTACTTAGAGACAGAAGGACATTTTTTGTACCTTTCTCCATCCTTATTGATGTTGATAATTGGCTGAAATTTAAAATTAAGAAGTCAATTTTAAATTGACTTTCAAGGAGGCAGAAATGCCTATGTTAAAATAATTTGCTTAAAATCTTTGAAGAGCATGTGGAAATCAGGGGCTTCTTTTTCTGTATTCTAACTGGACATTCTAACAAAATCTGTGTGGAACGTGTTGGTCCATCATATAGTATTTCCCAACCAGGATTAGTGAGATTTTAAATCAATACCTTCAGGGCTAAGGAATGAGCACCTTTCACTTGAAATGAAGGAATAGCTGCTGGTATTATCTGTTGTAGTAAATTGTTCATGTTGGCCACTTCCTGGAGCCTGATAAAGATTGATACACTGACAAGTAGGCAACACTAGGGGAAGCAGATATTTCCCACTGCCTGGCACAGGGCTGACATCCATGCAAAATAAAACACTTAATGTAATCATTAATGAATGATTAGTCATTTTTATTATAGTCATTCCATAATAATCATTAGTATGAATTAATACTGCCTCAGGGAACACACAAGCTATGAGGAACTTCTCTGTGCTCCTCAGCTAATAGGAACAGAATTTCCTGCAGTACATGGAGGTGTTTGGAGCTGCAGCCTTTGCCCTTTGATACAGCATGGACATAGCACCCAAAATTAATGTTAGGACTGATACAAAGATAAGGAACTTGTTAATTCCCTATTCTTAGTGTAATTTTTTCTTTAATTATACTCCAAAATCAGATTACTAGCTGAAGACTTTTTAAATTTTTTTTGTGCCTCATATCTGCATAGGAAATCCTTTCCTTTAATCTCTCCTTCCTGAGTGTGAGCACAAAGCTAACAGAGCACCCTGTCCCCAGGTTTCACACACCAGCACCACTCACGTAGGCAGGTAATGCTCTGCTCAGCCTGGTGTACTGGGGGGAGGTGATTTCCTGTGGCTTTTGAAACATCCCTGAGTCCCCACCAAGCTGTACCTCATGCAATGTTTGTTTGGCTCAGGGAATGCAGAATTGCCCTGACTTGCAGGAGAGGCTGGGAGCTGCTCCCACATAGCTGAGGCAGGGGAGGACCTTGTCAAGGCACAAGCAGCTTTGCACAGGTGACCTGCTTGGATTTCAACCAATTTCAGATCGCATTTGGACTTTTTTTTTTTCTATATGAGGTATAAAGGAAAGAGCAGATCAAAGAACGTGAGGCACAGATCTGAAAATGGACATCCATTCACTCTAGGGAAAAAAAGCTTTCATTTCCCTTAGATGCCTCTTCTTTACAGCCCACATGGAACACTTCCCAAACCAGTAATTCATGGGTTTTAACTGTTCACAATTCAGGATATTTATCAGAGAAAACCACCTAAGATTGTTGGCAATTTGCCTGTCTTTATGTTAGCTGTTTTTCATCTGATCCATGATTCTATGAATTAAAAAGGGGATGTTATTGAGCATGGAGGGGAGAAACAAAACAAAACAAAACAAACAAAACCCCAAACCAAAACATACAAAAAATCTAGTGTTAATTTAGAAAAGAAAATTATGGAAAAAATACATGTTTATTATCACAGAACTTGACTGAGTTTTTTCCCCCAAAAGTAGGATTTTAAATTTCACTTTGTTCAGTTGTTTTGAATTTGAATATAAAATATATTTTGAGAAAACTATTCCACGATGAAATGTTATGCTGTATAATGTATATAATGAAGTACGTTATTATAAATTAAAAAGCATTTACTGAGCATGTGACATTTTTGTTATATGCTTTGTTCTTTTTGAAATGCTTGTGTTTATACTTTCTCAATTGTTCAAGATTAAAACATACTCATTAAATACTTATTTTTCAAAGAGCTATACAAATACTTTTTACCTCTCATTCTGAAGTGTCCAGGATAGAATTGCAGTGATTTATATCAAAAGGAAAACTGACCCTTAATGATATGTTGGCATCTCATGTAATCTGTTATCAAAAATTGTTTAGATGGGAATAAAGCCTCTTAAAATATCATCTATATCTTGGAAGAGATTAATTATTTAACTAAATCATAGAACTACATAAATTATCTTTCCATCTTATCACATTTTTTATGTTAAGAGCAAAGTTTTCCTATCAATGTAGGAAACACTTTTTTCTCCCTATCAGTCGTACTCTACTGCTTTGCTTGAGATAGAAGTAAAGCTGTAATTCTGAAAAGTTATTAATCCATTTGCAGTGCTTTAAAAAATGGAAGAATAATTATAGACTTTTATTGGGAGGTTAAAGTGTATTTTATGTTTTGCACTTTTCTCAGTCACTATTTCATTGTCAGATTGCAAGGGTTCACTTTGAGTTTTACAAGCTACTAAGGAATCAAAGAATATAGGTGAACTTATAATTTCTTGAGTTTTCATTCTAAAATATTTAAAATCATGAAATTCTCTTTTATCAAGGCCCTGATAAAATATCCAAGTGTCAAGGTTTTGAGGTAAAATTTTAAAAAATGCTTCCAAGCTTTCAGGATTTTCTCTTTTTGGCCAGAAGCAAGTGTTACATGCTTGAAAATTATTCTGCATTTGTAGTTCAAACACCTTTTCCTAACAGATTAACAATTAATCCTTTTTCAGAAGTGTGTTATGGTCCTTTTCTGCAAACACTTAAACCAATACCACAAATAACTTCAGACTCAGGGCTTGAAATACTTCTGGAAAAGATTTAATGGTTGTGTCTGACCTGCAAGCATAAATCGGAGTTGCCAAATCCAGGATCAAATATTTCTGTGACTGCAAATTGAATTCAGGTTCCAGAGAGCTCATTAAAAGTAGAGTTTCAGGTTGATATTTGGTTCAGTTAGTGCCATTAAAAAAAAACCCAGCCAGTTTCAGGAAAGAGGTGGACAGTATGTTGGTTCCATATTTTCATTTTTTAGGAAGCATATACATAAGAAAAAATACTGCAAAGGAGTAGCAAAATCACTTCTTACAAAACCATCCCCTTATAGAGGTTCTCCTTGAAATTCTGTTTAGGCATCTGTTCTCCACAGGGCTTGTTGTATGGTCTTTTTCTGTGGTTTTGATATTTTAAATACGATTTGTTATGCATCTTTTGAGCGAGGAGATTCTTCTATTCCCCAGATCTCCTTCAGATTTTTGGGTTGAGAACTTTGGGATGCAACTGTTGACATTTTTACCAAAAAAAAAAAAAAAAAATCTGCCAGCTCCAAGGCTTTGAGCCTTGTGAACATTTTCCACTGACAGAGAAGGCGTAGGAGCAGATCTGGAGATTCTCCTCAGTTTTTCTCAAGCCCTCAGCAAAGCTTTGCTGCTTTTATCAGCAGCACCACCAGAATTCCCCTGCTCTTTCAGTGCTTTAGCCCAGGTCACAGAGCTCCTGCTCAGGGCAGTGGCACTCCCTGTTCCCAGCTGGGGATGGGATCCAGCCAGGGTGTCCCTGCTCTGAGCAGACCTGGTGTCCAGGACATTTGTATTCACAGCCTGCAGGTTTGCTGCAAGTCTGACTTCTGCTTCACCTCAGAATATGTCTAGAATGACTTTCCTTTCCTTTTTGGGTTTTTTTTTTCCTTTTTAATTGGAAAATGGCTAAAAGTTCTCCCTGACCTTTTTATCTTGCTGGCTGTGCCCCTGCCTTTCTATTAATAACAGGCTTTGGGGAGTGTTTCGTCTGCACTGGCAGCAGAACTGCTATTTCTTACTCAGTTTGGTATCTGCAATTACAGTACTTTTCTGAAGTGCTAAAGACATCTATAAAAATCAAAGCCATTTCCCTGCTTAGCATCAGACACAGTGCAGCAGCTCACTGCTGCTTCCAGCTCACAGTAGGTTTTCCATCTTTTCTTTGGAATTCTGCAGTGATCATTGGGAAATGTTGGCTGTCAGGTGAAGGACCCTCAGTGAAGTGGCAGGAATAAAGTACAGCATCACAGAGGACGCTGAGCATGGCTTGGATGTTTACTGGGGTCTTGGTTAAAACATTCAGCTTCTTGCAGTGTCCTGCATTTCCAAGATCTGTATAGAGATCATCTCTGAAGGCAGTGCTGGTGGGAAGCTGGAGAGGGAATACTCTTCATTCCCCAGGCCCTAATTTCTCCCTTTTGGATGGACAGTACTGGTGAGGCTGATTTCCCCTACCTGCTCTCCATGTGCTCTGCAAAGCTTTCAAGAGGTCACTTGATGTCCCAGAGTGTCCCAAAGACAAATAAGTGTCAATGGGGTGGTTTAAAAGGCAAGAAGCTGTTGTTGGTGCATCAGGGAGTATCTGCAGTTTTGGGGCACTCCCTGAGAGGGTCAGTGGTACTCTCACTGTGCTCTCTTGATTCAGGTTTAAAAAAACTTCTGCTGGTCACAACTGGCCACATTTTTCCAGGCCCAGCAGAGTGACATTTTTGTATGCAAAGTTTCAGGCTGTCAATAAATTACAAGCCCACTTCACTCTTTCATCCAGTCTCTCTCTCTTCCCAAGTCTTTCTTTCCAGTCCACTCATGGAGGAATCTATCCATCCATGAACAGAACTCACACCTTGTCACACCATTACCGGGTTATTTTGATCGTGTAGGTCCACAGTGTTTTTCATGGGAACAGAATTTCTGACCAGCCCTCTTAGGGGGAGCCCAATGTGCTCTGTTCTCACCCCACACCCAGGCAGTCCCTGATGGGGAGCAAAGGTGCATTAGCAGGTCCCCAGGATCCCTGGTCCTTCCAAGCCCAGCATTTACTCAGGTGACTCTGTCCATCCTCGGGTTCCCCACCAGCCTCAGAGGAACCCTTTTCCCCAAACCATGCAGGCAGTGGACCTTTACTCCCACCCCAGAGCTGGTCCCATCTCCAGCTCCACTGCAGCATCCTTAGCCTTTAATCCCCCGAGGGAGAGGCTGGTGCCCACTGCCTGCTGCTGGCAGACACAGCAAATCCCAGGAGGGAAGAGCTATGGATGCAGCCTCTGCAATAAGCAGTGAATTGACTGTGAGCCTGCTCTGACTGAGCTGTCTGCCTGCTGATAATCTGCACAGAGAGTTTGTTTGCTTTGGGTTTGTGTTTTCCACCAGCCTCTTGTTTTCTCCCATGAATTCTGCATCTCCTCTTGTGTTTTACCTTTCCTGGCAAAACTGTTTCTCCTCATGACACACAGCTCTCCCCCAGGGACGCTTATGTAAGGTATTGCTGCTCGGTGTTTGTACAACCCTACATCTTGATCCCCTGTGGAGAGCACATTGTGTATCCTACTGGCAGCAAACAAAAGCAGTTTCCTATATAAAATACACAAGTCTTGCCTCTGTGCTTGCCTGTTTAGGCAAACACCCTCCTGCGTTTCGGGACGCAAAGGAAGAGTGCGATCAGTACCTGCCATCCTGGTGATGCGTGGATCCAAATGGAAAAAGAAAAAAAAGGGGGGAAAGGTCCTTCCTAATAAGGAGGAAAGGCTGTTTTTCTCTAGTCTATGTTGTATATATAACTTTCACAATTCACACTCTCATACCATTTTAAATGCAAACAGCTCTTCCAGCCAGCAGCGTCACAGTTGTTTCAAGGACAAACACATTTATTTTGTCTTTAAATGAATGTGTTCATCCTGAGTGGCAGTGGAGAGGCTACCTCTTTCTCCAGAGGCTCCTTGAGTTTCAGCTAGTGAGACAGAGTAACACTTTCCTTAAAAGGGAAAGAGCCAGGCAAAAATTCCACCTCCCAACCCCCCAGCTCTAACTGATCTGAGTGTTTGACACACTATTGTTGTGGGTAAGGTGTAGGTGTCCTTGCAGGGGAAAAAAAAATTATAAATACCTGCTTTCCTCATTATCTCTTCCTCTCTGCCTGGGTGATTTGTGCCTTCCCCTCTCCTGCCTCCAGCCTCCCCCTGGACACAAGCTATATTTTAAATTGCACTTTGGTCTGACAAGTGATGGACTAAGCCCCACCAACTAAGCCAGAACTGCAGCTCTTCAAACCCTGGCTGTTGGGGTGGGCTGGGCTGGGGTTTTTGGGGGCAAGGGTTGTGTTCATCCTGCAATATGCACTGTGTTCAATGCTGATGGCTACCTGCATGTCAGCCAGGGTGGCCACAGTGCCTCAGAGCAGCTTGGCTGCATCCCCTCAGGATGGGCATCCCTGTGAGCCCTTGGGCTGCCCAAGCACAGAGTGCATCTTCTGACTAGACCAGGTTGGTCTGATAAAGGCCACTTGTAGGATTTCCTGCTGCTTTCTTCAGTTTTCCAGGGCCAGAACAAGAGTAAAGGTGTTTCTGAGGCCGGGTGGAACAGGTGGCAGGGATGTGAGGCTTTCTGGGCCATGTGGCAGAACGTGCTCAGGGTCAAGGTCAGGGGAAGGCCTGGCTGGTTTGCAGGGGGAGGAAATGGTCCTGCCTAGGTGGATAGAGGTTTGTTGTCTCTCAAATAGGGGATTTCTAAATGAACAGAAGCTGGGTTGTGCAGAGGTGAGGGAGCTTGGAAAAGCTCTGAGCATGTAGTGAGGGCCAAGGTTGGCAAGGATGAGTGCAAAGGAAATAATTAATCCTTAATGAATGTGTGAGTGGGAGGCTTAAGGGGATGGCTGAGGAGGGATGGAGCAATACTGGAGAGGGAGAGGTTGGGAATTCAATGAAATGGCAAAAGAGTTGCACAGAGTAAAACGCAAAACAAAACAAACAAAACAAAAATTTCCCTTGCCATTATTGCAGATTGCTCCACTTTTTTTCTACTCAAACTAAAACACTCCCTGTAACAGCCTCCAGCTCTTTGCCTACCTTCCAGTTTCTATCCTACAGCAATGTTTCCCACACTGCAAGGCCCACCCCTCCAGGGGAGGAAGGGGGAACAGAGCCCAGAGAGAGAATGAGAGACACAAGAAGCCTGTGAGTACTTGACTCATTCATTTTGCAACCTCATTCAGGCTCCCTGTCTCTAAAATCAAGGTCCTCACAGGAAAAATTCCAAACCAGTCATTTTCATNATACAGGCAGTTAGAGGCCCTTCTGACCAGCCCAGTTCCTACACCTGCTAAAAGGTGTCACAGCACCTGTGCTACACTGGGGATCACCTGGGTGCCTCTGAGCCACAGAGCCATGCTGGAGGTGTGGCTCCTTCAGCAGACACTGTCAGCAAAGCACTGTCCTCTCCCACCTGCAGTTCTTCTCCTGAAGGTGATTTTGGCTCTCCTTGCCATCCCCAAAGTTGGCTTTTTTCTTCATGTTTAAATCACAATTCCCTCTCCATCCCATGTGACAAGATTAATCATTAGGTGAGTAACCTTTAGTCCTTCATTTTTCTACCTTCATGTTAAAAACCTGTTAGAAATGTCTTAAATGTTTCATTGTGTTGGGAGTATGGGATTGTTAAATTTCTACTCTGCTCTGCTTGAGAAACTGGAAACTTGAATACATCAAAGGTATCAGACCCAGTTACTGTCAGGAGCAAGATCTGTGTCCTTTTTCACCAGCACTCATTGCTTACAGACACGGAGGGAAGTGTGGCTTACATTTCTCCCACTTGTCTCCCATATTTTTGGAGTGTCAGATCTGATAGACCCTTCAGTCGTTCTGCTTTTCTGTTTTTCCTCTTCTCTGAATTCAGTGCAATCCTGGCATTGAGACATTCAGTGGGTTTGGTGGGAGCACAGAGCACCAGAAACGTTCTCTCCCTTCAGTGCCTGCTTCCATCTGCCTCTGTTGAAAGAAAACGTTCCTCCACATGTTCTCCTCCTCCCATGAAAAGGGGTGGCACTTGTCACTGTCATTGCTTCTCATCCCTGCCCTGGCTGCAGCAATGCTCAGGGGAGCAGGGACCTGCAGAGCAGCAGCTCATGGCAGGCGCTGCTGCTGCTCTGCAGAGCCCTCCAGGGAGAGTTCTGCTCCTTCACACAACCAAAATCTGCCTGAAGGAGGAAAAAACCCACAGCTTTGCACAAGTGCTGCTGGGAACAAACCCAGAATGGGAAACGAGCTAGCTCTGTTCCATTGCAGATATTTTTTTCTTTTTTTAATATATGAATTTTCTGCAGAACTCTGTGTGATCTCCCACCTGTTAATCACAGATTTCTTACATGGGTGGAAGGCAGCTTTCAGTTCTATCAGCATTAATCTGGAGCAACTGTATGGATCCTCTTACAGGGAAGGTTGATGTGGTTTGTTTTCTTTCTTGCCATGCATCTCACATGTCATCATAAATGGAAATTTCTTTGTATATTTAGGATACTTTTCCAATACTTCCAAGAGAATTCTGGGGGCTTTTAATCTCCTATTCCACTCCGATTCTAGTGGCTGTACTAGTAATAATCTATAAATTAATTCTCTAAAAGATGATTTTGGTTTTTTTCATCTCCTTTTTTTTTTCCAAGATGTGAGACAGAGGTAAAATTTTGGTTTATAACAGCACTTCCAGCTGATCCAGTGGCTACCCACACTCAAACACCAGGATTGAGTGGAAGATGAGATTCCTCCATGTTCATGGAAAGCTTGGATGTGGATCCGTCTTCTAGATCCACCTATAATATTTTATTTGCTGCATTTATTTGCTGCATTGGCCCAAAATACTGCCCCTGACAAGTGACACAGAAGTAGAACTTCACAGCAAAGGCTCCCTCACCTGCTGTTAGCACCAGTCACTGCCAGCTGGGCACCTCCCAGTTACACTCAGGACTGAGACACCTTCTCCCACCCACCTGCTTTTGTCCCACTTCTCTGTGTCCCTGAGGATGGGCAAAAGCAGCTCCAGAGACCTGGAGTGACCGTGGTGATCCTGTGGAAGTTGAATGTCAGTTTTTCCTTTCCCAGGCCCTGGCAGCTTAGCCAGAGCTCACAGTGGATCCAAAGCAAAGAACTTTTTTCTCCTGTCCCCATCCTTAACAGGCAGTGAGAGGCACACACTCTGCTTTTTCACCTCTGGTGTTGCATAGTTCTTTAGAGTTTCTAGTAATTACTGATTTCCTCTGCCAGTAGTGGCAGATGGGAGGCTGTGGACCCAGTGATGGACTGTGGGAGTGTTTCATTGATGTCGTGGGAGAATAATTGCTTTCCCTAAGTTATGGTTGTTTTTGTAAAATTATTTTTCTATTTTTTTCTTTCAGATATGCACTGAAGAACAGCCAATGGGTGGAAAAGACAGAACTGGAGGCATATGGTATTTTCCTGCAGTTTGAAGTGTATCTTAGACAATTTGTGTGGCTGTAGGAAGCCTCACGGGGCACAGGTTGCCTGTTTTTAAAATGGGCATCATAATACTTAACAAAGGCCAAAACACCGTGAGCAGCTTGGGTGGAAAGCACTTTAAGGCTGTGCAATGGACAGCTGCAACATTTGCCTCAGAAAGAGGCCATATGCTGTCCTCTCTGCGCTGTGCAGCTCTGGCCACAGAAAATAATTACAAGTGAAGATCTTTTTTCCTGATTTTGATTGGCTCAGGATCAGTCCTTGTATCTTGAATGGCCTCGTGAGGCATCCCAACTTGTGTGACTCTGCAAGGAAGGGATGCTCTGAAGGACTGAGACTCCTGAAGCATCAGCAACACAACAGTAAAGCAAAAATCAATGTAGAATAAAATGGCAAGGGGAATCCCTCTCTCCTCACCTGCCTGCAGAGGTGTTGTTGCTGCCACTGGAGCAGAAGTGAGGGCTGAGGGTGCCAGCACTGGGGTCTGGGGTGGGTGGGCTGCAGGAGCAGGGGTGACCAGGGCTGGCTGGGCAAAGGGAGTGAGCAGACCCTGCTCTGGGGGACTCATCCAGCCACAAAGGCCAAACTCCCACCCCACAAACCTGGATGTTTGTGCTGGATGAACAATATTGCTCTTATAGGCAGTCCAGTAGAACATACAAAACATCCATTTCTCTTATTAGCTGCATAAATGCAAATTCAGATTTCTGGGCTAAACTGGGGCAATACTACTATCCTCAGGCATTCCACTATCCAGAGATAAACTTAAAATCACAAACCCTCCTAAATTAATCCTCTTGATTTCCAATTTTTAAAGTATAAGTAGGCCATATTTTCTTGGTTTTCTTTGTGTGAAAGCTAGGTACTCCAAGGTTTCAGAATGGAGGTGTGTGGGATGATATTCTCCAGTGTCTGGGGCTAAGACCTTCCCAGAAGTTTCAAGGCTTGTATTAAACCCAAGAGGTGACAGGATCTCTTTGATGTGACATCCAGATGGAGGGGAAAGCTGTTGCCAGGGTGACACTGAAAATAGGGCTGGGTCTGATCCCTTCCCTTTGCAGGAGCAGCTCTCTGGGATGGTTTCAGTGGGAGAGGAGCAGTGCATGCAGTGGGAACTCGTGTGCTGCTGGTGCACTCCTGTGCACTGGTGGCATCATGTGGGAGAGCCCAAACATGTAGAAGAATGGTTTTGGGGCTTTTGATCCTAAATGCAGAAGTCTGAATTTTGGATTTGGAAAGTAAATGAAAGAAAATAATTTGCCCTTCCCTTATCCAGAAACTACTTGGATCCCATGCATCTACGTGGTCTCTGAGAAACTGAAATATTTGGGTTCAAACGTGGAAATGTATTCCAGACTCCAAATCTGCAGAAATATTTGGTTAATCATGAGCAATCATATGAATTTTAGTTACCTTAAAAAAAAAAAAATCACATAAAGTTTTTTTGAATCATTCTCTTGGGTGGCCGTATTACCTAGCCTTTTTACATTTGAACTTAATATAAAGTGAAGGCTTTTGTCTTGGGTTGTTTGTGGATTGTTTGTTTGTTTGGGTTTTTTAGTGAAAAATCTTGAGGTTTATTTTCCTTTTTGAAGTTATTTCTCTGCTCCTTGGCTATTAACCCAGCATTTGTTGAAATTCCTTAGGAAAGGAGCTGCCCTGCCTCTCAGGTGGTTTACACTGAGAAGAATGTTAAAGGATTACAGATGACTGTCGGTAACACACCAAACATTAAGATCAGGTTAATTGCTTACATTTCACTGGAAGTTATGGATGGCTGCAGAGCTCGGTGCTTCAGTGGATACTGCTACAGCAGGGGGTGGTTATTGATAGTTAAATCGCAGTAGAAGTTGTCTGTGTTCAGATGGGACCTCTTTGAGGGAGGACAGAACATTTCTCAAAGCTTCATATTTTCCCAGAGGGACTTTTCTAGCAGAACATGCCTGCTGTTCAAAGGAAATATTCCCCGTATGAGCAAATGAATGAAGAAGTTAGCTTTACAATAGACACTCTATTAAACTTTAAGGGGGCTGAAGTGAAGGAGCTACATGTGTTTTTGGAAAGCTAATAAAAACCAGAAAATTATCTGTGGTGCTCTGTAAGGCAGCATGTGCACAGGAGGCTGTAGCAAAACCTGCAGAAGGAAAGGGGGGACAGAGGCACTGAAAATGGATAACTAGGGAGTGATGCAGCAAAAATCCAAGGTAGTGAATCTTCGCAGATTTAATTGACAAATTTAAATGCCAACTTGTTTTACTCTCTCTCCCACTCATCTCTTCAAGTTTCAAGTGAGATTTCAAGTGGCAAGCAGGGACTCTGCCCCCTCCCATGGCGATGTGAGTACAATATGGTGCATGGAAAGGGCATTGCTGCCATGGGCAGTTCTCAGTGCCAGTGCTGAGGCAGCACAGGGAGAGCTTGGTCACCCCCTGCTCACAGCCCATGGCTGGTGCCCCCTTCTTTCCTCCCTGGGGGAGGCAGGCAGAGAGTTGAGAAGAGAATTTGGGTTTTTTTTTGGGTCCGTTTTCCATTTATCCCTTAAAATCAGCCATCTCCAGGCTGGTGGTGGGTGCTGAGTGAATGATTTCAGCTGGAGCTGGGGGTGCTCTGGTGGTGCATCCTCACAGCCCTGCTGTCTGCCCGTGTGTGCCTGGAGAAGGGCGGCTTTCCTGGCCTCGCCTGTCAGCACGGGTGATGTTCCCAGAATAAACATTCATGCTAGTTACACAAGACATGTTGACTAGTTTATTGTACAATAATTGCTGCTCTTGCAGGACTTCCACCCACTCTGACCGTGAGCAGAGTCTTCAGGCTTTTCTCAGAAACATCTGATTTTATAGGAAGTTCTAGAATCTGATTTTTAGAGTATTTGCTAGTGCAGTCTAAAAGAGAGCATTGCAGATTTCCCTTTCCTGCCCCACATTCAGCCAGACTTTTTAGGAATTGCAGAAAACAGTGAAGGGACCCATGAATACAAAATTGAACCTTGCAATCAGACAGAGGAGCCAGCTCTCCTAATGAGGCTTTATTTAACCGATGACAATGTGCTGAGAAAACCAGAGGAAATAGGTCAGCTAAAAATCCTGGTACTACAAATGCCTGGTGTAATTTCCCCCCACTAAAATGGATGTCCTCCCGAAAGGGCTGGATAAGGAATCATCCCCTGAAGTCCCGCAGCTAATTTGCAAGACACGGATGAGGAGACTGGAGCGCTGGGACTGGAGACTGGTAATGTGACACATCCAGGGTAAGATGGAATCACACAACGGAGTTTAATGAGGAAACACTTGGCCTGGCTCAGCAATTAGTGGGGTCGTTTCAGCACTCAAAAGCCAGTTAACCCCTTTTTAATGGCACAATTTCACAACTCCCTTAAAGCAGGAATTAGCCAGGGCTCCTGTCAGGAGAAGTGATGCTTTGCAGTCCCAGCTGTGAGGTTTTTGCCCAATGCCATCTCCTTTCTCAAGCACATGTTGTGCCATGAACTGGAGCAGGGAACTGGACAGGTTTAAAAGGAAGTGTCTGTATGAGTTAGTTTTGACATTTTCCACTTTTCCAAACCGTTTTGGTGCAAAGATTTGTGACAGCTCAAGCAAAAGAAGGGTGTGGGTGAAGGAAGAGGTGCTGAGGGCTCAGGGTACTGCTTCATTAGTGGTTGTGCCTGTCTGTGGAGTCTGAAAGGATCTGTGAATTTGTGACGTCTCGGTTGGACTGGACAACCTGATCTTGTTGAAGCTGTCCCTGCTCATTGCAGGGGCTTGGACTAGATGACCTTTAAATGTCCTTTCCAAGCCCAACCATTCTATGATTCTGTGATTAAGGACTGTGATGTGCACAGGCTGCTGTCCACCTTCCAAGACCTGATCCTGGCATCTTCATACAGAGGTGTACGACGTGTACAGAGGTGTTAAATCTCCCTCAGAGAAAAACCTGTGGCCCAGGTTTCTTCAGGCCCTATTAATGCCTCCAAATTCTTCGTGATCCTTGTACCTGGTCTGAGGAAAAGCTGAGTTAAAAGCTTACAGCCCTGATTCTCCTGCTACAAATGCATAAAATTGTGTTGTCAATGCACAAGTCCTCATACAATGTGAGGACTGCATTAGAGGAAGATTTTGCTCTGAGTTCAGATGCTGCCTTCCAAGTATGGGGAGCATCTGCATCATCAAAAAGTGTAGCCAAGGATGAGATAGCACAGGAATTATTTAATATTTGAGCCAATAAAAACTGCATCAGACCATCCCAAAGAAATATTTGTGCTGTTAAAAGGGAAAGAACAACCAATGGTCTGGTTAAAGGAAGATGTAAACCTCCCTGATTAAAGATAAAGGAAATCTCCCGTAGAAAATAAAAATCTGAATAAATCTTCAAAGAGGGATCCTGCCAAAGAGGGATCTCAGCTGCATAGGAAAAGCCAAATTCCCAAGACTTTACACTTCCTGTAGTGCAGAGAGAATGGAAGCCTGACAATTGCCTAAGAGGTCTTCAGCTAGAAAGACCAGGGAAAAAAACCTCTAAAAATGATCCCAGACACAGAATTCTCACATCAAATATTGTGTCCAGTTCTGGGCCCCTCATGACAAGAAGGATGTTGAGGTGCTGGAGCATGTTCAGAGGAGACAGCAGAGCTGGTGAAGAGTCTGGAGCACAAGCTGGTGAGGAGCAGCTGAGGGAGCTGGGGGTGTTTAGCCTGGAGGAAAGGAGGCTCAGGGGTGGCCTTTTGGCTTTCTACAGCTCCTTGACAGGAGATTGTAGCCAGGTGGGGTTGGTCTCTACTCCCAGGTAACAAGAAATAAGAGGAAATGGCCTCACCAGGGGAATTGTAGATTGGATATTAGGAAAAGTTTCTTCACTGAAAGGGCTGTTAAGCAGTAGAGCAGACTGCCCAGGTTAGTGGCAGTCACCACTCCTGGGTATCTAAAAGACTTGGAGATGTGGCTCTTAGGGACATGGATTAATGGTGGACTTGGCAGTGTGGGTTAGTGGTGGGACTCAATGACCTTAAAGGCATTTCCCAACCTCACTGCTAGATGTGGTTTTACAATTTCAAGTGGGAAGGATCTTGGGATCCACAGGTCCTGAAGAAGGCAGTGAGGCTGCGTGGAGCAGCCTGGCTTGGTGCAGAGCTGAGCACCTGGGTGGCCCTGTCCTGACCAGAAGTGTCCTGGGACTGTGGGAGAGGGATGGGCTGAGACACAGGGACACTTCTCCTCTAAGGTGCTCCCAGAACAAGGAGCTGAGCAGCTGGAGAGCAGTGAAAACACAGATTAACAAACAACCTGTTTTACAGGTGAGCCTGGCCCAAGTCACTCCACACTATGGATGGCCAGGCTCAAGGACCTTCTCTTCATTTTTTTAATTCCCTTCAGTGCACCACGGACTCAAGCGTGCAGCAGCAGCAACAGATGCTCAGATACCATGGTGATGGGTGCTATACAAAACCTTGCATAGCTATGGAAACCACGGTTGCATTTATCCATCAGAAATGAGTATCTGGCAGCCCATGTCTATCCTTCATGTTCTGGAAGATCATGAAAAAAATACTTGTACATGGCATTATATTTCACAGCTTTCTTCTCTACTTGGCAAGGCACACTTATCTCTATTTGATAATAATAATGGTACATGTATTTTTAGACTAACATTATGTGATATTAATTCTAAACTCTATCCAGTGTAATGCAAGCTAAGAAAAAAAGCCTTTAGAGAGAAGAACTGAGGAAATAAAGTAAGAATGAACCTAGTAGCAAATAGACAATTTATTTCAGAGTTTAAAGAAACACTTTTTTAATTTAAAAAAATAAAGAAACCAGCAGAAAGCACATTTCTGGATCATTCAGTCTTCAGTTTTCATGTTCAAGGAGTCTTCCTAATTGTCTGATTTTGCTAAGCAGAGTGTAAGAACAGAACATGTACTGTATCTGTCACATCTTTATAACCCAGAGGAATGAGAACAAGACTAAGAGGAGGCATTTCAGAGCCTCCCTCATGTGTCTGACAATGCCTGTATCATCAGGGACAAGTGTCATTCCTTCTCTTTTCTCCTTTCTCGTTTCCCAAATTAAGGCAATAATACAAAGCTGCAGATATCTGCATTAGAAGGAAAAAAAAATTCAAATGGAAGTGATAAAGATGCTTTTCACCAGCAGTAATTGGCCGCATCAAAGCTATGGGTAAAACTGAAATAAGCTGTGACAGCATTGTGGTACCTTGTGCTTTTACCTGCCCTATTTTTCCCCAGCAGGGAGCTTGTCCTGCATTCCCAGGCAGCCACTGTGGCTGAGCTGGCAGCTGCACATTGCTGACTTGGTCATTCATGCTAGGTAAATGTGCTCCAAAAACACCCAAACCCACAGATCAGACAAGAGCTTGACAGACCCTGAGTAAAATCCTGGCCCCGAGTGAAATCTGTGGCAAACTTTCTGTAGGAAAGGAGATGCTCCTTATTGCCCTGGTTAGCATGGGGTCACCAGGAAACACTTCCTCTCCTCTTGTCCCTGCACTAGCAGCTCTCAAGCTGGGAAGCAAAGGCACTGAAAATGGAAACATTGGACACTGCAGGGAAACTCAGAGAGGTGTTGCCTCTTTGCATGGGTGCTCCAGACTCTCAGGGAGAATGAATTCCATGTGTAATTCCTTTGCTAGCTAATTATCTGGAAATGAACTGTGATCTTAACTTCATTACAATATTTATATGAAAAAAAAATCTGGAACAGATAACAAGAATTGTAAAGATTCTAAAAGATATGAGTGATAAAAAATTCAAGTAAATTACACCTGGTTTTCTTCCAAGGAGCTCAAAGTGACAGGACCTTCTTGCTAAATCACGCTAACCCACATTTACACCATGTTCCTTTGGTGCCTCCTACAGTTGTTTTTTTTTCAAATCCAAATCTTCTCGCCCCTCCCCAAAGGTTGCTGATCTCTAATTTCATATTTAAGTGAAACTTTAACTTAAGAGGCAGTTTCAACAGTTCTGTGCATAAATTATTGACAGCCCTCTTCTCCCCTCAAATGGCAATGCCTCTTCAGTTAACCAGGTACCCCCTGATGGGCTGGGCAAGTAACAAACCTTGAATAAAACTTCTCTTTTCCTCACCTCATCTACTTCTGATGAATCAGTGAATATCAGCATGAATCTGTTCAGAATTTAAACTTAATTCCCTATCAATGTGAAAATAGACAGCAGCTCCTGCTACAGGCACACAAGAGAGATTTAGAGATACAGTTTGTTACTGGCCTTTGACTGAGACCAAAAACAGCAATGAGAGGTTTGAGGCCACTAGATCTCAACCCCCAGTTTCATTGTGAACTAGGTGCTGTGAAAAATGTGAATGGCAGAAAAGGAGAAAAAAAAAAAATTTGTATTTTGTATTAATAAAAAAATTATTTGTATTTTCCTCTAAAAGTGATCTGTTCCTGAGGGTAAGGAGTCATATATTCCTTTTGATAAACCCCCTCTGAGGTTACTGTTTCCAAATGCAGGTCCTAACAATGATTTAACTCAGATGTAAGGAAAAAATAAAATAAAATTGTACAGCTACCTATCCATCTCTGCTGGGGAAAATCCTCAGTTATAAGTCTCAAGCAGAGGAGATCATGTGTCTTTCACAGCTTGAAATCCTGGCAAAAAGGAACTTGAGGAATTTCAGCTATTCCACATGACACTGGGCTTGCCTTGCTACTTCCTTCTGAGCAATCTGCTCCTCCAAAGGAAAATCTGAAGCAGCGTGGCAATGCTGAATTTTGGTGGTGCAGAGGTGACTTTGCACAGGAGAGCTGCTCCTTATTTAGGGTGCAATGCCAGCTGTCCCAGCCACTGTTCCCATGAAGCAGGACAGCCTGCAGCAGGGAGAGTGTTGCCTCACATTATTGTTTTCCCTGGGAGAACACCACAACCAGGATACGTGCTACTCTTTCCTGCTCTCCACAGATATATCTACCTCCAAAAAAAAAAAAATGGCCATTCTGGTTCAAATCCAAGAGGCTTGGCCTGCAACACAAACAGAAAATATCTCACAGCTTGAAGCACTTCACTTGGCTGCTCCCCCCAGCCCCCTCCCACCCTCACCAGAGACCTGACAGGCACTGAGTGCAGCCAGAGGTGAGGGAATGTTTCTCCTGAAAAATTCAGAAATTCACCTGCCTTGATCTGCTGGTGCAAAGTAGCAGGAGAGGAAGGAATTGGCAGGGGGAGGGAAGGGAAGGCAAACCAGACCTGGGAGCAGGTGACAGGGAGGAGCCAGGGCAAAGAGAGAGGGAAGGATCTGCCACAAACTGTGGAGGAACCATACACAGCATCATCCTCTGCCCAAGGGACAGGCATGTCCCCCAACAGGGCTGCAGACAACCCTCTCTGGAGTTATTCTCCCCAGCAAACATTACTTTAAGCAATTTAAACCAGGGCTGTTTCCACCCAAATTCCCCTTATGGCAGAAACATCCCTTCAGGAAGATACCCACTGCCTGCACCCCTTGGCTGGTAGAGCTCAGAGCTTGCTGTGGGCCAGAGCCAACCTTTTGTGAAGGCTGGTGTCTGTCTGGGCACTGTGCTGCCAGGTGCTGTCTCAAAGCCACTGAATCCAGACAAATCTGCTCCTGTTCCTTGCTCCTGGGCATTTCCTCTGCAGGCCTGGCAGGGCAGAGGCCGAAGGGATCGGCCGTGGCAGCACCGTGTGGAGCTGGGGCCGGACCACACGGACACTCCTGCTCCTCCTGCTCCTGTCACTGCAAAACTGAGACACAGAAGAGCCCCAGAGACACAGAAATAGCACAAGCAAACTTGGACTGTGTGCTGGTTTGAAAGCAAAACCAGTGAGAGACTCCAAGTCAGAAATGCAATTTAATGAGAGAAAAAAAGTAAAGTAAAATAAAATAAAATAAAATAAAAGCAACAGTACAAAAGACCACTGACAGGGTCAGAATACAGCCTGACACCCTGTTAGTTAGGGTGGTGACAGTCTAGAGGAAGTGGTCTTGTTGAAGCAGTGATCCTGTAGAAAGGTCTGGTAGCTCTTGTCCTCTGGGAATTCAGTGGGTAAGGCCCCTGTGCTGTCCCAAATCCCAGATTATATCCAGGTGGGAATGCTTGGCTCCTCCCCCTGGGCAGAGCATCTCACAATGGGCTGATCTCATTCCATGAGTCCTGCAGTGGGTCCTTGATTGCCCATTAAACAGACAGAGCTCCCCAGGGAGTTACTTGTGAGTCATGGGCAGGACCTTGATGGTCCATGAACAGGAGATATCCAGAGGGAGGGGCAAGGGGAAACACTGCCCCACCTGGTTCCAACAGCTCCTGAAGATAGTGATAGAATACAGACTTTGGGCACATCTTATATTGTAAACTAGGAAAGGCTGAGTCTGAAAAACATGTTATTTCTAGACATCTGAGGGTGATGTGCAGACCTCAGGCATAGCTGACCCCTCAGAGCTGTCCCTTCTGGGGATTTTGGCAGCCCTCTGAGGGGGAATACCTGGGACAGCCTGCAGCTGCTGGCTGGCACATGGCAAACAGGGCCATTTCTGCTGCCATGGGATGGGTTGACCTCTGAAGAGCCTCACCTTTCCCATCAATAGCTGAGCGACCACTCTGTCCACCCTTTTATCAGTTTACAAAATTGAGAAGTGGAATACTTTAGTTGAAAAACAGCTCTTCTCCCTTTTCCTGATGGTTTCCTTCCTCTTTGTGGAAAGATTTTCTATTGTCAGTCCCACCTTAATGGTGAATGAATACATATATTTTGCCAAGGTGCAAACTGGAGCACCCAGAGCTGTTGGGGTTTTATGGAGCTCTTTACCCAGCACAGAACAATTTGTCTTACATGTGTCTGTTGCCAAGCCTGAGCAGCTCCCTCTGTATAGGAAGGGGCCTGGGTAAATATAAAGCAGCATAAAAATGAGCTCTTGAGGAAGAATGAGACACTTGACCCTGCTGGAGAACTGGTTCAAGGATCCTGATGCTGGAAAAGCAGCATCCGCTGTCCTGTACCTCCCCTTTCCCTCCTTCCAAAGACCAAGAAACATTTTTCAGCCTTCTATTTTTCAAATGGAAGACAGATGTCCAAAAACATATGTTCAGGTGTTCATGACTGAAGTTTCATATGGAGAAGCTTTCACTGGACATTTAAGGACTTTTGGTGTCCCCGTGCAGACAGAGGAGGCACCTTGGGAATGTGAAGGGAAACATGACCCATCCTGGGTGCTCTGGGGTTCAGAGCTCACCCAGCATTAATGATGCTTTTCCCACAAAACCAAGGACATGCAGGACTGGATGTGGAGCTATTCACTGATTCTCATCAGCACAGGGCAGAAAGAGTCTTTATGTCTTTTTTTCCCCCCAGTTTCTCTGTTACACCTAAGCCAAATGAATTCCTGTGTGATCCAATATTCTCAACTGATTTTGAAACCACAATTTTTACTGCTTTTAATGATGCACCTTCAGTCACAGGGGGTTCTTTGTGCTTCCAGAAATGTCATCTGCCTTCATCCTGCTGCATTCACCTGTTGTTACGTAGAATACTGAATTAAGGAATTTTCTTCCTTTTATGCAGTAATAGGCTGCTAACAAAAAGCTCCTAATTAGGACTAAGTTTGAGCAGTAACTAGGCCTTACTTTGCTCTGTGTTCCAGAGCCTCTGTGTTGCCCTCTTCCAAGAGATTGCAGGAGCAATCTCAAGGAAAATTGCATAATTCATCAAGACACATGGTTACATACTGATCTCTTCTGCAGATTCAGCTCAAGTTGAGCTATTTCTTTGTCTCTGGGACCAGTTTGCCAGTGACAGGATCAAGAGGTGCATGCAGTCCTGCTGAGATCAGCGTTCCTCATGTCCACAAAATGAAGAGCTGACTTCAGTCCTTCAGTGACCCACCACCGGGGCAGAACTGCCACCATGGTCCTATCCATCAGAGCAAACATTCCCTGATCCTCTCAAGCAATGATCATCAAAAACAGGCTTTCAGTCTGCTGGAAGAAAGAGGAAAATTTAGCAGTAAAGATATTTCCTCTTTTAGAAAGGTCAAAGGCACAAAAAAAGACATTTTTGAAGGAATGTCAGATGACCCCCAGAGCCTCTGACAGGCAATTTTCCTGTCCCTGCACTGTTTGGGGTTTTAATTGCCTCTTTGGGGAGGTGCTAGAAGCTGCCCAGAGAGCAGTCACAATCCAGCAATTTGGCACACGTGACTTCTTCAAATATGGGAGCAATTAGCAAAAAGTGATATGGTGAATGGTAGCATAAGCACTGGATTCTGGACAGCATTCAGACAAGAAATCTAAACCAGAGCAGAGTGGGGCAGACAGAAATCCAAACAAGCTTTCACAGAAATAAAAAGCATTGGCTGCACTTAGATAATGAGAGCCCAACATTAGGAGACTGAATTCAAAGTCACCATCACATTCCTGAAACTCGCTGAGTGAACGGGTTGCAGCAGAGAGTGCAAGTTCACTAAAGCAGTTTGTGAGAAAAAAAATATCCAAACTGTTTAGTAGAAATAGCTTTAAAGACTTCTGGGAGAATTAAGTGAACCCAGATTGGACAATGAGCACACCAGTTCACAGAGGAGAGGGGAAACAAATCTGTATTCTAGGCATCAGTAAAGATTTGTGTGTACCCACAGGAGCTAATTTCCTAGATAACTTTTTTCTTATATTGTTCATACAGCATTCTTTTTAGTACCCTGCAGGATGCCACCAAGCATTAATAGTAGGTTTAAGACATCAGCTAGCGAGCAGTTGCTGTCTTAGGAACAGAAAATCTTCAAGTCATTAAACCCTGCCCATTTCAAGCATTTGTCTTAAATCACATCTCCTCAGTCCAGCTATGTTTGCTTTAACAACTGGAAATGAATCATTTGCAGCCAGGACCACACTGTGTCCTGGGATCTTCACACTTCAAACAGGTTTACCTGTTTAGGTGACCATGTTTAGGTGAGGTCAGTGGGGTCCCCACCCTCTCCAACACCTGAATGTGGTGCCCTGCCAGGTCCACTCTGGGGGCACTGGGCTGCTCCACTGCTGAGACAGAAGAGTGAACAACAGCTGAGAAAGGAAAGAAAGAGGAATGGAAATTGGGCAGGAAAAAAAGAGGAAGGAGGGCTGATAATAAATAAGCTTTAAAGACTTCTGGAGAATTAAGTGAACCCAGATTGGACAATAAGGACACCAGTTCATAGAGGAGAGGGGAATAAAGAGACTGATAATAAAGAAGAAGGTAAACATGGCAGCTGGAAAAGCAAGAAATGTATGAATAGTTGATTGATAAAATAGCAAGAAATAATTAATTAGTGAGCAAAATCAGAGGGCAACGAAATTAAACAGTTAATTACGCAATGGAGCAAACAGCAAATTATTGAAATGTGTTTGGATCTACCAGGTGTTCTGATTATTTAAGGCAAAACATGGTGAGTGAAATTATTCCTTCTCTGGTATTTCAGTTATTCATGGTATCTCTGGCCATGGGGATTAGAGTCTGTTTAAATGCAAGGTCCAGCCACATACATCTAAAAATCATTTATCTTGATAGTGCAAGTGAGATGAACAGGACAGTGATGGAAAAGAGGGACACAGCTGTTCTGAATAAAATGCCTTAAAAGAAGATGCTATAACAAGAAAATATATAATTTGCTTTATTGCTTTGTTTTTATTTTTATTTTCTTTTTCTTTTTTTCTTTTTTTTTTTTTTTTGACTAATCAGTTTGAATTGTTATAGCTGAGAATAGAAGTTGGAAATGTTTGTCTCTTGCTGCCCTGACAGTGGAATCTCCACTGTGTCTGAAGCAAGGTAATTCAAATAGATACAATTGCTTATTCTTTGGTTAAATTTAAACTGCTGGAGGAAGCCAAATTTTTTGCACATGAATGATTAACAAACTATTACAATAATGTCTAATGATTGAAAAAGAAATCATCACCTGCTTACCTGTTGATTAAAGTCTTGATAAACCCACTGTACTGTCTGAAATAATTCTGGGTTACTTTGAAACTCCACTTTTCAAGTATGGCAATGTCCTCCTGTAGTCTGACCTGCTAGTATGCTAGTATTAACTGCTTCTTCCTTTTTTTTTTTTTTTTTTTTTTTTTGCCTTCTCTCCAGTGGGGGTTTCCTATTTATTTTTGGAATTTTCATTCTGTAAATATTTTTTAATTTCCTCTCTGTTAAGTAGATTTCTACCTCAGGTGTGATTGCATTAAATTGAAGTAATTCCTTTTCTCTTATTAAGTGTTTCTAATGAACACAATCAGCCCATGTGATCATTCTTGGGAATATTTATATGTGGTATGAAAAATTTTCTTGCATGAATAGCCAGAACATACACTGAATACTTTGAGGACTCAGCCAGGAGTTCCTTACAGCATTTAAAAGTGGTTTTCTGAGCTGGAAGGTCATCGGTAGCAGTTGCCTGTATTTGGACAGTAATAGAAAATGTAGCAATGCCTGTAGCATTCATTTATTCCCATCACCTGCACATAAATGTTTCCCTCACCTAATACTTCACAGCTCTACAGGACACATTTATTGTCTCAAATGTGCAGAGCTATAGCAGAATAAGGACTTAAATAAACCACAGGTGTGAAAAATTCCAACTGGCAACTTCAAACTAAACACCACGAAGCATAAAAAGGCACTTGTCAGGGGTGGAAGGAGCAGTTTGATTTAATCATTGCCTCAGCCCAGACATGTTGGGCCTAATTCTTCCCTCCCACCAGCTGACTCACAGGGAGCGTGGGCAGTGGCACTGCTGTAAGGCTGGAGTGGTGGCACTTGGGCTCTGGAGCTCTCATTCTGCCTGTCTGACACCACGGAGCTGAAATCTGCAGCTGAACAGATTTATGGTGTTGTGCTTGTCAGAGGTGAAGGACTGCTCCTACTCATGAAATGGGATCACTAAAGAGGGAGAGTTTTAGGAGCCAACTTTGCCCCAGTGTTGAAAGCAACAAGCACTGCCCGAGCTGCTGACGAGGCAGGCAAGAGATGGATCTTCCTTTAACTGTGTTTTTCTTGCTGCCAGTTGCCAGGGAGGAGCCAGTGTGGCATCTTTGTGAAGCAGTGCAGCTGAAAGCTCTGCTGCCATCAAATTTTGTGGCCCCATCCTCTGCACCCTGCCACTTTGGTGTGTGTCCTCACCTGGAATCCCCTCCTGGCAAGAGTCTCTCATCGTCTGCAGTAGGGCAGGACCAGGCAATTGCAGAGCAAGCACCTCCTGCCTGCATCTCCCTCTCCTGATTTGACTTTTGGGGAAGAGAAGGTGTGACAGCCACGTTGGACATGAGGCACAGTGCCTCCAGTGAGTGGGCTGGGGAACTGAATCCTCCTCAGAAATACCTTTTAAAAACCATGGCAAAGTGGGGTGAGCAGAGCATCAGCCCTTTCCAGCCTCAGCACAGCAGTGGCCAGCTGGAGAATGAGGGTGCTGCACTGCTACCTACATGAGCAGGAAATGTTGGAAAAGAAGGATTTGGTTTTTTAAAGTGTGAAATGCACCATTGCATAAGTGTGAACTTATTTGAAAAACATTGGCATGAATAGTTAGGATTACATTGCTTTGAGTACTACTGAGGAAAGTGTTTGCCATTTTTCTGTGTTAGTGAAAGCCACATGATCCACTTTATTCTTATGTTCATATTATTGCAGTTACAAGAGACAATTTGCAAATGCCTGGCTGCTTCATAAAAGCTGAAGTACTTGGATTCACAGCAGGTACTAATTTTGTGTGCATCTGCTGAGCTGTGCATGGCATCAACCTGTTTTTAATTACACCTGCATGTCAGGCTCCAAATGCATCTGTGAACAGGAAAGATGAAAGGTAGGCAGAACAGGATGTCATGTATTTCCCATCACCTTTCACTGGCTGGCTGCCCACAGAAGGAAGAGGAAATTCCCTTCTTTCATAGTGGAAATGTAAAGATCTACTAAACTTTGCACTGGCAACAGCAAGGTGTAATCACTCCTGTAAGGAAGCATGCATGTGTTAACAGGGGTGAGCAGGGGAGCTCCAAACAGCTTTCCACACCTTCCCTACCACTGATCTGTAAAGGGCAATAAGTAGCTCTTGCTTTGTTGTATTTTATTTGCATTGAAATGTGTAAGTTGGTTGACTTAATACCCCAACTTCATTGTGAAATAAAATATGTGAAAGCAAAAATGACCAGGACTTTTCAATGGCTGCAGTAACAAAGACAATGGTTAAACAACACTTCTCTCTTCTATTATTTTACCCAAGTATAGGAAAAAAATGTTTATATGCATTTTTACAAGTAAAATAATTCTGACTACAGGTGGGAATGGCTATGACTCTTGAAACACTGGACAAGGTGATTCAAAAACTGCTTTAGACAGTCAGAAGAAATGTTTTTCATGAAGCAATTGCCTCTGAATTAAAAATACTAAGCCATTTGTGAATGCACCTTCAAGCCATTCCTTTAATTTATTCCTGTCATTTGGAATTGTTTCTTTTTCTAATTGCATTAAAAATTGTGCACTTTAAAGGCTGCAGTGTGTGCCAAGAATGTGCATGTGTAGTCAGTGCATAAAACACGGGAACAGGGAAAGAACAATTGCATTTTTTACTCTGGAATCCAGTCAAACTTTGAAAGCTACCTCAACTACTTTGCTTCAAAAAACAGCAATGAAAATCAGTAATGGTAGCACATTTAAAAGTTTAAAAGATAAAGGAGTTATTCCCAAGCCCCTTCTATTTTAACGTGAGAGCAACTTGTTGAAACTTTTTGATCCTACTGCTTATTCCTACAACATTTCTTGGCAGTTTGGGGTCTCTCAGTGGAACCCACATGAATTAACCAGTGATAAAAAGCCTCCATGAGATCAGTCCATCTGGCAGGCTTGATTTTGTGTGCAGGTAACCTCGAGCCCCTGGCTTTGGTAAGCAGGTCTGGGCTCTGCACAGTCCAGGCTGCTGCAGGAGGGCATCCCTGCCTTGTGCCCAGGGTGGTCACTCCTCTGGAGTTCCCTTCAGGGGGGGACATCCTGGTGTCTGCCAGAGTTAGGGGAGAAGAAGGGATCAGGGCCAATGCATCTCACTGGTTAATTTTTGTTTTAATGAGTTCTAATGAGTTTAGTCAGAGGCCTTGGAGACTGTAGACCTGAACTCCTGCTTTCCTCAGTCAGGCACTGATCCAGTAGAAGCTGTGGTTGTAACTGCCCTGGCACCACCTTTGCTCTCCTGGAGTGTGATATGAAAAACAAAACAAAACAACTCTTTTTCAGTAGAGGGAAGGGCTATTCAGTATATTTCAGACTTGAGGTGAGAGAAAGAAAAATAAACAAGAAGTGAGTTTGAGATCCAAAGACTCCTGAAGGCCTCTTCCCCCAAGGTTTCCCTCCTTTGTAACCCCATGATCCAAATATTCCCTGGATTTTTTGCATACCTTTTCAATTTATGCCACCAGCTGTAATTGCAGTTTCATGGTAACCAGGCAAAATCTCAACATTTTCAGCAGGGTCCTGCCAGGTTCTGCTCTTTATGAGCCCTGAAGTTCACAGAGGTTGTACCTTTACCTCCTCCCATTGCTGCTGTGCAGATGCATTTATTTCTGAGGGGTAAAAGCTCATGGCTGGTTTTAAAGTTGTATCCTATTAACTTCTTTCATTTGTCAGTGGATGTAAGTCTTACATATCACAATACTTTTTCTCTTCCTTTACTGAAGCTACAGTTTTAATACAACACTTTCTTTGTTACCCGAATACTCTCTTTTTTGTGCACTTTTGTTCAGGCTGCAGGAATCCAGACAAACAAGTGTTAATTCCCCATGATGTTTTCCAGCTGACAGGCCTAATTGATTTGATTTCCACTGTTTTCACAAGTGACCCCCCTCAACCCATCATCACCACTTCTTTTGATACCTGAGCTTTACTTTCTCCTCTCACATTCCACTTCAACAACTAATAAAGAGCTTATTAGGAAGGAAGAAACTCATTATTTGTTTTCTAAACTCTGCTCCATGCACAGCAGATTCAGAGGGTTATAGCCCTGTATTATTAATCAATACAGAACATTTGCTTCTATTAGGTTACCAGCATCTTTTATCATCAGGCTGAGGGTAGGAACCTGTTTCTTTGTGTTCTGCTACCCACGCTCCAGCTAGACTAGACAGAGATAAAAGACAGCTGAGTAATATTTTCCTGAGATCCCTGATGATGCACACAGATGGCCTGTAACAAATGAAATATGCAAGGTGACGGCTGGAGCTCTCCTCACTCCAAGTTCAACTTTTACGGCTTAGAGAGTATTTCAGTCCTTACACCACAGCTTCATGGTAGAGAGAGATTTATTTTCTTATCTGTAGCAGGGTTTGTGAGTCTTTGCCTACCATGGCCATTAATGGTTACAGTAGGAAGTAGCCAAGTGCTCTCACTATAGTTCTTGCCTTATTAAAAAACAGCTGGGGAAAAATGTATTGTAAAGAGCAGTGCAGCCATGTGGAGCTTGAGAAGTCTAAAGGGAAGCACTGGAGAAATTTTTTATCTACATGGAATGAAACACAAGACTGAAGAATCCCATTAAGGGATGTAGCATATGTAAAAGCAAACAAACAATACCAAACACATATTAAGTCAATTGAAAGATTACATGTTGGTAGCACAGGAAAAAAAAGCCCTTTGCAATAAAGTAAACACAGATCTGTTTACAGTGCCTGAAAGAAACAATTTTTTTTCTGGCCTATTACTATGTCTTCTCTATGAATGCCTTATCAGATAACAGTCCAGCTGGTGGCTGTGTCCATCAAATTCACTTTTGCTAATGTATTAAATAATCTGACCATAATGCCTGACTGTGGATCATAGTCTGGTGAGCAGGAATTCATCCAGTTTGAACTGAACAGTTTTAAACATGTAGTTCCTAACCTTCCTAACCCCTGGAGTCTCAGCTAGTGGAAGATCATCTTAAAACCCAAATATCTTCTGCAAGAGTTTAAGAGTCAAAAAGTGACTTAGCTCCCTTAAATTGCAGAACAGCACTGATAAAGCAGGCATTGCTGCTGCTTAGGGCTCCAGAAACCTGGGAGCAGTTATCCCCTTCCCAAGGTTCATGCCCTCAGGGGCAGAAGCACAAAGATGTGGAAAGAAACCCCCAAATCCAGACTGAGCTGCTGCCTGGGAACTGTGCCCCTCTCAGAAAAGGTGTTTTGTGTGTTGCTCCCCTGGGGAAGGGGTGGCTCCAGGCAGTACTGTGGCTGTCAGAAAAGTGCTCTGCTATGGACACCCCCCACTCCTGGGGGGGAGAGCACCTTATTCCAGTCCAGAGAAGGAAGAGGACAGTGGACAGCTCCAGCCAAAGGAGGTGGCAGGTAGCCAGGGAATCTGGGACTGGAGAACTCCACAGCCCTGAGCCAGAATGGGACCCAGCCCCACTGGCTGTGGTGCCAGTAAGAACAAAGAACTGCTGCCCCATTAGGAACCTGGGATGAAGGGGTGGTGAGAAGATACAACTGTGAGAAGATACTGTAGGAATCAAGTAGGACTGTGAGTTGTAACTCACAGATGCTGAACAGAGCAGATCTGGTGGATCTGAGTGACTGGTGAACAGCACATGACCCTCCATGCACGTCATGCCTTCAGAGTCTGATGGCAGGGAATCCCACTTAAAGTTTCCAGATTTGTCCTTTCTGGGCTGCACTGAAGTATTTACATAGGTGTGTATCAATTCTGCAGCTTCAGCCGATTACAGTGACAGTTTTTAAATAAATCAATACATTATGTATGTATATAAAGAAGACTGTATTTCTATATATAAAACTAAGCCATTTCCTGTCTATATGGAAAGTATGGGTATTGTCTGCTGTGTGAAAACAGAAAAAAAAAGGATATGCTCCACTTTTTCCATTTATCGTCCAGAACATACCCTCATATCAAACGATTTCTGATTGAAAACAGCCTCTTAATGCATTACAAGTAAAAATAACCCATTATTGTGTAATATATGATATATCCTTTCCTCTTTTAGGCAAAGCAGTGCCTGCAAATATGTCTAGACAGAGTGATGGAAAAGCACAAATTGGCCTCTAACTGTTGCCACCCACTTATCAGACAAACCTGGAAAAAAATTTAAGATATTACAGTCTCACTCGTTGCACGACACCCATAAGGCAGAAAGTCTCTCTGAGGCTTCATGGCTTACTGCAAAGCATAGGTGTCAGAAACTCTGTGAACAGGAGCATGACTAACTTGCCTTCATGGCCTGATGAGAATTGCCAAGTGACTGAAATAGGCCAGGGTGTCCTGTGAGCAGGGGAATATCCCTTGTATGGAGAGTGTTAAAAGTCTTCTTCCCATGCTGCAGATGAATCAGTCACCTGCTGACACTGCAGACACGATCAGAATTCAGAATCTATTTGCCACATTTGGGAGGAAAGCTTTTAAGTCCTGACCTAATCCTTCTGCCCTGCACCTGATCATTTTTTAAAATCAGCTTTTTAACTCTCTTGAGTTTATGTCTGGTAATAAAGTTGTCTTGGACAAGGTTCTCTTTGTAAAAAGATCATTCTCCTCTGGCACACCTCCCTGCTACCCTTGTCATGGCAGGAAACCAACATTGTTTGTACTTGTACTGAGGAGTTTCAGAATGCAGTGTACATCGTGGATAACTGCCTTTGGGTTTAGCTGTTCTTCTGTTCTCCTGCTCACCTTTAGAAAAGAATGACAGGGTAACAATGTTAATGGAAAGAAAGAACTGCGGAAGGACAAGAGAAATCAATTGCTCAAGAGTTTTCATCCAATGCCACTTGTTTTCCACTTACTTTGTGTCTGTTATTCAGAAAGTGTTAGTCTTCCCCATGGTGAAAAGAGAAATGGCGAATCAACAAAGTGGATTTTTGTATAAAGGGTATTCTGGATGATGTTTATACAGTTTGCAGGCACTTGCATGTTTTCATCTGTGTACATACAAAGTGTTGGTGTGTAGGAAAAGTGATTGACTCCAGTCCCAGAGAAGTCACAGAAGCCTTGTCACATTTTCATGTCTGAAAACACCCTGGTGGTGAAAGCCAGGCATGGGTTGGGATGTACAAGCCCTGAGTAGGAGTGGGGTACTGGAATAACTCACTGCCACCTGATTTAGGCCCTTTTCTTTAATATTTTGGCTTCTTCATCTCCACAGCTGTGGAATTCCAGAAGGTAAGGGTCCAATGTGGATGTCTCAAACATCGAGGGAGAATCCAAGCTTGGCAGGTGATTTGTCTGGGTGGAAGAAAAACCAAATAACTTTGCAGTCACCTGTAATCTCTGAGCACTGAAGGAAAGGGTCTCTTATATACACATGTGCACACTCCCCCTATACCATATATATGCAGACACATACACAGCTGAGATGTAACCTACACAGAACCTTTTTCCTTTTTATTTTGGAAAGCCAGTACAGGGTTTCTTCCAATGGCATAAACAAGGAAAACGGCACACACAGAACTACCATCTTTACCCAGAGAAGCAAAATGCTGATGGACTTTGCAAACATCACAACAGTTTTGACACAGATGCCCCTGTAAATTGAGCCAAGCTGTTCACTATGCACCAGAAATGGCCTTGTGCTTGAGCCTCAAATTCACCTATTTGTGTAAGTGAGGTTGCAGCTGCAGCTTTGCTCTGGGGACAGGCAGAAACTCAACCCAGGCAGTAATCTGCAAGACAAACATCAAGAGGAAGCATTCTCCAGTCGAGCTTTGAAGTTACAGCCATTCTACCAATGTGCTTTGGATTTGTTTCGCTATTTTTAAACCAGAAGAGAATGTCCAAGCCTCTGCCCAGCCCTCCCCTTATGTTTGGTGCACTTATCGAGGTTGGCATCCTGTTTGAGGCAGGAGATCAGTCAGGAAGTTAACCAGGAGTCCAGATGCTGGTCTTGGAAAGGCTCATGCCAGAGCCAGGCTTCCACACATTTCAGCTGCCAAATTCCCTCCTCACAAATGTCCACAGTTCCTGGCTCTCTCACTGGGGTAGTTAGAGGAAAAGCTTGAAGAAGAATGTTTTCTACTCTACAATTAACGGGGAGGAGCAGTGCCAGGGGAGCAATACTGCTGACATAGGTTGGCATGCCTTGCATTGCAAGTTACTGTTTTCCAGCCAGAGAAAGTTCTTGTTTGTCCATGAAGATTTTGTCATAGGACAAGCAGAGCACTCCAGGCTCTGCCCTGAGGAAGGGAATTATTCTGGGCTGCTTTCTCCTCACAGGTTGCACTGATATATGAATGCCTACACAAATTTATATGTTAGATGAATGTTGCAGTCCCCATCTCCCCACACCATCCTAGGAAAGACACCAGTTTTTCAATAGCTGCTTACACTGTAGGCCTTGGCTTCCACGAAGCTGGGACTTTATTTTCCTTCAGGCTCCTGAAATCCCAATCCCATAGAAAGCTAGGACTGTACTCTGGGCTCTGTATAACAGAAAATTCCATATTCTAGGAATGTTTTTTTTTTCCTAAATGGGGCTTTGATTAAGCAAATCTGCCTGTGATGCTCTCGCTGGCATCTCTGCAGAGGGGAGCACACCTGCCTTGTGCTGGAGGTCTGGCTCTGCAGGTACTGAAAGGGCTTTTCTTCATTCACCCTGCTTGAAACCTGGGGCTGCTTTTGGTGAGCACACACTACACTACCTGCTCATAAAAAACAGCAGTGAAAAGCCAAACCTGCAAACAGGTGATTTCAAGTCATGATTAATCATCACACTTCAACTAATTTGTCCCCTAATTTCATACCACTGACATGAAGGTTTCTGAGACTGCAGGATCTATGAGTACCAGCAGAATGGGGCATTATTTCCTTGGACCAAGCCTAAGGGTCAGTAAAGGGCACACATGTAAATGTCCCTCCTGGGACAAGAAAGTGGGAGATTTCAGATTCACAGTCACATTAGCACTTTCCAGGACATTAATGCTTTTAACATGCTGAACCTGGGAGGTTTTTTTTCCTTCCAATTTTAGATTACTCCTTGAAATCTCTATTGCAACTGTGGACCATGAGTCCATAAAAGGTGATGTGGTTAGTGAACCCTTATAGATTCGGTTTCTGTTTCACAGGTCCCTCTTGCACACCTCTGGGGTGTGTAGTTTGTTAGTTTTGAGCTAGACTAGGGCTGAATTTCCTATTACAGCTTAGAGATAGCCAAANAAAAAGATTATTCAATCTAATGTGGATTCTTTTACCAGGAAGTGATAAAAGCAAACGTGACAATTGTAAACACAAAAGGAATTGCTTCTAAAAGTTTTGAGCAGCTAAAAATACAGCAGAGAGGAGAAGGAGGAAGGATTTAGGACAAAAGCTGGAATGGAACCTTAAGCATAACAATGAGTATCTACATTTGCTGTCATAAAGATCTTCTCATCAAAAGCATGTGCTCAAAGTCCCAGTGCACACAGCAAATGCTGCACTATTTTAACTGGTCTATTTTGGGCCCACTTCATAAGGATGCATTGGTCACAATGGACTGTGGGACTCACTTTTTGGTCATATCTCTGTATGAAAAGACAAATTCTCACAAATGACAGTAAAGGCCAGGGTATTTCATCCAAGATTTTATCTTTTGTTTAGTGGCATTTTGGCTTCAGTTTCACTATGCTGTTGACAAAGACATTTGAACATTTTTTATTGATTCGGAAATCTGGGCATTAAGACTCATCTTTATAGTTCACTTAAAAGTAAATGTTTCAAAATTTAAAACTCCTCATGCAGCTTTTAAACTTTATTGGCTGAAGACTGAGTGCTGTAAAATGATTTTTTCTTCAGTAATGGAAGTTCTATTTTACAGAAAATGGTAACCATTAACTCTGCTTGCTGAGAGCAAATGAACAAAATCAGACCTGCTCTATGAAAAGGAGGAGTTGGTCACCATAATAAAGGTACTAATTTTTCATGTCCTCTGTTTTCTCAAGACCTGCTCATTCCTAACTCCTGGATTTCACTACACAGTCATATGTTAACAGAGGAGTCATTTTGCTCATTTTAAATGCAGCTGGAATGTAAAGGGATACAGGTGGAAACAGGAATGAAGGAAGGACAATTTGGAAAATTTTTTTTTCCTCTTATTCTCTGTAGTGCTTGTGTACTACCTGGAAGGAATTCAGAAGGTTATCCATGGTAGCATCAGCTACATCCTTGTCCTTCCTGGCTGCTGTTTTTCTACTCTTAGCAACATCCAGTCTGGAGACCCAGAATTTCTCCAGTCAGTCCATTACAGGGCTTCATAATCTTTCTATCACAAAGATTGGGTTTTTTTTCCTTGGTGTCTAATATGAATCTTCCCTATTTCAACTGAAGCCTCTCTTTATCTCTCTATCTCACCACAAGATCTGTGTTCTGCTGTTTGTAGTAACCCTTCAGATATTTAAAAACATTCTCAGCATTCACTCCTATCTCTTTTTCTTTACAGTAAGCAAATGCAGTTTGTCCAGTCCTTCCCCCGCAGGTAATTTTTGTTGTACCTGTGGGAATTGCGACAATGCTCTGGATCTTCATTAGATTATTTGCATCTTTCTCATATGCTGTGACCAAACTGGACTAAATGGGGCTGGATTCATAGATAGACAAAACACCTACAGCAACCAGAGTCCTGTGGCTCCTGGTGTCTTTTCTAGCATTGGTACTGGGCACACCACAGTCCCCAGACTCTGTGACCTGCACATGGCATCTGCATGATCCTAGGCATGCTCCAGCAGCTCCTAGCACATACCTGGCATCCCTTCAAAGACAGCTAAAGGCCTCTTGCCTCCACTTTTTCTAATGATGGTGTTTTCAGTGAGAACCTGAATTAATCTTTGTTCCCCTTTTCACTCCCAGACCTCACAAGGATGCGCCTTGTCACTTCCTGAGCTCTCCTAGTCTGCAGAACACAAAATTCTTCACATGAGGGAGCAGCATGTGGGAAGGTTTGAGAATTCAGCAAGTTCTCCTCACATAAATCATCTAACATTTCTCACAGTGTCCTTCAGCTGCTCAAGAAGTTATTATCCCCATCCTGCTTTACTGCATGCTATTCCTGCAGCTTTCCTGAGAAATTTTCTGTACTGAACACCTATGGAGTAGCTACTTGGTCATCTGTGGCATCTTTGCCTCCATCTCCAGACTTGATGGAATCGCTGAGAAAATGGTTTTTGGCAGTGGTTTCTTTTAAGAGACTTGAGCCCATCAGAAAACAGAACAGCTTCAAAATTGCATGGGAACTATCAGACAGGTGCAATCACTGGAAGAAGGGAAAACACTTGTGCACTGTCCCCCAGTGACTGCTTTTGACATGTCTGCTCTCTCTCCCTGTCTGGCTGTAACATTTGGCTGTAAGAATATATTTGAAGGGCTGTGAGAGAGCTGGTTGTGGCTGATGGAAGCCTTTGTGAGGGCAACAGGTTGTACTTTTCTGGGTGGAGGCAGCTGCAGAAAGCTCAGGATTCAGGACTTCAAGTTAGGGTGGGCTGGACACACATATAGCTTCTGAGAGGGCGAGGTATAGGAAAAGGTAAATAAATGTCTTTGGACCATTTAGTAATAGGTGAACTTGTATGAATGTGGAATGAAGGGTCTGAGTCTGCTCAGACATGGGATGCTCCAGAATGGCTCTGAATCCACACGGGGTTGGCATTTTTGTGTCTGTACCTACCACTGCCTGACAAATGGCCTGAACTCAGCCCCTCTCTGACACTCAGGATGTTCCTCAGCATGGACATGGCCTAAAGGCGTCTCTCATTGGATTAGACATCCCTTAATTTTGTTCACTCCTGGAGGTTAAATAACCAGGATGAATCAGAGTGCAGCTCATGGTGTGCTGACCACACAAGCAGACGTGTGCAAGTAGAAATGAGAGCCTAAAGAGCACAGAGCTGAGACAGGATGGATTGTCAAAATACTTATCCAATGTGCTGGCAGGACTTCTCAGCTGTCACTGGTGTTCACACAGATGAATTTAATGCTAGCTTAGAAATTTCTTCCACAGCAGTACTCACACCCATGAAGTAGAGACGTATTTTGGGAGGGAATAAGACACTCGAGCAGAACCTCCCTCTTTTTCCTTTGGGATTTGCTGCTTCCAGCTCACCCCAGTCCTCCCTCGGACAGCAGTCCTTGTTCCTGCTGTGCAAACCTGCCCCCTCTAAGTCCCAGTGCTGCCACAGGAAGGGATGTCAAAGCCAATACTCTCCTCCCAGGATAAGAGGAAAAAGAACAGCCCTTCACCTTGCTTTAGACTCCCTGAAATAAGTGCTAAATAAGCTTGAAGCCGCCTGGTGTGTGCGTGTCCGACTGGGAGCAGGGAGCTGTGGGGAGGGCAGGGTGACACGGGCGTGCACCTCCCTTCCTGGGCTGACCTGGGGGTCCCTCCCAAGGATCTCCCAGCACCCTCTCCCTGGCGGGATGGCATTCCCCCCTCAAAGGGGAGATCGTGTTACCCAGGCCCCTTGTGTAATTCTGGTTCCCAGCAATTGTTTTCTGGTGACCTTTTATTGTTAACAATTAGCGCTGGAGCTGGAGCGCAACATGGGTAAGCATATTTTACATCCTCCTCGAGCAAACAAAAAGGCTGGGTGGGCACGGTCTTGTTTCCTGGTTCACACCCATGACTCCTTTGTGTCTCAGATCCCCTCCCACCATGTGTCATAGTCAGCAAACCCACTCCCTTACCTTTTGGCTCCCAGAGAGAGTGACGTCTTCCAGGGATGCGTAGGCATGCTCAGTGTATCCCATTATTTCCTTTCACATCCTATAAGAACACTGCCTCTCCCTAATACTCAGTCTTTCCTTATCCACGAGGCCAGAAATGTAAATCCCTCTGCAATGGAGTGCAAAGAGTGAGTTTGAAGGATGGTTTCTATTTATTTAAATGTACAGGCTATAAACACCGCCCTCCTACACTATGTTTTGGGTTCTTGCATGTATTTCCATACAGTAAATATCTTGACAGTTCCCTCAGCTTGACCTCAGTGATACACACATCCCTGGAGGCACAAACACATCAACAGTCTGCTAATCTTCACAAGTAATAACATAGATTTTTCTTCTCTCTCCTCACTTTATTAAACTAGATTCGGGGAGAAAAGGCATAGTTGGCTGCCTGCTCCAAACCAAATTGTGGTAGGCAATGAATATACCCAGCTCCTGAGCTGAGGACCCTTCCCAGATGTGTTCTTTGCCAGTAAGCCTTTTGCCTTTCCCGCAGGGAAGAAGGGAAGATGGGGAGGCAAAGGATCAGGGAAAGACCCTCCAATGAAATCTTATTTCCTGCATTGCTGTGTGCATGTGAGGGGGTGTGCAATGGGCGGAGGGGGGATCCCACATCCATCACATCGTGATTATTTTAGGGCGATTAAAACCAACAACTTGAATTTCTCCCGCAGACTGTTGGCAGCCAGCACACAACCCATTCTTTCTGCGGGTAGCTTTACTTAGCAGGTCTGTGCCGTGACTAATGAAGCCATCTCTGGGCTAATTCCAGACCTTTTGGGAAGGAGCCCGGCTGCAGCTCTCTGCATGGCCCTCCCCTGCTCGCAGGCTCCTTATGGCCACCCCGCAGGTCCCTCCCACTGCCTCCGCTGTGCTCGGGAGAAGTGTGAGAAAATGCTTCTCCCTCAAATCTGCTTTCGGCACAGCGCTGCCTCGCTATGACATTTAAGGACAGATATTTCTGGGGCACTCCTCATTTCATCCGAATTGTTTGAAAGCCGCTCCCTTGGCAATCTTCTTGCCTGCTCCTCGGTGGTTGTTATCTGATCTCCCCGTACCCACTGGCCGTGGGGAGAGGGACGCGTTTCACCGGTAAAGTCATAGTTAAACTAAACATTAAACTGTCCAAGAACTGACTTCCTCGACAGCTCTGATTCAGGCTCCCAAAAATGCTCTGCGCAGTGAATCATGCTTCCTTCTGGAAATGACAGAACTTCCTCATCATGGTGTTCTAACTTGCCCTTTCCTCGTCTCCGGTGCTATCAGGAAAGGATTGAATTGCATGCCACATTTTTTTCCGTGGTCGGCTGGGAGATGCATCCTTTTGGAAGGGGAAGAATTTCTATGAGTCAAAGGATGACAAACTGAAAATTAGTACCAGCCGCAGAAATAAATGACAAACAACAACATAAAGTCCAGTAGAGGTGGCCAGTGGGTGTTTATTGGCTATTTGCCTTTCTGGCAACCTGAGGAGCCTAAGGATTGAGAGGCAAACTTGCTTTTCACCACTGAAAGTAGGAGCAAAGTTGAAACCATCAGTATCAGCTCTCTGATTATCTTTCCTGTGCTTGGTTTGACAGATCTTGTCTGCTTGCAAGTCAGGTAAGGTGGGGCAGTGCATGAAAGGTCCCAGAGTCCATCCCAGCTCTGAAGGACACACATCAAGGGTGTGGGGAGGATAAAGGACAGTGCTTTTTTGGGGTTTGTTCCAGTCAGACTCACACAGCAGACTGGTTCACAGGCATTGTGGTGACAGCAATTCAGACACAGTTTGATGCACAGGACTTTGAAATCAAAACAACAACCCCCTGCTTCACCCCCACCCCCCACAAACCTCTGTGATTGCTGAACAACACAGAGTTGGGGTAAATACCTGACCATATGGTAAATGATGACTTGCACTGGAAATCAAAATGTTTACAGCTCTTTTTGCTTTGCATACAAAAATTTAACTCCCCCCAAACCAGTGCAGGTGAAAGCCCAAGATGCACTGTCATTATTAGTTGCCAGGCTCTGGGGATTCCTGGGATAAAAATCCTGTCCCAAACCAAATCTTTAGTAAAATCCCAAAGGAATAGATTTTCAGCCTCATTTAGACACAATGTAATAGGAGGGACTGGACATTAAAAACTGGAGGGTGGTTGAATGGATATATAAGGGCAATTACTGTGCTTTCCTTAGAACAAACTTACCTTCTTTCCCTAGCTATATTCCATAATCAGCAAAGCACTATGTACTTAATAGGGAAGAAAAGTAAATAATACCAAAATATGCAAAATTTCATGCATTTTATGCAGATGAAATGCATTTTTTCAAGGCTAATTTAGGCGCATTTATTGCCTTTGAGACTTAAATTTATATTCCTGCCCTTTGCATTGTCCCTGAGACATGGTATTTTTTGTGTATTGACATTTCATTGTTTCAGTGTGGTTCACACTTTCTGTTCATAACAGATGACATACATTAACAAGAGGCATAAAGAAAAGAAACAAAATAAATGTTTAATGCACCTCAGCCTGTTTGAGGTTCCCTGTTGCACTGAGTTGGCTTAGAGCACAGCTAAGGTGGAAGCCAGGGAATGTAGAAGTGGAGGAAAACTCCTGAAGCACCAAATTCAGTCATGGGTAGCACAGACATAGAGTACTTTTCATAAATAGGTCAAGTTCTACCTAAAAAGAAGTCAACTTGATGCTTCTTGAAAGGCTACCCCATGCCTTACTCCTCTAAATTATCTTTTTCTGATTTCTTCCACGTGCTTCTTTGTGGCCAGAATAATATTTGTGGCATCTGTTTTAACTCAAAACCCACTAGTAACAATAATCCATTATATAAATATAACTCTTTCAGGCAGCAGCTGATTCAATCACAGGAGTGAAAAAACATTCTTAACAACAACTAACAGTCAGGTCCTTCAAATGCATGTATCAGAGACTAGGGCAGCACACAGAATAAAAGTACCTGCTCATTTTTGACCCTCAAACCATGATCCCTTAGCAGACTGAGGTGTAGCTGCAAGCAGGGGGAAAGGTATTGAATCCCAAGGACTGACCATGCTCAGCAGTTTTGCAATCAGATAGGACCTTGCCAATTTGCTGACTCATTTCCTTTGGTCCCTCGGATGTAAAAATGAGAGGTCTCATCCCACTGTCACTGTACAGGCTATGCCTCATTGATGGAGTCCAAACCAAAGCAATCTGAATCTAGTGGGAAAATTCACACATCAAAAGTATGTAGACTCATGGAAATGTAATTGAAACAACACTCAGCAAGGACATTTTGGTTTTTTTTAAATTTCCTTAGTTTGAAAGCTGTAGTCTTAATGCAGAAAGGCTTATTTTAAACCACAAAGAGAGCTATGGGAATTAGAAATTGTCTATTTTCAGCAGCAATGTCTGTTGCATTTTTTTATTCATCTGTCTTTCAGATGAGAGTTTGAGCCCAAATTTTGTACAGCTGTTGGCAAACCTCCCCTTGAGTGCAGTGGAAGAGGCCGATTGCTCATGTTTGCAAGATTCTTCAGATGTCTTCTGTCAAACAACAAGCACATGCAAAAAAAAAACTTGTTCAAGTTGGATGGGCTGCAACACAAGACCCAGGTCTCACTCCCAGGAAAGGGAAGACTTGGTTTACTGGAGGGTGAAAATCTTCCATGGACAGGAGAAGAACATCAGGGTTAAAAGGGCATTTTGAACAGGGCAAAAGGCAACAGAGCAGTACCAGGTTTTGTCTCTGTGGCTGCAAACCAGAAAATCTGAAGGCAGCAGTGGTGGCCAGAAGAAGTTTTGGAGCTGGAGAAGTCAGGCTGGAGAAGGGAGTGACAGACATACTTCCAGCATCAAAATGTCTCTTCTAGCTCTGAGGGTCATAAAAATGCTCTGTGTTTGGGTTGGTTGTACAGCACAGTCTACTTATATATGGTGACAGTCGTGAATATAACTGCACACAGTGATTATGGATTTAGGGGGCCTGTTCCCTCTGCTCCCACCTCCCTTCATATCTGTGAATATCACAGTGAGTAGAAAAATACCATAAAAATCACAGAGAGGCTTTTCTCAAAGTGCAAGCCTAGAAAAGAATAATGTGTCTCCTCTGTGAATAGTGCAAGGAGCCCTGAGCTATCTTCAGAAAAACTGTCAAAATCAAAACTGCAAAACTTTCCCATCACTTGCAGTCCACAAGCTGATCTCTCTTTTCTCCTAGAGACCCACATGTGTATGAACACATAACCATGGTTATGAGCTCTCTTTCCAAACAACTCCTCCCCCTACTCACCCCCTTTTTTCTGCCCTGTCCACATGCCCATGTTCTGGCTCTTTGCTCTTCTTCTCATGGACAAACTGCCTGCCCTTGCACACTCACAGGTAGAAAACAAAGTTTTCCAGGGCCAGCAGGGCTTCTCCATGCCCAGCCAGCTGCTGCCATCCAAGGAGACTCAGGGAAGGAGTTCCTGCCAGCCCAGAGCTCCTCCTGGCAATCAGGGTGCTGCTGTGGACTCATCCACTGCAATGCTGTGATTCCCCACCAGCTCTGCAGGGTCACCACGTGCCTCCAGAGGGCTGTGACTCTGACTGTGAGCTCCTGGTGACTCACTGGGAGGTCACCAAATGAACCAGATCCTGAACACTGAGAAACTCTGCCAGCCCTGTGCAAATGGGAGAAGAGAGGAAGGAAGTTCTGTTGTTGCATTTTTTCATGGTGATCAGTGCTGAGTCAAAAAAAAGGGCTCCAGGATTAGAGGGGAGGAAACCTATAATCATTAGGGAAATAGAATTTTAAAAGGATAAGCCAGCTGGATGGGAGTGGGAGCCCAAAAGAGACCATATTCTTCTCACTGTAGATGACAGTTGTGAGAAAAATAATAGAAGGGAGTGACAAGTGGGTGGTGACAGTCTTCACTGCTAGAGTATGACCTGCTTTTTTTCTCACCCTGGCCTCACTAATCCAACCAATTACTCCCTGTGAGAAGACAGAGGGAGAAGGCAACACTGGGCAGGTCCAGCTGAGTCTGCTCTCCCTAAGGAATGCCTCTGGAGCACTGAGGTTGATTTCTGCTCAGCCTTCTGTGAGCTGTTCCAGTCACCTGTGCTGACACGGAGCTGGTGGACACCACCAAGGCCCAAGGTGCTGACCAGGCTGTTCCCTACCTCGAGCACAGCTAAAGCTCAGACAGACTGCAAGCTTGGGTGAACTCTTAGCCCTTTGCCAAGGTAAAGTTGTTGGGTTTTACATACTAGAACTAAGGAAAAATAACTCTACTACATCATTATTGCACTTCTAATAGTGTGTGCTAACTGCTTTGCTGGAGAAGTGAGCAGCTGTACCAAAAGTACCAGAAAATTGCTGGCTACATCACACAGGGTGCAGGACATGCTGATATTATACAGGAAGTTCACCAATTCCACTAACACACCAAATATATGCCCAGAAGTTAGTTTTTGAAATACTTACATTTTAGGCAAGAATCCTTTAAAAATATTTCCTCGGGCAATCAGTGGCATAGGGCTGAAGAGTTTATCTTGGTTAATTCTGACTGGTTTAAAAAGAAAAAGATTGTGGGGATCAGCTCATTAGCAGTTGTAAACTGGCACTGGTCCAGCAACCTAAATAAACTTCTGAGTTCATAAACTGGCTGGAGAGAGTCTGGCCCTATTCTGCAACTATTTAATTCCACAGTATGACGAGGCTTTTACCCCACTGTACTGGCAAGAAACAGTTTGGTTTGAATGAAGAATTTGTTTTTTCAGCTCTCTCTTATTGTCAAGTTGCTGAAGTCCAAACACTGCTTGTGATGCTCTGTATGGTCAGTGCTTGACATCTACTAGAATGGATTTCTCAAGCTGATAGATGAGACTGATGTAGAAATGTTAATTTTTGTGTCTACACCTATTAAATAAATGTCCCTTTTCTGGGCAATGGCTTGGCCCTATGTATATTTTCTATGGATATTATTTTCTGCACATTTTCCAAATCTATTAATACAGTGGAAACTATGTAAGATCTTTAATGCCAAATGTTTTGCTTAGACTGTGTTTCCTCCAGTTGACCGGGAAAGGAAAAGTGGGATAAAGAGCTGCTAGTAAAACAATTTCCAGGATTGCCTATTTTCCTTGCTTGTAAAAAGGTTCACTTCAATTTAATGTAAGTTACTAATGAATGCTCAGCATAGAAGACTGGTGCCTTGATTTATGCTCCCTTGTGATATACTTCTGGCAATTGTCCAAAAAGCTTTTTTCCCTTAGTGTGTCATTGATTAGCAAGGATGCAAATTGGTAAAAGAAGTAAATTGATATTGAGAAGTCAGAAATGTTGCATTTGGTGTATCCAGTTTGTACATGCAAATTTGTATTCCTGAAATGCAGCATCCTTTTGAAAGCCAGCCTTGCTAAGTCTGTATTTATGAATGTTAATTACAGAGGCAAAGCTCATGACTTTAGAGCCTGATGTGATTTTGGTACTTTAAAAAGGAATTAAACCATTTAATTATTTTTGAAGAATGTAAAACAACCCTCCAAAATCTGCAGCACTTGTTATATACAGAATAAATCTTCTGAAAATTGGCATAGCAAAGTTTGAATTAGTGTGATTAAAACAAAACAAAAAAAAAATAGACACCCTTTAAGAACTTTTTTCCATTTCTATCAACCTGTAAGAACCTGACTCATAATTCACCCAGAACTACCATATTGCTGTAACTCTTTCAAAAGTCATTTTTTCTTTTATTGGAAGGTGCCTCTTCCAAATGAGTTAAATAGTACTGTATGCCAGATATTCCACAGATAACCTTCCTCTTTGCAAATAGCTGTTGCTACTATTATTGCAATGCCAGCACAGCACAGGAAAAATACCCTCTGTCACAATGATCTTTATTAAGAGTCCAGTGGAAACCTAAACTGCCCCAGGAGGACGCTGCCATTAGGGACCCACGTTCTCAAGAAGGCAAAAATGGTGTGCTCTTTGGGAGCTATGCAAAATGAAAAAGTTGTGGCTATTTTATATACAGCCCCATATGTGCAGTGGAGAGGCTGGCTGGGAAGATGCCTGTGTAGGCTGGGAAGGAATTCTGAAATTAACATTAAAAGAAAAGACAGCACAACCTGGACAACACTAAAATTACAGGGCACTGCTGCATGATGAGGCAATGAGGACTGGCCACAGAGGATTCTGTGTTTGTGGATGCAGAAGTAGAGTTTGGACTCCTAAATGCCTGGCCTCTTCATGGCTTTGTTTTTATTTTCACTTTTCATGCTAACTGTGGCACATATAGAATTATTTTAACATACAACATAAGAATTTTTATTTGTCTGAATTATAAAGCGCCATATGTGAATGCATCTGTTCTTCACTGTTACATTTATTATTTGTACTATGGTGGGGCCTCAAGTTTCCACCTCAGATCAGGGTTCCAACTTGCTAGGCAATGCACAAACATATAATGGGAAACACTCCCTGCCTTGAGAAAAACATATTCTAAATTGACAAAACCAGCTCAGGGTGGGAAAGGAAAACAGCCAGAGCACCCTTCCATGGCAGCTTAACCTCATCTAAACTGAAGCTGCCACAGCCCTGCACCTCCAATCCAGAACTCAAATTGCCCATTCAGTGGCTTAAACCAGCTCACAATTTGAGTAACTCCACTCTAGCAAGGAGAAGAGTAGCACTGATCTGAAACTAAACTTTTTTTTCTTTGGTAGGGTTAGTTTAGCAGAGTTAGCTCCCTGAGGTTTTTCCCAGTGCTGCACCAAGGCTGCACCAGTGCTGGCACAAGGGAAGGGCCATGGCAGGACAGTGCAAGAGCAAAAGCCGTGCCCTAGGTTGGCATAAGCTGCTGTGGAAGCTCACAAAAAGAAGTAGGACACCCAGGACTGGAGAGGTCAGGCACAGAGTAAAAGCTCTGGTGCTTGCTAGCAAGTGGAGTTCGTTCAACTTTTCCTGCTATGTCCAATTTTCCCCACTTCTCTCCTATGTGGGCATTTTTTCACACACACACACAGGACCCCACAATGGTCCAGAGGGTGAGGAACAGCATGGGATGCTCAGCACTTCTGGATCTTCAGAGCAGAAGGCTCTTGGGGCTGTGGGCTGTGCTGAGTTCACCAGGCCATGGTCAGGAGATCCTATTTATGAACCCTTTGATGTTCAGTGATATGTCACTAACCAGCAGTGTGCATTACATATGCTCAGGCCACAGAAAAACCAACAGGAATGGTTTTCATCCTCAGATCCGTGTGTGCTTTCTGCTCCTTTCATTTTCAATTTGCACTCTTGTTTTTAAAAGTCCACTGGGGCTTGCTCCATCTCAGCATTTGGTTTCCTTCTTTGTCCTCCTACTGCAATCTGTTACCTCTTGTTATCTACCATTATGCCTTTCTTTAGTCCTTTATGTGGTTTTTCATGGTTGCTGCTGCCTCTAGGAACAAGCTGCCTGCCTCTGAGGGCATATCTTACTTATTTATTTTTTTTTAAAAATTCTCATTTGAAAACACATGTTTTTCCTGTATTTATGATGCAAAATTGTTCTGTCCTTCTCTGCTATGGGCCATGAAGAATGCCTGCTTTAATTTACCCTACATGCTGTGCTGTTCATTCTTCTTGTCTGTAATTTATGCCACATACTGTGCACTCCCTTGTATTATACAACATAAAGTTGCCAGATGGGTGAGTGCAATGCTTGCTTTACAATGAAGGCTTTTACGCAACTGCTTAATCCCAAGCTGCACAAGAAGCCAACTCAAAAAAAGAAGGAGCATTTGAAAATATACCCAAACAGGTCAGTAGTTATTATGTGGGGCTAACACTCTGAGAACACTTGCTAATTAGCATATCATGTTTTTAGCTTCTCCTTGACATTTATTTTTTCCTGGTTGATTTTCATGGAGTGTGATAGCAAAAGATGGAGCCAACTGCAGAGCTTTAATGGGAACCAAGGATATTTGGTCCCAAACCAGGAGCAGCCAATTTTCAGAATGAATTGGTGCCCAGCACCTGGAGACTTGTCTGGCTGTGGCCAGTGGGTCAGTCTGGCAGCACACTTTGCCAGGCTAGGGGGGATTCTGTAGAAGATGCTCAGCCTATGGGAGGGGTTGTTCTTGATCTTGTGCATTCCTTTCCTGGCACAGGCCATATTAAATCTCCTTAGGGTGGATATAATGCAGTGTGGGCTGAATAAAAGGAGCTCCTGCTGCCAGGCACCACTACTGTACACCCTGCTTGGTTCCTGGGGTTCCTGGCTGCTGTGGCTACTGCTTAACCCTCATTTTCCTTCCCCCTGTCCCATCTCCAGGAGAGCTACATCCAGCTGCTGATATGCAAAATTTGCTCTGCTGTTCTGCCCTGGTCCACTGTACCGTGTTTGCATGACCTGGTTTTGGAGGCAGGGGAGTTACAGGGGTGGTTTCTGTGAGAAGCTTCTGGAATCTTCCCCCATGTCCAGCAGAGCCAACCCCTGATGGCTCCAGGATGGACCTGCTGCTGGCCACGGCTGGGCCAGACAGAAAAGGTGGAAACACCTCTGAGATAACAAATTCAAGAAGGAAAAAAAGTTATTGTGCAGATGTAACAGGAGCCAGAGAAGAGCAGGGTGAGAAGATGTGAGAGGAGCCCTGCAGACACCAAGGGCAGTGCCCAGGGAGGGCAGGAGCTGCCCCAGGGCTGGAGCTGAGATTCCCCTGCAGACACCAAGGGCAGTGCCCAGGGAGGGCAGGAGCTGCTCCAGGGCTGGAGCTGAGATTCCCCTGCAGCCCGTGGTGAGGCCATGGGGGGATGGCTGTGCCCTGCAGCCCCTGGAGGGCACAGGGGGCAGAGATCACCTGCAGCCCCTGGAGGGCACAGGGGGCAGAGATCACCTGCAGCCCCTGGAGGAGACCCAAAATGGAGCAGGGGGATCTGAGAGGGGCTGTGAACCCCTGGGATGCCTGTGCTTCAGGAGGGTCCTGGCAGGGACCTGCAGGCCTGTGCAGAGAGGAGCCCACCCTGGAGGTTTCCTGGCAGGACTTGTGACCCCATGGGGGACCCAGGCTGGAGCAGGCTGTGTCTGAAGGGCTGACCCCGTGGAAGAGTGACTCACATTGCAGCAATTTGTGGAGAACTCCTTCCCACAGGATCAACACACATTGGAGAAGTTCATGGAGAATGGGCTGCCCTGGGGAGGATCCCATGCTGGAGCAGTGGCAGGAACAGCATGTGATAAACTGATTGAAAGCCCCATTCCACATCTCCCTGTACCATTGGAGGGGAGAAGATAAAGCTGGGAAAGAGGGAGGGGTGTGGGCAAGGTATTTTTAAGGTCTCATTTTACTTCTCATTATCTTGCTCTGCTTTTATTAGTAAAAGATTCACTTAATATCTCCAATTTAAGTCTGCTTTGTTCATGATGGTATTTGGTGAGTGATTTTCCCTATCTCAACTCATCAACCTTAATTATATTTTCTCTCCCTGTCCAGCTGCAGAGGGGTGTGACAAAGTGGCTTTGCTGGGTGTCTGGCATCCAGCCAGGGTCAGCTTTTCACAACCAGCCTACTCAAGGCTTGGGTGCATCCCTGAAGTGCCTAAGAACTGGTTTGCACCTGGAGAAGGCTGGTGTGGCCATGGAGGGCCAGTCCTGCCACCTACCAAGGGATTACGTGAGCACTTATGCAACCCTTTGTGGGGGAAGCAGGGATATCCTGGGTGAAGCCTGGCCTCTGTGGAAGCTGACAGAAGCTCTGAGTGTTTGCTGTGGAACAAAACTTTCTCCCCACACCCTGATGTGCTCAGAGAGGCTGTGGTTGCTGCAAGAAGCAAGGTGGCTTGCTCAGCCAGCACTCCAGCAAAAGGAAAGGCTGGAAGTAACCATGGATTTCAGGTGGGCCATTGGAAACCAGGCTGGGATTGCTAAACAGATGGTGTCACACTAAGCTTCAGCACCACCACTCCCTGCAATGAGTGTTTTCAAAGAGAAACGTGAGGATGGGGAGAAAAATATGTTAGAGTGTGACAGAATCCTACTGTGATATGGAAGGGCCAGTGGGAGGAAGGGAGATGTGGAATGAATCTATCTGCATAGTAAAGTGAAGGCACAGCATGTCTGTGCCAGCCAGCACTGAAGGCAGCAATGGAGATGTACCAGCATGGGCTTTTAACACTCTGTTCACCAGCAGAATGCAAGTTCTCATCATTCTGCTCTGGTGGCAGCTTGTGCTGAAGCCTGTGTGCCTCATCTTGGTGTCCTTGCAGCTCTGGGCAGGGAACTCAAGCTAATGCACACCCAGAACACCTCAGCAGAGAAGGTGCTGCACAGAGCAAGGGCAAGAAGCTGCCAGGAGGAGCTGGACTCTCTAATATAGACAAAAAATTGTTCTGTGAGCTCACAGCAAAGAAGTGAGGGTGCCAGGAGCATGATTTGGCTTCTGCTTTATCTGTCCACTTACCAAGGCTGAAGCTGATAAATGCACCCATTGCATACCCAGAGCTAGACTCTGTTTTTCAAATGGTTCCTCCAGTCCCACCTGGTGCTGTCTTAATTGCTTTAACTATGAAATTGGCACCAGAAAGATGAAGAGTGGGAAAAAAAAATCATATTGCTCATGCTAAGGAGCAAATGTAGCATTAGAGGGGAAGGTTGGTGTTGTGAACAACTTTTATGCTCTCCTACACTGAGTGACACATCACTGGGCACACATTTAAGGACACATAAGGCACACATCTCTTGAGGACACAGAGTTGCTTAGAGCTATTCCAAGACCATTTCATTATGATTTACATTCAAATGTTTTAATTGTAACTCACAGAGCAAAGCTCATGAACATAGGTATTTGGCATTTCAAGTTTCCTTCTCAATTTTTTAAAAAATTCTTCACCTCTCTGGAAGATGATGGATTATGCTTTTACTCCAGATTACTAAAAAAAGCAAGAACATGAAGAGTTTGTCTCTGATACAATGAATTTCCTATTGACACTAAACTGGCAGTGCAAATGTAACTGACAAGTGCATTTCACACTTAGTTTAACATGCCTTAAAACAATCAGGTTAAAGGACTGAGAGTAAGCAAGGATGTCTAAAATAGCTGCTGATATTTCCCTTTCCTTTCTATAAGGCTTGACTTTCTAATAATCAACCCATTTCTTCCATGCATTTTCATGTGCTTCATTGAGTTGGACACAATCCAGACATTGACTGACTGTGCTTTGCAGCTCTTGCTAAGTTTCTATTCCTTCTAGAGGAAAAAGAAACTCAAGAAAGAGAAACTTTGTGCGATAGTGCCTGAAAAAGGTATTACATCACAGGGCCTGAAAATAACCGAGATGAGCCTGTTTGTCATGGGTTTGTTTCCCCTTTCCATTTGACTGCCATTAATGAGCCATGTCAGTACAGCCAGAACAGGAGCTTCCTCTTAAAAGTTATGGATCCACGTGTCTGCACTTATATTTAGCTTCTATTCAGGGCTTAGTCTCTACCAGTCTGTAACTTTCTGTTGCAGCTCAATTATTTGGGAATCAGATGCCACTGGACTGATCTGCTGTTAGTGAACCTCTGGTGCTCATCCCACAGCACAGGGCTTCAAGAGCAAGAGGTTGGAGCAGTGTTTGTCAAATGCCAAAATTAAAATGTCCTTTTCTGGGCTTCCCCAAACACTTTACTGCCTCTCACAGTCAAAAATGCTGCACTGTGTCAGATGCTCCTGAATTGGCATTTCCCAGGGTAAAGCATGCTGGACACTCCAGGGGCAGAGAGAACAAAATCTTCTCTTTGGAGCTCCTGGCTCCCTTCACAAGGCCTGCTCTGACATCTGCTGCAATGTTTTACTTCTCTGCTGTAGTGGTCTGAGGACAGTGTCTCCTCCAAGCTTTTCATTCTTTTGGTTTGGGTGATTGCACTGTCATCAAGAAGGATTGAGGTTATCTTCATTTTCATATCACTAGGACATAGTTTTCAAGAGAGAAATCTGTCATATGGTGGGAGAGGGAAGGACACACACAGCCTTATTCAAGATGAAAAGCTTCTGTTAATATGACTAAGAATTAGTCACATACCTGGGACAGGGTTCTGTATTAGTCTTAAAATTCATGTGAAGGGAACATCCATAGTTTTGGCAGGGCTGGGTAGTCAGTGCATTTTTCAGGGATGAAACTCAGAAGTACAGAGAAGGTCAGTTTAACCTTGTGGTTGTGGTTATGAATGAGCAAGGAAGTTTAAATTACACTGAAGGATAGCTCCTTTAGGCACAGGAGCCCATAGTGCACTCTAGAGCCTTCATAAGTAAATATGAGCACTTTGTGTTTTTACAGCAATAAGCAAAATGCTAAGACACAATGATTGGATTGTTCTTATTTAGCTTTGCTGATGGTGAAGTTCCTTATTGGCTGCTGAAGGTTACAGCCATGGAGCAGGCTATAAACAGAACAGCCAGGCATTTTTCACAAGTGTAACACAGTGGGCTTTTAGCAGAGCTCTCTCCTGCTTCCTCATCATTTTAAATGACAAGAATCAAGCACGAGAGGAAAAGCTAATTACATTTGTGTTTAATCCACCCAGCCACTCATTTGAAATAGGATGGATTGTTTCACATCTCCGGCTGAATTCAGCAAAAGCAGTTGGTTCCTTCACAAGTAACTGATACATCATGCACAGGATTGCTTGCACATTGATCTCTGCAGCTTTTCCTGTGAACTTTTCTATTTCAGACTTGTGAACACTGATGGTTGTGAGCCTGCTGCACTCCTCCTCTTCACCTTGGGATCAGCTACACTTCTGATTGTTCCTGCTGCTTCCAAAACCCATCTCTTGCCCCACAGCTGACACTGCAGTTCTGTGTCACAAAATGCCTGTTCAGAGAAATCCCCAGATGTGCTTGGAGCTGCTCTCTGCCCCTCACGTGCCCTGTGCTTTGCTGGCTGTGCTGGCTGACTGTGCCTGCTTGCTCAGCGATGGTGGGACCATCCAAACCCCCTGGGCTTCCTCCCTCTACTTCTTCTAAATTGTTCCAGGAGCCTTTGGCTGACTCACTGAAGCCCTCTTAAGTGAATAATAGGACATTTCCCACTGCTTTACCTGGCATCTGCTTTCATTAAGTAATATTAAATTTTTCCTCAGTAATTTAATCACAATTTTTAAAAGCCTGAAGTCAGTAATGCTCCTACTGATTTATGCCACCAGTTGTAACAAAGATCTGAATCAGACCTTTAATCTTTATTAGCCAGGTGATTAACTACAAAATTGTCTTCTGGGAGTAAGAGCAGATGTCCAAGGTACATTTACCAAAACTTAGGCAGAAAACACACTTGTGTTTCAAATGGCACCTCATATTATAGATGGAAATTTACCAAAACATGTAACTGTACAACATTGAAATGATGGGGGCCACCCTTTAATAAATAATGTGCAAAAAAGGCCTTTTGTGAAGAGAAACTGCACTTCAGGCATATTCTTATTATTACTTAAACCTAAAGTCAACCAAAAGAGAAAACTCTTGCTGCCAACTGTGACAGACTGCAGCACTGCACTAACAGGAAGGCTATTTTAGTTCTGAATTGGGAACTGGATTACTTATTCAAACAGTAGTTTTCAAAACTGCGAGACTGTGTTCTTGTTCCCTTTGCAGCACGTTTCCAACTGTATCCTATTCACTGCACAGTTTCAAAGGATTGTACCTTTGCTATATATACACACACACAGCACCTTGGCTTCTGAAATTGGTTTCCCCCAGTTTCTGGCTGGTTTGAAGAGCCATGACTTGTTTCCCATGCATTTATTTCAATAACAACCCAGCAGATGACAGCAGGCAGCTTGGACTGGGCTTCACATCAGCCTTTGGAACAGCTGCCAGGAAAAAGACAATATTTCTGAGCTACAGGTGGGTACACTTAGCATGGATGTCACAGTTGGGTTCATGCTACAGCACCACAGATACCTTTGGAGATTCCATGAGCTTTGAGTTTCCCTCCTGGGTTTGCTGAAGTCACTGGGAGTTGTGCTACCACCTTCCTAATGAGTGGTGTACCTTGGATTAGCAGTATGGGCATTCCTCCTTCTGAGGAGAAGGAAAGTATTCTGCTGCTGAAGAAAATCCTTTAGTAAAAGAATATTTGTTTATGCAAAAAAAGTTTTAAAAAAATTGCAATAGGACATAAGATAATGAAGTTAAGAGGTAATTTAGATGCTGCTTTACAAGGCAAATATTAAAAGTGCTTTTGCCATCTGAGCTGAAGCTGGGAGCAGGATGAGGTGTGAGGGCATTGAGGCAGAGTCTTTTTTGGATGGCAAGGGCAGCCAGCCAGTCCTTCCCAGCTGCTGGAGAGGTACAGGTGCTTTCTCTCCATAGGGAGGATGTGTTCTCCCACAGCAAGAGAAATGTGGCCATGCCCTTGAAGAGCAGCAGAAATAATTCCACTCACATGACACAACATACTCCAGTGAAGGCTGCCACAGGTGCTTCAGTGTCTGTAGAACAGTGGGCACTGAAGCTGGGCAGCCTTGGCATGATGGAAATTGTCTGTTTGAGGGGTCCATGGCTGCAGATCCAGAGCCCTCCTTGATCTTCCACTGCCCTGCCTTGCCAGGATTATCCTTGGGGGAAAATTCTGCTGCACTTAAATGAAACTTGACTTGCACATTACTTGTTCAGACAAACTATGAGTACAAATGACTCATCATTTCCCTACTTTGTTTTGCCTGTTAGGCAGCCATCAGCATTTACATCACAATTGATCATAAAAGAGTAGAACCGATGCAGCAGTTCCAACTTCGCCCCTTGTGAGTTACTACAGGAAATTTGCAGTCCTCCCCCAAGTTCTCCACCTTAATGTCCTCACTTTGAATATTCAAGGAGAAAATATTTTGAGAGTTCTACATTTCTAGGCACTTCTTGCCTGTGACTTTTTCTCTGTTCAGTGGTATTCTTTGGCTTACCATAGTCTCACAGTTTTGGGGGCATAATAAATGGTGATGTGCTGTGATGGGCAGACTAGCACACAAAAAAATATAAAGTTTATAAAACTTAAACTAGTGTAGACAGAAACCTCAATGCACAGGCACAAATGTTCTTTCAGCCTAACCCCAGAGCTCCAACTACAGCATCATTCTGCAGCCAAGTGGCACCGTGATACAAAGATGGCACAGAGGAGTGAGACAACAAATTGCTTTAATTACAGCATTTTACCAAAGTCAGCTGCATAACCCTGGCTGAATTTCACCTTGTTTTTGTCCTGTCTGCTAGAACCATCCTGTTCAGTGAGCTGCAGCCAAAGCACGAGGAGACCACAGTAAGGCTGAGGTGTGAGAGCCCATTCTGGTTCAGCAGTGCCAGAGCTGCAGAATGCTCTGCCCTCCTTGGTGAGCACACACTGCTGCAAGCTCTCCCTCTTTTTTGGGGAAAAGAAAATTCACTGGCAAACACAATCTAAACAATCTGGATGCTAACTCAGTTTGGAGTGGCAGGAGGCAGGGAATGAGGGACTGATTTGCAACCTGCAGACACAGGAGCCCTGTGTGCATTTCATACTGTGCAGTACAAATGGTCTGACTGCAGCCCTCTCTGTAGAAATCTTGCCTCATTTCTTTGCCTCCCTATGTTTCTCAATACATTTAAAGATAAATTGTTATAGTTTGAATGGGTTTTTTTGCGTTTAATGTCTCAGAAGGAAAAAAAAGAGGCTTGTTCCTGCTTTACAATCCCAAGGACTCAAAGTATGATTTTCTTCAAAAGTTTCACTTGAGAGATTTTGTGTTAAGAGGACTACAGATGCCAGGATTTTAATGCAGGTACTGTACAGGACTTAAGTGCTGATTATCCTGTGCAGATGCTCCTCAGCTTCCCCCTGCCACACAGCACACCTGCATTAGTGATATCTGTGTGAATAAATATGTGCACACCCATACCACTGGAGCACTGCACTTGATTTTTCTGAAGGCACCCAGTTTATCAAGAAACCCAGAAGAAGCTGACAGAAAGTGCCAGCATCTTGCCACAAACTGCATGCTGAGGAGGGAAAGAGAAACTCTGGTCACAAATGAGAAATCCCAGCAGCAGCTTCGCTTTCTGTTGACAATGAGTTGGTGCCTTAAGAATATCCCCATGCAGGGGAGGCACAAGAGAGAGACTAAAAGGGACAGAAGGCATCAGACCTGAAAGTAGAAAAGCAGATGCCACTGGAGATGTCTGGAAATCATATGATTTATTGACAGTGTTAGATGAAGCCAGGTCTGGAGCAGGGTTGGGTGGACTGTGAGTCCCTGTCACAGATGGTGTCACAGGCCATGTCTTTGTTAGGCTGTGACTCAGGACACCTTGCTTGGGGACAGCTGTCTCAGCAGGCTCCTGCAGCCTCAGGAGTGTCCATCCCTCTCTCCCAGTGGCAGACTGGGAGGCCATCCCCTGGGCAGACTCACTGCTGTCTCTCCCCAGTACTCTTGCAGAACATTTGGGAGCTACTGAACAAAACAGAGGTGCAAGTGAAACACCAGGAGCCTGTCCTTGACTTTAGTGACTGTGAGCAGCAAAACACGATAATGCCACCAGTGACAATGCATTCCTGTCCATTTGCTACTGTAATTTTTCCTAATTAAACAAAACAAGTTAATTAAATGTGTGAAAAAAGGCATTTAACTCATTTTCCATCACAAATGATCACTGCCTGTACTGAATGGCTTTGGATAAAAGCCACTAAATAAAAGGGAAAAAATTGTGTGTGGGCAACGCTGTAATATTCCATCCCAGGGTTTGCTTCCTCTTCTTTTTTTATTTTTTTTTCTCTGAACAGCAAAAATTTAGCATTTTCTTTTCTTTAAATAATCCTTCTTGCTGTTGGGACAACTCCCTTTTAAGGCCAGCTTTTTGCTCAGAGGGAATGTTGACTGCACTTATAAACACCCACTTCCTAGGGTTCAGAATAGTAACAGCAACATAACCTGAACTATAGTTTCAACAGCATGCAGCAAACACATTCAGGCTAAGGCTGGCCTACCAGCTTTTTCAGAAATGCTACAGAAGGGTTGGCAGTGCCACTGGGTTTTTATTTGCTATCCTCACAAATACACATCTTTGCAAACCTCCCGTCTTTCTCCTTTCTTCTTTGTAACCTTGTGGTCCTTCCATCTCTGAAATACATAGTGAAAGTTTTTGGATGGGGCAGTAAGCACTGAGGCAGGAAAATGCTGCCCTCTTTATAATTCAGGAATTTTAGGTGGGTGCAAACTGTGATCATGAGGAAGATTTCCAAGAACTACGCTGAGGACCAGATTTCACCATATGTGTGTTCTGCCCAAAATAACCACTTTATCTCCAGGGAAGGTTGCAAAAAAGCCTAATGACTTTTCAGCTGCTAGACTGTCAACCCCAGTGTAATTCACTGAAACCTGGTTAATTAACCTTGTACTTTGGAAAAAGATCTGGTGTAATATCACAAAAATAATTTCCACTTCAATGCTGTGCACTGCAGTTAAACAAAAGTCCAAGAAGATCAGACATCAAAACTTCAACCTCCAGAAGTACCAGTGACTTCCAAATATCCCCTGGGGTTATCTGGCATTAACACTGAGCCAGGGAATGATACTGGTGTCTGATCTTTACTGGCCTCACAGGTTACTGCAGATACCTCAACCTTTCCAGTCATGCAGGTTTGGAATTGCTACCTGGTATTTAAGCTGCTGCCTGTGCGTTTGTGCCACCTCTCAATATTTCACACCGTGACTCCCTTTGCCTGGAGCAGGATGTGTAATTCCAGTGCTGCTCCAGCTGAGCAGATCCCGAGGGACTGATGCTGAATGTGGTGATAAATCAGGAGCAGCCCCACTGCTGGTGGTGACACTGAAACACAAGCCCAGACTCAGGTTCTTCATACCTATTGCAGGGTTTGGTTTCTCAGTGGATGGCTGCAAGGCTAAATGTAAAATGATCCACCCCCACCCTCCTGGAAAAAAAACCTCCAAATCCAAGAACATTAAAAAACTAAAACAAAACCCCAAACACATGGAAACACATCAAAAATGCGTAGGGATAGGGGGAGGGAGAATCCTTGCTGAACACAAAACAATCTTGTGCCAAATGAGTTGTCATGGCTTTACTATAACATTCCCACAAAGAGGAACAGAATTTTCTTTATTGTGAAATCTTCGTTGTGAGTCTTGCTGCTCCTGGGAAAAGTCATATGTCAGAATAGAACAGTGTTTCCAAATATGACTAGTCTGAACAGATAAACAATGAATGTCAACACAGCACTCAAGGAAGTATCTAACTGTGGTTAAATCTCTTTCTGAGAGTTTATATTCCTGTTCTGAGAGTATTACACATAATGAACACCCAGAGAGGTGCTTGCCTTTGTACACCAGACCCGAATAAACTCCAGTTAGAGTTCCTAGAGTCCCAGTAATGGACAGCCAAAGCATCAACTGTGTCTGAGAACATCCTGAGGCATTATCTGCTGAGGTCTGAACTTTGTATTCCATCTTCTTGAGACTGTGTGGCGTGTAAGAGTCGGACAAAATTAATACTGTTGCACACTTAGGTTTTTTACCTGACTAAAAATCTGATGAATTTTCAGGTTTAATCTCTTGGACCTCCCACATTTGGAGTGGGGGGGGGGGGAACAGTCCTACACCCCTTTCGGTTGTTCTGGAGCAGGGAGTAAGTAGCAAAGTTCAGTGAACCAGGAGAAAGCAGGAGGAAAGATTCCAGTCCTGTGCCCTCTCTAACTACAAGCACTGGGACCAAGCTCATCTTGTCCTTTAACAATGGTGAAAATAAAATGCACTGTTAGGAGGAGGTCCTTGAGAAGCAAAACATCATTTTAACAGTCCTGCTCCTAGGGCTGCTGCATCCAGGAGCTCTTTAATCAACATTTAAGGAGCAGGTTTCCCACCTGAAGCCATCCTTTATTTCAGTCCTGTCTGTCTGCCTTGACCACCAAATCACAGCTGTGTTTCTACTCTTTGGTTGTAAGCACTTCCCCTTCTTTGAAGCAGAGAAATGTTATTTTATTAGGGGAATGCATCCCCCTGCTGCCCATCTGTCTAAAACTTAGGGGTCAGGACAATCCACTGGTAATAAATTTGGGTCTCCCACTTCCTTGGGTTATATTCATATTTATATAGGCTGTGCCAGTAAAGACAAGAACTCTTTATTCTGATCAGCACTCAAAGCCTTCCAAAACTCAGATCCTCTCCTCTGCCTTCCAGCTTCTCTGAAATAAAGACAGCAATGACTTTCAGTTCTCTGCAGGTTTTTCCCTCAGGGCTGAGAACTGCTCAAGAGATGCAGAATTTCAGACTTCCATTCAAATCTGATTTTCACATGGAGGGAATGATATTGGCTTTAATTTCACTACGCCCCAACTCTGCATCTGCAAAACAGGGATGTTACAGGGCAGATGAAGGTCTGACACACTTACAACATGTATTCTGGACAGCAACTTTCTTTTGTGGTCCCACAACACAGCAGAAGTTTGAATCCAAGAGAACACATTAAATCACACTGTCCTTGTTGTTAGGGGAGAACTGAAGGAAGTTTGGCCGCTGGAATGGTTTTGTTTTTCGTAACACTGCTAAACACAAAGAAACCCAGGAGCTTGGCAGCCTATTCCACCATGTAAATCCATGTCTTTCTAAATTACCAGAAAGTTCACTTGAGGTCAAAATCCTCCATGAAAATTTGGCTTCTGGAATACCTCCTAACCAATACCTTAAATCCTTTTTTTAGCATTATTCACCATAGGTGAAGGAAAACAAATGGAGGTAACACCAGGCTATGAAAATGGCATAAAAGTTTCAGGGGACTGATAATGAGGCCAATGCAGCAATAACTGAGAGCAGTTAAAACATCCATCAGCAGCCAAGTCACACCCGGGGTGGCTGTCACCACCAGCCAGGAGGAATTGGGTGGCAGGAAGGATCAAGAACCTTCTGGAGAGAACTGCATTTTGGCCATTCAGCAAGAGGTAGGGCTCACTCTCACATCTTTAGCCAGCTAATCTGTATGTAAGTAAGCAGAGGGGGACATTAGGAAAGGTTTTTGCAATTCCTAATCCTACACCTCATGAGTCAGTTCTGTATTAACCATGACAAACGCTGCCATGGTATCTGCAGCAGTTGCTTGGGCTCACAGAGGTTACAAAAGGCAGTGGCAGGTTTGTTTACTTTCACATTCATTCATTTTTTTGGCTTATTTGTTGCTGCAGCTACAAAGTTCTGGTAGTTTTGGCTGTGCTGCTGTGACTGTAATGTCTTTTATGTGGATGTTTTGCACGTAATTGCAGTTATCCAGAGTTACCTCATTGCTCCAAGGAGGAGTACGAGACACTGCTGTGTGAAGTCCATGAAACAGAGAAGGTGCAGTCAAGGAGAGAACAGCAGCTCCTGGTCTCAACATTCACAGTTCAGGTGTTGATATTCTTCTCAAAACAGGCTCACCCCACCTGCCTAGACTATACAAGCAACCAGGGAACACTCACAGGCAAAGAGGAAGAAAAGTACTTGAAGTGTCTGGTACAACACATATGTCCAGTGGAACAGTAGAGTGAATTTCTTGAGGAGGGAAAAAAGAAGGTGCAGATCCAATCTTTCCTTCTACAAGATAAAACAGGTTAAAAAAAAGGGAAAGTTTCCTATACTCTTTATCAACCCTTACCTCACATCTTCACAATGCCTGCCTGCTCTAAAATCCTCAGCACCCACCCAGTCAGTGGTCAGCCAGCCTTGGAGCACAGAATTACCTACCTAATGATTCAGGTTCCTTCAGAACTCTGCACTCTAAAGAAAACTAAGCTTAAATGACATGCTATCACCATAATGAACAAATTAATATCATAAGTACACCCCCTGCAATTTATTTCCCATTTCTGGTATTACTGTGCAAGTATTTCAGAAGATACTGTTTTCTTGTAGCTAAAAGGAACTGTAAATTCACCATATTAGTGATTCTGCAAGTGTCTTTAGATGAATTTAGAATTAACACCTACAGCAGGCACCATGATTGACTTGCATCCCAGCACCACTACCTTTCAGGAGCTTGACAGACACTAATTTTGGAAAGGTGTTTTGCATGGAAGACAGGCATTCAGAGCACATGGAAAATTAAATACATGCGGGTGTTACTTAGCAACCTACAGAACAAGACTTTCAGAGTAGATAGAAAAATTACCAACTTGAAAAGATAAAGTTTGCTAACGTGTAGGAGCAGCAGCTGCTCTTCAAAGCCTTGGAACTAAAATTCGCTGCTGTACATGGAGAGCCACACCACTGCCTTAGAGCAGGCTCCTAAAACAATTCAGTGTTTTCTGTCAGCTACAAGTAGGAACTGTAAAGCCACACAGCAGGAGAAAAAGGCCAGCATTAAACTGGACTCTCAAGGCTTTCCACAATTTTGGTTAACTGCTTTTATGAGTGGCTGGCTAGCCAGGCACAGGACATTCAGAAACTGCAGGGCTCTCCAATGCCAAGGGCCACTTGAGCTAAACACCTTTAGCAGAGCTCTGCTTTGCAAACACCCACAACCAAGGTCTCGTTTTTTCAGTTTATTGTACAAAACAACACACCACAAACAAAGTGATGTGCCAGCAGTTCTGTGCTACGACCCAGAGACACCTGATAAAGGAGCCAGGGTTGTTCATCTTGCCTGAAACACCACTCCAGGAGACCAGTGGGAGATTTAAGGGACCAGTGGGAGATTTAAGGAGTGAAAATGCATGAGCACACCAACATCATTCAAGTCAGACACCAAAGCACTTTGTGAAGAGGGTACTTCTGGTGAGGAGTCTCAGGTGTGTTCCTGCCTTTGGAAAATGCTCACTCATGCTGGGGGAAAGAAAATGTGCCCACTGGAAGGTGTCCAAAACTGCTCTAAAACCCTCAACACCTTCCTTGTGCCCTGACCTTCCAGAGGTACCTTTTCAGGGAATTCCTTTGTGCTGAGTGGAGCTGGGAAAAGAGCCACAGCCATACAGTCCCCAAAAGCAGCTGTGCACAAGAGACAAAATCTGCTCAGTTACCCAGGACAGTAACAGAAGTCCAAATTACAGGTTTCCATGGTTTAATTACAAGGCACCTATCCAATGGATGGAGCTCTCCCATCAGGAATGGCTGTTCACACTTTTGGGCAAGTGAAGCAACCCATTCATTATTCTGTTCTCCAAAAATCAGTTTAGGGTTTTGGTGTCCCTGCCTCAGGTTTTATATTGGTTATTGCTGTTTCAGAAACTTAAAGACTACAGGATTTTTCAGAATTTTTCTTTTTTAAGAAACTTAGGGAATGTATTTTTTTGCTATATACTGATATAGAAGGATATGCTGCAAGTACCCCAGGGTTGGGCTAAACTTATCCTCTCCATCTTGATTTGCATAGAAAGAATAAATATAGCCAAGAAAACAAAGCTTAGAGTCTACAGAAGTATTTGTCACAGAATAGAGAAATAGTAGGCAGTGAGGCTTTCCTAGCAGTTATCTGGAGCCAGAAAGTAAAAATATTGTTCTTCCTGCTAATAAGATTTAAATAGATATTCAAGTCAATTCTAAAAGCAAGTCAGAGGATGGGAAGAAATATCAGTGTGGGAAGATATTACATAAACTGAGATGCAACTGAAAATAGAAAATTAGGAAAGTACTGTGAGCCTCTTCAAATCTACAGGTCAAACAGACCCAACTGCCACTGTTGTCTTAGTTCCCATTATTTGCTTGGGCAGGAAAGAGGGGGAATTTGTGGGAAATCAAGTCTGAATGCCAAACTAAAAGCTCTGCCTTTTGAAGGGATATAATCAGGATTTTAGCAGCTGTGTTCTCACAATTTACTGCCTTAAATATCCTATTCCACTATCCCAGGTTGCTCAGAGCTTCATCCAGCCTGGATGGATGAATACTTTGAATACTTCCAGGGATGATGAGGCACCCAAAACCTCTCTGTGCCAGCACCTGACAGCAAAGAGAGGGTGCTGTGAGGAGAGGGACAGCTCTGGCCAGGAAAGAGCCTTGGTCTCACTTTTCTGTCTGAGAAACAGCATCCACCTGAGTCAGGTCTCACACCCATGAGCATGACAGCAGAGAAACACCATGAAAATGGAGCCATGGGTGGTGTTGGGGGTGAAAGCACAAAGGCAAACTCTGAGAACTCTCTAAGGTGGAGAAAGTTATGTCTCAGGCTCCAGTTTCTTTCACTGAAGCTGATGGACTTCTGGCTGCAGTTAGAACAGCAGTTTAAGCAGTAGTAAAGGCACCCTCAGCAGGGGAGAGGAAGGAAGAGTTATGCACTTATGCCAGTTTCACTGAAATCCAAACAGAAGGAACAAAACACTAAAAAAAAGAAAAAAATAAACATCACAGTAGGGAGAGTAACCACTTTTACACGCTTCCATTAGCTGTGCTAGACACTGAAAACAAAGAACCTCAGAGTAAGGCAACAGAGGAAAGTGTGTGGAGTTTTTTCCTTTTATTTTTTTAAGATTTATTTTACTTTAGAGGTGTCCATATACAAAACCAAGTAGCATGACAGAAAAATAAGAGGAACCAGAAGTACCTGCCCACAAAGGGGATTTCAACATGGTAAAGTTTAACTGAAACACAGTGGGGAAGTGAAACTGGATAGGAGAGGGGTTTGATGCTAAACATTAGGTTGATCTGCTCTTCAATTCTTTATGGTGTTTGTCACATACACAGCTGGGACAGAGGTACCTTATTCTGCCATGAGTCCTTAAGGGTCGAGGTGAACAACCATAAACAGAGGAACACAGCAATGCTGTAAAAGCTGCTGATATCTGAATACTGCTGAAGCTAAATGAGCCACAGAAACACTGCAGAGTAACTTATTACCACTTTTAGGAACCTTGTGCATATGCTGGTCAGGACTCAGGAGGTTATATGGAATGAAACATCAGTAACACCTCTGAGAAGGAGCCAGTTAATTGAAGAAAGGACTCAGCTCTATCAAGGCCCCTGCCAATTCTGCAATATCAGAGATGCAGATACCAACAGACTGGCACCAAGGAAAACAACATAAAGCAAAGGATGAACACTTGTTCAGCTTTAACAAGCAGTTTTGAAAGCTACCTAGACAATCCACAGTTATTTTGATAGGGAGTGATTAATTGTGCCAACTGCTGGCTGTTGGTAACTGTCTGTACATTTTTACTTAAGGTACAAATGCATAAGTGAATGTGTATTTATTGAGAACTGACAAGTATTGAGGGGCTGTCTACATTAGTCACTGTAATGAACAGCTTTATAGTCCCTTTATAGATCCTAACAACCTGGTGAAAACCCAAGTTTGATGTAAAAAACAAGAAAAGGCACAGTTCTTTGTGTGAGAAGTTTTATTTGTTTTAACAAAATATGGATGGATGAATACTCACTCGCTTAGGAGCCCCCTTCAGCCTGCTGAGCATTGCCCTTCCAGAGGAAGGGTTCTGGATTTGTAAAATCCAGACAAGCTCAGCCAAACCATCCATTCCTTCACGCCCAGCAGCCACCACAACTCTCCTGATTTCCATGGGGAAATGGCACAGAGCTCACCAGTGAAGGGTTAACAGTGCAGAGCTGGGAGGTTCAAGCTTCCCCATTTACTGCTGTGACTGCAGACCTGGTCTGGAAGGACAACAGTCCCAGGTCTGAGGTTCTCAAACTGAAACTGCCCCTTTTTCTCCCTGCATGGCTGGATGTGATGCACAACTGAAGGTTTGGTGCCACTAAACTACAAGAGATCCAGCTCGAATCAGCACTCAGGACATTCTCTTATTCCTCCCCAATTATTTCTAGGCACTTTCTGTATATAAGTCACACTATACACAGCATACTTTAAAAAAGAAAAACCAAACAAGTCAGGCCTATAAATAGCTCCCCACTACTCCCTTCTCCAGAAAATTCCATAAGTGTACAGCACACACATATATAGCTTTCTCTCTGAAGATTTCTGGGGAAAAAAAGTGAAGCAGCATTACCAAGGAAAACTAATTGTTACTCAGAAGCAGTCATTAGCTTCTCCCTGATATCTACTTGTGCTTAGGTGTCTCCACTCTTCAGCTCCTTGAAGTTTTATCCTCTTGACTAATTTCAGATTTACCCCATTTCCAAGCTCTAGCTGACACCAGCTGGACCCCTCATGTGAGAAGAGAGGGAGAGGAAGCAACTGGACATGAATTGCACTGTCTTCCTCAGGGACATAAGGGAGGTGACTTGACCAAAAAAAAAAAAAAAAAAAAAAAAAAAAAAAAAAAAAAAAAAAAAAAAAGTGTAGATCACCCTCCACTTTGTATTTCCAGGCAGCTGGAAACCCAGCAGACAATGTAGCTGTTGCTTAACAAACACAGAAATCTACATTGTATGCCAGGTTCATGCCCCAAACCTGGACAGTCTTCACACAGAGCTGATAAAAACCAGCTGTGCACACCCAGTTCACAGGATGATTTCCATCCCTAACTCACTGTAGGCTGCAATCAGCAAAGCTGTTTCAATACCTTCCCTTTGCAGGAGAGGGTAAAGATGCTTCTACAGAAAAAAAGCGAAGTCCAGCTATCTTTTTAGCTCAAATTTGCAAATATTCTCAGGGGTTTTGATTACTGTAAACTCCAGGACTAGGCTACAGAAAAGGCTGCTGTTTTCCAATCCACAACATCCAGGTATTTAATCTGATTCCCACTGTGAAGCAGATCCAACAGATATCCAATCCTTTCTTTGGGACCACACCTCAGGCGTTAACTGGTTCTCACTGTGAACTTGTTCTGCACCCAGGAGAGAAGACACAAATCCAACAAAAAGTCTAGACAGCAGGCAGGAGATGTCATCAGAGACCCAGTAGCCAGATGTAGCTGCTGATTGTGAGGACAGAATCTACACTGACTACTGAGCGACTGATGGGCAACTACAGGCTCTGGGTTGATTGATGCACAGCATTAATCCAAAACGACCTGCAGAAACAATCAGGAGAAGAAAATTAAAATCAGTATGTGAAAGTCCTGTAGATTAGCCTTGGTAAAGAAAGTTTTCCACCACTGTTACCACACAGATTTCTTGTGGACAGCAAACAAGAGTGTGTTGACAGAACAGTCAGCTCAGGTATGAAGTTATTAGCTTTTAGAGTTAAATAGCACTCAGAGTGTTCCTACATCTTTATTCTGAAATAAACTGTTTCATCCCCATGAATTACTAAAGAACTGCCCCCAAAAAGCAAATAAGAACTGCTCACAAATGTGAAGTGGAATAATAGCAGAACCAAAGTCATGTTAAATTTCTTCACAAACCTCCAACAATATTGTACAAAATTACATGAATTATGCAAAACCAGGCTGTTCTTAGTCTGTCAGAAAGGGCATTCAGTAAATAAAAGTAAATTTATAGGCATAGAGGCAATCCTGGAATGGGAAAACATATCTCACATTGCAGTGGGGGAAAAAGTACAACTCCTGTGTAATTTAGCAGAGACAAGGAAAGACACACAGAGTCCAGCACATCAAGTCTTCGTATAAAAAACTCCCATTCATGGTGGTTTGAAATTCTTCTCTCTCTGTTATTAAATGAAGAAATCCTGGGTCCTCCCTGCCAGCTCAGGAACTGTCCCAGCACATCTGAGAAAAATCCCAGTGGATGCATGCCCAGCTTGGCCTTCCCATGGTGACTGAAATCTGTTCCAGGTAACTCCTTGAAGTCTTGTACATGTCAAGATTTTCACTGCAAGAAGTGTCATTATTGGTAAAAACAAACAAAAAATGCCCATCAAGTTAGAACTCCTCATAAAATATTTCAAGTATTTATTTAAATAAAACATTTATCTGGGAAATGGGAAGACTTTCAACTTCAATGACAGAGTATTTTAATAGCCATCAGCCTGCCAAGTTGTTTTTTTTATTATTATTTTCTTCTTTTTAAACACAGAACCATAACTGACTGTAAGAATTTTTATGTATTTTAAATAATTTATTTTTTGGAGCACTTTTACCACTAATGTTTGATTAGATTATAGCAATATCAGCAGTGATTCAAGACAGGTCAACTCCAAAGGAAATAAGAGAACAGCTTGCTGTCAGATACTTCTGGAAAAGAGTGGTAGTCACTATGCCCCATTGTAATAGAATCATGCACGCACTGCTGACCTTTTTTCCACAATAGAGTTTCACAAACAGCATTTATTAATGATGAACAAACATTATTTAGCCCTGTACAGTACCTGTGCCAGCCTCTGGAGCTTGCAGGACAGGGAGGTTTCCCAGGAACAGGTACCAGAGGCACGGGAGCAGTGGCACTGAAGGTGGGAACTTAACACAGGCACTGCCCTGCTGGAGCTCTCACCTCAGAGATTTGCACAACTCATTCACTGCAACCTGCCCACCTCTCCCTCCTTCTGTGGGCAATAATCTCACCCTTCCCTGGCTTCAATCCTCCTCCAGACAAGCCAACAAAACCCACTGCCCACCACACTGCAGCTCAGAGAAAAAGCCATTTCCACCCTCAGAGCACACCACTCCCAGCTTCCCTCCCAGCCAGGGCCCAGCAGGGTTCAGGAGGCCAAGGATCACCCCCCTCCTGAAATAAAGGGACACAGAGTTTTCCACCACAGGCACTTTGGGGCCACTCAGAGGAAATATCTCCCCTCCCATCCTCGGTCAAGCAGGTTCTGGACCAAGCCAGAGGAAGCACGGTCACTGTGTCTTCAGCGAGGGGCCAAGATGCTCAGACAGCAGCTTCATGGGACTTTTCATGGCACAAATGTTATTTTTAAATTAGAATTTTTTATTTTCATGGAAAAAACCTTTTGTTTCGCTACATCATCAACTATTGTGTCATTTGTGAGTTTTAGCCAGAGTTCCTCCAAATTTAGGAGAAGTGAGGTGTGGGGATGAGCAGAGCCTTGAACACAGATATCACCTCTGCTTCAGGGCAGGTGATGCTGAGGGAAGCTGCTATGGAGTTTTGTAAGGACCCCCAGAGTTCTCCCAGACCTCCAAGGACGTGCATTGCACTCAACTTTATCCCAGCCAGCAGGAAACAGTCCAGCCCCTCAGATGACAAAGGGTTGGTACAGAACTTCAAATACAGAGCTCCTGCAGGAAGGGAAAGGGAGGAGGTTTGTGAACACCTCAGAGATGCAGGACTCTTTGCACATATGTAACCTCGAGCTGTGCCATAATCCTGAGCAGTGCCTGGTTTGGTATTTGTGCAGACAGGAGTCTCACTGCTTCATGAAAGCAAGAAATACCAAGTTACTGAAAAAAACCCCACCATCTGTCATCATCTAAATCCAACAGGCAAAGCTTCTGACACTGGTGAACTGTTCTAATATAAAGGTTTATTGCCAAAAAAAAAAACCAAGATGCAACTGAGCCCATCACAATATCATGCTCAAATTACAAAAAAAAAAAAAAAACCCAAAACCTACTGAGTGTGTGTTGTGCATTAAATACAAAGGCAGGTGACTAGAAAACTTCAAATCACCTCCTGACACTCACACCTTTGCTTGCTGAATCAAGGTGTGCTTAATATGATAGAATGATCTTCAAGTGCTTTAATCAGGGCAAGAAACACAACAGATGCATAGGCCACCATTCTTTTTCTGGTTTGGATTAAACAGCTTTTAAAATCAAAGGTCTAGATGTGGAATTGATAAGAAAGGGAACAATCAGGTTCTCATCAAACAGCTCTGTTGTGAGAGTCACATCATGAGCTAATACATTCTGAGCACAGGGATGGCACTGACAAGAATTAAAATCTGTAATGAAAGGGGGGGAAGCTATTCAGTACAAATATTTTGGTGGGTGGGGAAAGGAAGAAGAGAAATTCCAGTTGTTTGTGTTTGGACAATAGTTCTTCCCATGAAGTTATTGAGTTTGGTAAAATGTTTTTGTCCTGGACAGCACAGCCAGCACAGGTGTCAAGTGAACTGAACACAAAGAAATAAAATGCCATTTTACTGGTTTGTTTAGAATCCCTACTGTGATATTTACAAGTGGGGAGCTGGATGTTTTTAATAAAAACATTTTTTAAAAAATCATTACCTGGATTCCAGCTTCAGTAACTTCCCAAACAAAAGCAAGCCAGCATCCCTGCAAGTCCAGAGCTGACAGTTTCACTGAGATTTAATAAAGCCATCACCAAGGACAGCCAAAACACATAATTTAGTGCACTGGCACTGCAGTTGAAGAAATATTTCCCCATGCCTAATGCACAACACAATGGAATTTCAGCATTTACCAAGCATGCCAAGAACTTCTAATTACCTAATATGAACTTAGGCAAAGAGCCATTCTGTCCCAAGTTCTGAATTCAGTAAAACAGATCAGTGCATTGTTTCAAGCGAGTAGGCACAGAGTTCCTGAAGGAAACACAGAATTGTGGAGCTCAGCTCTGCAACACACAGCACTTAACCAAACCAAAGCTCACCAAGGCAGTGACTTTTCTTTTTTAAAGGCTCACAGTAACACAGAAGGTGAAAGCAACATTAAATACAGGTGTCCAATTCAAACTCACTCTCACACACACGAATTCCTGTGCAGTTACATAATCAGGCCAGGGCCAGGCTATCTCTGCAGCAAAACGTTTTCAGTGATCCCAGCTCCTGCATACCTCAGACCCTGTGACTGTAGTGGTCAAACCCATTCAGACCAGCTGATGGTCACTTGACTCTCTGCACTATTTATACATTGCTCTATTAAGTGAAGCCTCTGATTGGGCTGAATAGATTGAAGAAAATCCTGCCCAAGACATTTCTTAAATTGCTTTGCCAGAGAGCACTAGTATGAGCAAGCCTAGGGAGGTACAGAATTGGCACAGACTTCTAAAACAACTTCCTAAAGGCAAAACCACTCTCATTCTCAAAGGCCAACTAACTTGCTTTTAAAATTTGATTGCTGATAAATGCAAACACAGGTACTTTTAACCAGGACTTATTTTTGCCTTGACCTCACAGACATGGTCTTTGAAGGATTTGATACAGATAAGAAACTGGCTTAGCCACAAAAATCCATAAAGGATGCTGTAAATAATTACTTATTTGAGCATGCAAAAAATGACCAAGCTGAGCTGTAGACTAATTCAATATATGTTTTACAGCCATAATAAAGCAGGTCTCATAAGGAGTTAAGCAAACTGTTCACGACATTGACAGAATAATGATGCCTGCAGCTTTGAAGAGTGGCACAAACTTCCATGAAAGGGTAAAATTATGAATTAAAGTCCCTCAGCTAGGGCCTTCTGTATGCTAGGAAGTAATGAACTAAATTTCTATAAGGCCTGCATTGGGACCACACTGCTCTGCAAGTGAGTAAAATTCAGTTGTCAACTATTGTTAGTGCATGCTCATACCCCAGAGTATTGTACCTGTCCTGTGGATGGTAATAGAATGTGAGAAACTGAATTAACTCATTCATCAAATCACGATTTTATGAGCAGCAAGGTAGAACTTTACATAAAGGCAGTGAAGTCTCTGTTTAGGCACACAGTGTTAAACAAACACCTTGCCAGAGGATTCCAGCTCAGTTTTTTACAAGACATATGGAAGGTGCTCTGTGCACACAAAAGGAATTAGAGAAACACCCACAGCCAGACCTGCTTGCATGGACACAAACCAAACATTTCTAAGCACGAGGCAGGGTTACAATGCAGGAGAATTCCAAAGCAGAGAAAGGTGAAAAAAAAAACAATGACAAAACCTGTGTATCCTGGGTTCCTCAGCAGTCACAGCCCCCATGCCACTGCAATAGGTTTGCCAGACTCACTGCACAGGAGAATTTCGGGCACACATCAGGGTGGAGAACACATGCAGAACACCCACCCAGACATCCAAGAAGCAAATAGCTGGTGCTCACAGCCTATCAATATTGTTGTAGTAGAAATGTTAAGGATTCAATACCCATCAAAGAATTATTTTTGGAGTTTCTTAGCTAGCTTAATTCTCTTTTTCTAAACAGCATGCACACACCTTGTAACAGCACACCCCCAACATGCCAAATATCAACAATTTGACCAGCAATGCAGCTGAAACATGAGTAGAAACTAAATGGGTAATCACAAAGGATGGTATTTTAGTGCAGATATGATTCAGCTGAAGTAAAGACTAAATACTAATAAATTCTGATGCTAGGTGAAATTGTCTTCATCTACTGAGGAAAGAATTGTCTGTGACTCAGACAAGCATCTCTCAATACCTCTATAATACATAATCTTTGATGGCTGGGCTCTGAAAGCCCTGCTATGTCCTTACCATGCAATTCAATTCAAGCTACCACTCAGTTCCACCTCTACAGTACCCAATCCTTGTGGAAAACCGGGGCCCTCATCTTTGGTAACACTGTTATTTATTCCTGCTGGATACTTAACATGCAGGAAATATCAGGGCAAGAAAATACCAGCATGAAATGGCAAGCACCTGGTAAACAAGCGAAAGCACACCAGGGATGAGACCAGCTTGATCCAGAAGTTGGGTAACAAGCCAAGTGCCAGCAATTCCTAAGACTAACTCACAGCACTGACTGATCCTTCTGTATCCTTCTCAAGGACCTACTTTGAAGATAATTACTCCTCTAAGTGCAGTTAGTACTTACCTCAGAGGAGAACAGCATTTGTGTTACTTGAACTTCACAAAATAAGGCACTTGATTAGTCAATTATGGGGTGATGTTACAGAGCTGCCTGCTCCTGTATCACACCCTAATATGCAACAGGAGGGTGGTGAATATAATAAATAAATATAAATATAAATTCATTCACTGTCCTGCTGCCCACCATCCACTGCTTGCCTTCCTGTGAATTCAGCTGGGGGAGGTAAACACATCCTCCACCCCTTTTCAGCCAAGTGCAACATGAAACTTAAAACATCTATGCTGGGAATTTAAAATGTTTCTGATCACCTCCCTGTGCTATAGGGAAAGCAACTCTGGCCCCCAAGCAGAGCTGGATAAGTGGGGAAGGAAAATAACTACCTAGATAGGTGTTTTAAACCAATTAATTGTAAACCTGTAGGGTTATGAATCTGAGCTACTAGCATGGTTTGGGCATTGTTGTGCCTTATGAATCAGAGGTAATCAATTTATCCCTCCAAGCCATGCATAGATGTCTTAGAGGGATAAATGACAAGATGACAGCTACCTTTTTCTCCTCTGGTAGGTGCTAAAACCATCCCCAGAGCAAGTCCACCCAAGGCATCACAGTTATCTTATACAGCAGCAATCTTTACCCTGGAAACACAAGGGGGCAAGTTACAAGTGTGTGAAAGAAAATGCAGAGTCTACAACATCTACAAAAACACACATATAGCCTTAAGGTGGACATCAAAAAATCATCAGGGGACACTAATGCCCTCAGAAACCTGGAAATCTGAATATAATGCCCGGACTATAGTGCAGATACACTTAATGTCTTCAAAAAAAATCGAAATTAAACCAGAATCGGTATTCTAGATAAGCGTTCTGCAAATTACTTAGAAGATGAAGCACCTTTCCACCACCAAAAATAAAGTTCATAATTCTTCAAGTGCTAAGAAACCTTTTCAAGGGACATCTGAAAGCCAAGGGCACATTTTATCTTGCCTGAAGATTATCACATGACAACAGCATGCTGCTGTGCCACAGAGACCTAAATGTGTGTGTTTATCCCACAGCTCACATGACTTTGCTTCCTTTAGACCATAAAGGGTGAGGAGAAATATGTTTAGCAGAAGAGCAACAGGTACAATGTACTAAGAAGCTTCCTAAAATAGGCATCTACTCTACAGAGCCCAGGGTAATATTTACTGGTATCAAATCTGCATAAAGTAATGGTCACCAGCTAGTCACACTCAGGTTACAAACACCAGTTTGTGCAGCTCTAGATAGGCAATATTCTGTGTTTAACTCAGGAGAAAGCAGGAATAGTGATGTGTGAGGACAGTGGCATCAATGCTGTTGAAATTAGTAAGATTCTTGTTCCAAATTGGTACTCCCAGGAACACTGGAAGAAGTCACAGAGTTCTGGCTTTACAACTTGACCAGCAAAGGATTTTTAAAGTACACAGAGAACTGAGGGTCCCTAGGGAAACAAGAAAATTGTGTTTTACTGAAACAGCCAACTAAATAAAGATGCCCTGCTCCTTCCTCATAAATACACACACACTTCACTGGAGTGATCAGCTAAACAAGGACCAAACAAATGCCTTGGCAGGAGAGATGGATGTCTGTCAGTATTGCTTTACCTTCTGCAAGCATTTCAGCAGAAAAGCCTGCTTGGATCTGGGACTGTTTTACATGGGCCACCAGCTGAGCTGTGTAATAAGGACATTTACATCTGAGTGACACGTGTAAGTCAAAGCCAGGCTGCCCTCTCATGCTTAACATCATACAGATAATAAAGAGGGAGGCAAAACAGGGGGCTGCATCCACCAGTGCAAAAGCAGTTTGTACACAGCTAATCAGTAAACTTCTAGAAAATGTCACATCAACTGTGCTGAAAAGGCACAAAAGTCTGGGGGAAGCCTTAAATGGGATCCTGAAGAAATACCACAAACCCACGATCTTAGTAGGTCAAAAAATTCATGTGTACACCTCACGATATTAAATTTTACCTTTGACCTTATCCCTTTTTTCAAAAAGGGGAAATACAGAAACTAGAAGTGAAGACTGAACTTACAGAAATATTTTGTGCAAGTGATGTAACTCCCACGAAACAGACTAGAGGAGGCACCAGCTGGAGAAGCATCTTCTCTCCTGGTAGATACAATCTCCAGGCTGTTTTACCCACTCAGAATCTTGCCAAGATTATCTTTTAGTTTTTCCATAACGTGAACTGTTTTTAGACCATCTCCAAGAAAAAGGCAAAAATTAGCCCAGGACTGTTGTGTAAGATGTGACTGGAAAGAACAGAAAAGTAACTCACTCAAGTATCCAATTAATTGGGATACCTCAAAAATCTCAGGAATACTCAAAAATTCAAAAGTGTATCCAGGACAAACAGGAAGAAATATTGTCCTTCACCAAGGTGACCTTAAAATGAAGAAGGCAAATTTATTCAGGGCAGGCAGTGTCTATGGTGACAGGAATTCACAATACTGAGAAAAATAAGGACAAGTGAGCTTGAACAAGGCCTCTTGAAGGGAAATCCTGGATAGTATGGAATATCACTAATATCTAATCTTGTATGGATTGCTAATATTCAGGCTATGACAGAACAGCAGAGCACAGCAATCATAATGTGTGTATTAATACTGAGTATTAAACAGTATCTGCCACCAAAGCTTTGAGATTAACACCCCACTACTACAGTGTGTAGTGGTGGACAGTGACTGAGCTCATTCTGCAATTTGAGAAGGTCTCTGGGAGAGTTATGAACACTGTGTTACAACAGCAGGTTTAACTGGAGCTTCTCATGACATTCCTGAATAAGCACTGCTCCACGAGGGTGGGACTACAGGTTCCAAGAGGAGAACTCCACTGAAAAGCCATTATTCCTGGCTCTTAAAACACCAACTCAAAGCAGACTATTATAGAAACCCAGGCTATACCTGCCCCATTTAATCCAGTTTGATTTACTGCAATGCCCACTCATTAGTCATTGTTAAATTCAGCTACTTAATGGGACATCCATTCTAAATGCAAGCATTATCTATTCTCACTCCTAGAAACACAATTGCAGAGCAGGAGCAAGTCCTGCTTATTCCACTGAGAAGTTTTAAAGGTTCTGTGGGATTGTTTGCTTTTTTTGTTCCAGGTAAATTTAAGGTATTCAAGTACTGAATTTGCCACAGTACACCAGAATAAACAAGAGAGAATTTTGAGTCAGGCCTCCTCCAACTCAACAACTCTCTGCCCAAAAGGGCTCTTTCACAATCAGAGATGCAGCATGAAGAGATGACAGCAGAGTATTCTCTTAAAGGTAGGGTTTTAAAGACCAGGACAGTGAGGATGATCAAGCAACCCCAAAAACCTATGGCACATCAGAACACTACAGGCATTTCAAAAGGGCAAAACTCAAAGCCAACTTCAGTGTGAATCAGCAAGCAGAGGATACAGAGCAACCATTCCAGGTGTTGGCATCACTCTTGTGAACACAGACTGCACTGCAGAACAGATTTGTGGCATGAGTGAAGTGGTCTCCATCCCTCTGCAGCTGCAAGAATCACTGATGTAAGTGTGGCCCTACATGTTTTGTTAGTCTAAGAAGAGAAATGGCAGCAGCAATCTCTGCAATAAGCACAGAAGTGGCAGAAATTCCTATATTCATGCACAGTAGTTTATCTAAATGCAAGGTTACCCAGACAAGGAAAGTAACATTCACTGCAAAAATCCTGTACAACAGTCAGATGCATTGCTGCAATTAAATTTCATCTTTGAAGCAAAGCCTTTACAACTAAATTCCTATTACAGGTCAAGATGACATTGAGAAAACTTGAATTTAACAGAAATGAAATATGGCTATATTAAATTCAGATCTCACACTGCATGCTTTTATACTTAATATCAGATGAAGGAAATATTGCCCCTGTAGCATAACAGCTGTTAAAAATTCTAAATATTATCAAAACATATTTTAAAAACACCAGGTAGATTTATACTGATAAATCATTTGGTAATGTCTAATTAAGCCTGACAGCTTGTAATGCACAGCATTAACACAAGAACTACTATCAAAAATCCAGTCTCATTCATCCTCACTCCTTTCTAAAGATGATAGGGAAACCCAAAAAAAAAAAAAAAAAAAAACAGCCCAAACAAAACAAAACAAAACAAAAAAAACCAACAAAAAACCCAACAAACACCTGCATAAACACTTCTGATAGGCAGCAAGGATGACAGGCACTCCTGACTCTCCATTCTGTGCCTGACAATGGCATGATCAGCTGCAGAGAAAGTCTTGATCTCCCTGATCATGAGAGATTCACAACTACTGGTGTGAACACAAAGTAATGCAACAAAACTCCTTTTTTCCTGTCAAATGTTGTAAGGAAGGCTCAGTGCTTTACTAGTAAAGCAGAGTCACTCATTTACAAGCTTTAGAGTTATGGTTAACACAGCTTTTCTACCCTAATTGTTTTGTATCTATACAGCACAGTCAGCATTGTAAATAATGCACGGATTTCCAGATAAGAGACCTGAGAATTCTATGTCCCAACACAGGTTCAAAGCATTTTCCCATCATCTGGTAGCAGCATTTTCCTCTAAATGAAGTGCATGTTCCCATTTGGAGACTTCCTTTGCCATCCCACTGTAGCAGCCTCCCAAAGGCTCCCAGGGGAAGCATCTCCCCTTTCTTGGCAGGAAGCCTCACCCAGCATCACTGCATAGCTGGGAAATCCAGTGCACTGCAACAACACAAACATCAGCACAAGCTGACAATTGATGGCAGAGCTGCATGTGCCAGTGAAGCAAAAGAAGTACATTAAAACACGAATTTTGGAGATAATGCTATTAAGAGTCTAGATCCTGGTGCACATAAATACAAACATTATACGTACAAAAACCTTCAATGGTATAAGGCAGGAAGACTCTGGTAAAGTTGTTTGAAAAGAAGTCATTCTAAAGAGACAGAGATTCATAGTACAAGGCAGACATTTTCAGCGAAAGTAATCTCTCTGACATCTCAAAAAAGAGACTCTTAATAATTGATGCCTTCAAGAGAACTTACTTAGCTGAAGCTATATCTTAAACCCCAGGAGATGCAGTACAAGTGTTTTTCATCACATTCTGACTTAAGAACTAAGAAATAACACTACAGGTTCTAATGGCTTTAAACTGCTCTCAATACTAAAATGTGGTGAAGAACTAAATATGACCCAAAGTTTGTCAGAAGCTGTTTTTAACTACATGTGCAGCTGATGTCCCACCAGTGATCAGTCATACACAGAGAAGCTATTGGAAATTCTCCTGAAGAATAACCAGGCACTTCATCTAAATGGTAAGAAATGCAAATTGTGAGGGAATATGCAGATGGAAGCAAAGCAGCCTTCCCATCCAGCACTGCCTGAGCTCTGACAGTGGCAGGACAGGGGAGTTCAAAGGTCACTTTCACAGTTGATGTGGGTTTCCTTTAAGATGCCTGGAAAATGACTGTGTTGACCACATCCACATTCTGAAATACTTTTTTGAGAACTCCTAACGAAGCTTCAGCCAAAGGAACAGGAACTGACTCATTTGTACAGTACCCATGCACTGCACAGTCACACTCAGATGTGCCCGAGGTGCACGTGGGCAGGCAAAAAGCAGGCAAAGTTCACCCTGTGTTTGAGAGAGCCCAGCCTGGGATTCTGTGTGCTCACACACATCTTCATCAGTGCTGCCTGCCACTCACTGTCAGCCCCAGCTCTGCTGCTCCTGCTTCTGAACATGAATTTATGCCCAGAACTGAAGGCTGCAAGCTGAGCTCCAGAGCGTGAGCTGTCCGCAGTGTTCTACTATTTGCAACTCAAACTAGCCATGAACAGAGAGATAAAGAGAAATAAGCTGTTATATTACAGCCTGCATGTAGAGCTGGGGAAAAAAAACCCTAAACCAAGTGTACCTTTTAAAATGGACTTGGCTCTATACACTGTGTGTGAATCAACTCAGCCCTAGTTATGTTTTACTGCAAGATAGAACAATTCTGAAAGCGAAACTTGAAGGATCCAACAAATCATTCCAATATTTCCAATTCACTTGGCAGCCTTGAGTGCTTGGGAAATTAGAATGCAGTGAGGGAAGCTCTGTACAGGACATATATACTACCAAGTATCGCCTTGTAGCTGTTAGCTATGTATAGACTTGCAGAAAACAGGCATCCCATTTAAAACTCTTCTTTCTACAAAATAGGTGTGCCACTAGGCCATTGTTTAAACCCACTGAAACTGCACTGAATCATTTCCCTGAATAGCATCACAATGAAGTGGGTGTGTTGTTTTTAAATCAAGGTGTCTGCTAAGCAAGCTCTTTTAACAAATTTTGATTATCAGCACATCCCAGAAGCATAAGACCCATCTATGAAATTCCATAGAAATTGCACTTACAAGCATAAGATGTCAAAGAAGCAACTCTGCACCAAATAAATCATGGAAAGTAAAGGTGGGATTCCAGGAAGACCTTTGGTCTATCTACAGAACAATTCTGCTCAGGATATCCATCAGAACCTTCACTGCTCCTATCTAACTGGGCTACTGAATGCAAACCCTTTAAAAGCAGATTTACCTGACATCCCAGGAATAGTTTTCCCCATGAATTCAGCTCTCCAGGCTATCACAGAAAAGCAATCTTATCTACAACAAGCTTTTTGTTTGGGTTTTTTCCCCCTCCCCTAAAAGAATATTTGACTAAGTTTCCTTGTCCATATCTAGACACCTTTTAATTGATGTGCACTTCAGGGGTATAGAATTGCACACTGCTCCTCCACCACAGCATTGCTTTTAACCTCAGCCAAGAAATAAGAAAGCTCCAGTAGGCAAATGTATCAGGCAGCAAAAGAATATTGGAACTATTCAAAGCAAACAATCCCTGAAGTTACAAATCATTGAGGGGAATTCTGGCTACAACATGCAACTCTTTGGGCAGACAATCCTGGGGAAAACACAGCATCCCTCTTGTCAATACAGCTTTTGTCCTCCCTCTCCCTACCAGGTCAGGTAACCAAGCAGGTGAATCCTAACAGGGGAGCAAGACACCCCATGGCACTTCATACTTTAAAGCAAATTAGAGATTTCTAATTCAAATATATTGTCACCTTCTGTATTCGCTTTCTAGAGTATCCATGTAAGTTTTCAGGGGAATTTTGGTTATATAATAATATTTTATATATATACATACTATATATGATAATATTATAATATAGAATATATATTTTATATACATCATTGCCAAGAAAGACACACCTATATAGGATAACAGTCATAAGAGCTTTCTTTTGTGGTGTAAGAAACAAGTGGTACATTTCAGTTTCTTCTCACATAAAGGTTTCTCCTACCTTGCTGCTGTTACCAACACACCTAGTGGAAGACATCACCTTCCACATTCAGGAAAGAGCCAGTCCTCCCCATCACTCACCCTGAAAACAGCTGAACAAAACCAGCAAGGCATTTGCATCCTGCAGCATCACCCTGACACCAGCACACCTTCACTAAGTTTGTATGTGGATTTCCGAGCTTCCTTCTTCCCAAAGGGAAACCATAAGTCAGTCGGAAGAAAGCATTTTTTATTTTCTGGACGTGACAGGAGATTTTTGCCTTCCCTGCTGTACTAAAGAAGGGTTTAGTGAGACCTGCCTGATATTGCTCAAGAAAGAGTTTCTGAGCAGCTCCAGACAGGCAGGTGATCTCCCAGGTAAAGTGGTGTCACCAGTGAGAAACAAGCTCATACTACACCTGCCTGACTAAGGGCAGCATTTTTATGTTCTGTGTGTGGAGATTGGGTATCATCAGTCATTTCAACTTCTGCAGCTGACAACAGTGGAGGAGACTGGACCACTGCAGCACTCAAGTGAGCAACTCCTTTACAAGGCACATAAATCACAGACAGCTTCCACCAAAAAACTGCCTGGGCTAGGCAGCAGAGTGGAAACAAAGCAGCCACTCAACTTCCAGTTCCTCTCCCCAGCCACAAGGCACATCCTCCTGTCTGCTTGCATCAACAGATGCTCCTGACACTGCACTGCAGCTCAGTTCAGCTGGCACCTACCAAAGGAAGGTCAGGAATCTTCTGAGGATGCTCAGAATCTCTTAAGCAAGGATCAGTTCCCTGATAAAGCAGCTTAATGCCCTCCCAGTCCATGCTGTGGTTGTTCCTGGGAACGCAGAGTTTCTGACACCTCGCTCAGGCTCTCCCTATCACAACTGCAAACTCTATTATGCAACGTACGTGAGTGCTACATTTCCTATAGTTTCCGGGAGAAAGAATAAACATTGGATTTCATCTTCATTCCACAGCTGCTTGTGGGGAGGGAGGCCTCCCATCCACTCCTTCCTCCCCTGAGGAATTTCGGAGGAGGCGCGGAGCTCTCCCGGCCGGGGCTCCAGCTCAGCCCCAGCACAGAGTGCCCAGCTCAGCTGCTGCCACCAAACCCTGGCACTTCACCCCTGTGCCACTGCACAGGGCAAAATACCTGCCTGCTGAGGGAGCTGGCACCCTGGAGGCTGCTTGTGCTTTTTGATGTAAATTGGAAGCACTAATTACTGAGGATAATCTAATTTCTTTTCACTCACTAGGGACTGTGTCAAGAGCAGGCTCCCAAAAAGAAGTCTATTTGTAAGCACAGTGCAAATTGATTACTACAAGCACACATAAAATATATCCAGCAGGATGTTTTTACCCTTATTTACTTATTGAGAAGTCAGTGCTTTATGAGGCACCTAAACATGCTCAGGCTTTACAAGAGACATGTTAAATTGATTTAAAAATACTTTTGCACTGATAAGTGATTAGTGATGCTACAAACATAGTCATTAATGATGAATATATGTTCATTAATTCATCCAGAAGCTTAACCAAAGCCATAGGTCTGAGGAGTTAAATATTTGCTGATGCTACATGAGGATCTCCTGCGTTCAAAGGCTGTCATCTTACTAATTAGCGAATTTGGATACAACTTGCAAGATCTGCCTGAAAGTTGACTCTTCCCACACATTAAATGAATCAAGGAAATAGCTCAAAACCCATCAAATTTTCAATTCTTTAATTTCCACAAATGCCTCCTAAAACAATCAGAAAAGTCAACTCTCTTGTCTCCTCATATTCGTGAATTTTTCACCCTTTTATTTCCTAACTTGCTAGCACACAAGCTCCCCCTTTGTATCTGCAAGTAGATACTGGCAAATACTTCCAGTTTTTATACAAAACCAAGAATGACACCACAGGATCACATTCACGTGAGCATCTCCCTTTCAGAGCATTCAAATCCCATTCAGTAAAGAAGACCTCCAAATGCTGAACCTTCCTTATCACAATGTCATATTTTTTTTAATTAAAACTGAGAATTAAAGTAGGATTGGGTACAAGCATTATAAAAGTCTGTTCTTCTAAATGTTGTTATTCAGGGTTTTAATTTCCCCCCCCCCAATATAAATTAAAAGGACAAAGCAAAATGGGCCTCTCAAATGAGCAACTACTCCAGGTATTTGTAATGAAGGTAGAGAATAGAAATAATTACAAATAGAAATCATTCCACATGTATTGCCCAACCCCACACTTGTTAGACAAGGGCACCAAAAGATTAGTAAAATACAAATATTTAATTATTCACAAGCCATCCAGACCTGTGATGTTTTCCTTAAGGTGTGAACAGCTGGCTACAAAATTTAGACCAGATGTTGCTCTTACAATGAGCACTGATTTATAAACATGCAGTTCCACCATGACCAAGACAGCTACAAAACTGTACAGCACTATGCATCTATTTATAGGAGATATTTCTGATGGTGAAGAAAAGCGAAACATCTGGTTCAAGATGATTATGAAACAGACAAATCTCATCACATAATAACTACAGAGCATAACTTTTCAAGAGCACAAACTGATGTGCAAAAAGGAGCCCAAAATTCTGCAGGAAGGTGCTTGCACATCTATTAGGCAGCATTATTGTAAAGATGGAGTGTAGGGTGAGAATTGGAAGGCCAACATGATACTTTTCAGGATGTTGACTTTGATATCTCATTATGTAGGGAATAATTCCAGTCTGCAAATTTACTGGGAGGGTTGCATCACTGCCTAGTCCTAAAAGCAAGCATGTACTGTTTTAACGTGAGTAAGAGCTCACGAATTCAGAATGAAGGGGGTTTTGTTCTCCCTCGTTTGCAAAAATCTTTGGAGTCAGCCAGAAATTTTCAACATGGATGCAACCACTAGTAAGAGCTTGGCCTAGAAAATTTACTTCTTGGTAGCTGAGACATTCTAGAGTTCACTTGTGCTCTCACAGAGATATAAAGCAAATTTTAGAAGCAAAGAATCGCTACACAAAAAGTGAATTATTTCCATTTGAGAAACATGTTGCTTGCTCAGTGTTTCTAGGCAATAATTCTGTCAGATTATTAGTTTCCCTGGTTCAATACCTCATCTTATAATACATAGTCTGTGCCAATATAGTATATATTTTTTTTTTAAGAACAGCTACAGCTTCTTCCCTAAACTTGGATGCTTACAGCAGCATGTCTGGCTGGTGTATATTATAGTCAAAGACAAAAATTTTCACCTTTATAAAGAAATCGGACTCAAAAAAAAAAGGAATAATTTCTAGATTACAGAGCATGTTCTCCTGTGAGCCACACTCCGTCCCACCTTTCCAAATCTGTTTAGGTAACACAATGATCTGACTTTAGAGACACTGTGAGGATACAATAGTTCACAAACTTGAAAAGGAGGTTTAAAACGTTCTTCTTGGACAAACAGTTTCAGTTCCAAATTATCACCAGGAATAGTCAGATTCAGCAGCATCTGTATTGTTAGGCAAGCCTAGACAAGGCAAGCTTTTCTTCTGGGAGTTGCACAACAGGCCCGTGTCAGCTATCTCTGAGAACAGGTCAGGAACAGCCACCAGGACCTGCTTAAAAGCTGTCAGCCAAACCATTTAGGCAGGATGATGGTCCAGAGAATCCCCTATGTGCCAGACAGAAGGTGTGAAAGTGAAAGAACAATTTGTAGGTCATCACTCCATCATCAACTTCAAAGCCATCCAGCAACTCTGTAAGGTTGCTTGAGTCAATTCATTCTTGAACTTTACATCATCCATCTGAATCATAAAAGCACATTTTCTGTCCTGGGACTGTTGAACTTTTAAGATACTGCTATTTGTACCAGTAAATCACTTATTTAAATCTCTACTGCTCATCAGCCTTTATGAGCAATACGAGATCTTCACAGAAATGAGTTGATGATGATGTTCTGGCATTATGAACTGAAACCAATGATAAATCAAGTTTATCATGTGTAGGAGACAGGAGGATTTAGATATGCACTCCACCTCAGTCCGTCCATGCAACAGCTTAGGTTTAACTTATACTTTTTGGTGCTGAGGATTTTCACCAAGACATTTAAAGAAATATTAACAGCCCAGCACAAGCCTATAAAATTGCTACGTCTCTTACACACGTCTTTTGAAAGATGTTTCATCTTTCTCACATATCCCACAAACAAGTAACACAAGCTCAACTTTTCAGCCGTGTCAAGCAATTTGTAAGAACAAATCAAACATGACAACCCCCCAAAGAAAACTACTTCCATTATGTTACGCTGCATTTCTAACAAGTATAGGGGCAGAAGAACTATCTGCAGTACTAAAATTACAGATGGATGAACCAAGTGTTTCTGCATTTGTAGAGAACAGATTCCATGTAAAGAAACCAATTTTCAAACTTCAGTACAATTAGAATATACAGGGGAAAAAATTGCTTAAAGAGCTGCAGTGAAGAAAAGTAATCTAAAGGGCAACTCCTTCTTTCTTTGCCACGTAATAAATGTAACATATCTTCAGGGTCTGGAAAAAAGCATCCTTGCCTATTAACATCTTCCCCTAAGTTAAGGCTAACTAGAAGTGCAACAGCTAACCCAGCCCCCAATTCCTGGGAAGGGGAAAGAATAATGTCTGAGAGCTGGGGAACCATGGCACTGCCAAAAGCAATCCCTCACTGCCACTCAGGAGTGTGCATGTGTTATCCAGACCCTGGAGTGACCTATGGAATCCAACCAGCTCAGGATGCTACAAGGGTGAGGGTGGGACACACCACACATTTGAAGTTTCCACTGCTCACTGTAGGTATTATACCAATTTCTGCTCTCTCACTCAAAAAAACCATTTAGTCGCAAAAAATCATTGATATCCAGGAGGCTGGTGTGTGTGTGTGTTATGTGTGAAAGAGGAGGGGAATGTGACATGCACCAGCACAAGGTCTGAGAACATCCAAATTAACGAGTCTGGAACTTGCTGCTATCTGACAATCCTGGGTGTCACCAAGCAGTGCTGCTCTGTCACACATGCACAGGTATCTCCACGCTGTCTTGTATCCACACAATCAAAATATTGCACAGAATCCACACGCTGCTGGAGTGCTACAAACAACTGAATAAATCCCAGACAGGGTGAACCAGACACTTCACACTTCCAGCATCTAAGCTGACACAGAACTACAACAATCCCCCACCCCAAAATCTAATTTTATGTATTCCTCATGCTTGCCCTTCTCTACATCATTCAGGCAACACCACTAGCAATAACCAGTAAAAACTGTTATTATGACACATAACAAAATTTACTTGTTGCACTTAAAGTTTCAGATTCCCCCAAAGCATTTTGTAATTCCAGGCATTTTCTTTTTTAAAACAAATATTTTTATTACATACGCTCACAAAAATCCGACAGCAAAAACTTACTAACAGAATGAGAGCAAAATGTGGTTTTGCATGAGATCATATACTACAAAACGTAAGGGATTTTTTTATGAATAAACTGGAACAGTCAACAGTATGACACAAACCAAAGTACAAGTAACAGACATGATCTAAACAGAATTTGATTGGAACATGTTTATTGAATTCTCAAAATTTCAGCTTACGCTGAAATCAGTCAGCCCTCACCTCATACAAATATTTCAAAACAGGTGAGCAAAACCCAGTGGGAGGGGATTGATCATTTTAATAACAGACAACAAATCGACTACGGTTAAATTTTTTTCAAGCACTGGCTACTTAAACAGAGTAGTATGTGCTTTTTATTTTTTGGGAGAGTGGGGGGAAGGGAGCAGGGGGACCTCTGGGAAGAATGCTAACCTTATGAATTCTTCCTCTGGAATTTTAATTGGTAAATCTATAAGTAAAAACGTACCCAGCTGCAGGGAGCTGCTCCCCAGCCCCAGCCCAATCCCAGAACCTCGGAGCCCTGTGCTCAAGCCTGAAAAGAGAACATTTCCCTCACATGGTGCCAGCCACACCTGAGCTAAGGAGACTCCACAGCAGAAGTTGGATTACGCTCTCCCTAAACTGTGAAGCCAGAGTGCCTCTGGAAGACACGCTTATCTCACCATCTATTCTTTTTATTGCTTCTCTTATTAGACATTTCCTACTCGTTTTTGCAATAAACTTAGCTACACAACAACCTTGAGCTCTATTTTTGTATACAGCATTGTTCAAAGAGCTTCCGAAAATTGTATAAGGAAAAAGAGAAAGGCCTTTGAACAATTAAGACAAGATTCACAACAGAGATGTAAACTCAACACGAGAGAGTTTCTTTTTGTGCTTTTTGGAAAAATCTTCGCATGGGGATCTGAGACAGATGAAAGCAGGAGATTTAAAATAAGAAACAGCATTTTACACATCTCAACCAACAGAGAAGACCATACTCTGCATGACACCTTTTAACCTCTAACCAAAGATCTGTCCAAGTGCATATTGAGCAAGTTACAGCCCAAAAAGAAAGTAAAAATAAAGCTTACAAAGTTTAACAGCAGATTTGAAACACAGGTTACAATATCCACACAATATACCCATTCTTTACTTATTGACCCAACGCAAGGTCTACAATGTATTACAGGCACCACTGTTTCCCATCTGACTTGCAGTTTTTAATGTAGCAATTAATATACCGTATTTAAGTATAATTGAAAGAAAGGTTTTTATACGCACTCACATGGTAACATGGTTTCTAGGATCACACTATATTCGGAAGTCTCGTAAAAACCAACATTCTGGATATCTATATATATTTATATATCACTATATTTCCGCTTTGAAGAGAATTCTGTCTCTGCAGTACATAACTTCTTTTTCCCAAACACTGAGAGGATATTAAGTAACAGGCACGTGGGAAGTTATATCTAGTTTTAACACGCAGAACGCAAAGCGAGCACGCTTAGCTCTATATATAAAGTCACTTCAGTTTTCACACACGAAAAACAATGGCAAAGCGAGCTCCCCACGCCCGCAGCCTCCCCCTCCGGCGGGACCCCCGCGCCCCGGGGACCCCCAGCGCCTCCCGCACCTGAACGCCGCCGTCCCGCTCCAGGAGAAAGGAGTTTCCCGGCCACGAGGAAGTGGCGGACACACGTGCTAGGAGGGGGCGCTTCTACCCACGGGGGTTCCGAGAACCCCCCGAGGAGCTTCCCCCCGGGGCCCCGGCGAGAGGAGCCGGCGCTCCCCGGCGCTCCCCCCGCAGGTGCGCCCCTG
>VXBR01003144.1:67662-103343 GCA_013400215.1 Cisticola juncidis | reverse complement strand
CCGTCCCGTCCCGTCCCGTCCCGTCCCGTCCCGTCCCGTCCCGTCCCGTTCCGTCCCTCCCCCGCCGCCTCCGCTCGCTCCCGGCGCGGCCCCGCTCGGTGTCCGGGTCCTTCCCGTGGGTTCGGTGCACGGGCAGGGCTGGAGTTAAAACCTCCTCCAGTTCAGGACCAGAACCAAACCACCCCCAAGAGCGCCCAGCAGCCACCGCCGCCCCCAGGCAGTAAATCCCCACTCTGCCTTGCTGGGCTGAACTCTCCTTCCAGACGAAGAGGGTTTTTGGGGGGATTCCCACTCCCTGTTCTCAGGAAACATTTACATCAGTGTGTACAAAGCATTCTTCAGAGACTGATGAGAAGTTCTGAAAAGAGCTTTGTCTTCAATTACGAAGAATATTCAGCTTTAGCACGTAATGTATGTCCCATATCAGACAACGCTCTGCACAAGTGACCACAGAACAAAATGTTCAGTGAAAAAGCTTTAACTCTGTGGCTGGTTTTTCTTCAGAGATTCTGCTGTGATGATGAACAGGTTGGGCTATGGGAAAGGCTCATTACATCTTCAGAATTCTCACACTAGTTAAGATTTTTAATCTCACAACAGCGAGACTTTTTAATTTTAGTGAACCCCAGAAATTATTTTTGTCAATAGTCTTTGGAAAAATACACTGTCCTATACATTCTTCAGATGGAGTGGTCAATAAGAGATCCCACATAGCCATTGCTCAGAATCAATGGCACAACTTGAGCATGCACAGATTAAAATACAATTAAACCCGTAGTTGCTCATTTGCAAGATTTATTGCAAACACTTCAGATCTGGCCACTCCTCAGGAGCAAACTTCCTGAGAATGTTATACCCTGCTCCAAAAGGCAGCAATTCCCACCCAGTAGGAAGCAGTGGGCAGTCTTGGAAAAAAGCAATGGATTTGTATCACAGATTAAATGTAGAGATTAGAGGATTAAAATTTTCTATGACGTAGTGCACACTTGGGTATTTAATAATTACATAAATGGGGAAAAAACAGTTGGAAAAGCAAGTCTTGAGCTTCTATTGCTATGACAGACAAGATGTACCATTAAAATAGGTCTCTATTTTTAAGGGGAAAAAAATCTAATGAAAATAACACCTTGAGCAGCAGCACTGCATATCAGAAACTACATTAACTTGTCATAATATGTTGCTTCTGTTGGTATGACTTTCAGCTGAATAACAAAATAAATACAAGCTTCAGAATCCACTTTAGTGTTACTGAAGTGCTTATAATGCAATACTTGGGGAAACATCCCCAAGGTGGATTTTCTGATTCCTCTTGTTAGGATGTAAATGATTGGCAGCCTCAGTTGTGGGTCACTATTTAGGGGGTTACCCATATTCTTGTCTTACAAATGACAAATCATGACACTATTTTTAAAAATGCACACACACAAATAAATTCCTCAGAAAAGTGATTCACTGTAAAGCCTGCTATGATCTGAGGGAATAGGGAAAAAACCCCTAAAACCCCCAAAACCTATTAAGATGCCATTTGCTTCATTTAAATTGCAGGCTTTTCTTCTTCTTCTTCTTCATTTTAGTCATATTCTGCTTTCTGTGAGCAAGTACTGAGTCCTGATTTTGCTGAAGAACTTCGGCCATCATTAGCATCCCTGACTAACTCCTTTCCTACTTCCTCATCTTTTGTCATTTTTATAGTATGGGACATTTATGATGCTTGCTATGGCACCTTCTGTGTTCAGGCTCACAAAAATCCTTCTCACAAGCTTCCACAGAGTGCAGTCTGCTATCTCTGGTCCAAGTGGTGCATGTGGTGGTGAGGGAGAGAAAAGATGACAAAAGCTGCCAGGGACAAATCCTGTGTAAGCAGCTCCACATGCCTGGTCCTTCCATCTCTCTGAGCATCCCCTTAATTCTTAAGATGGTCCAAAAGTACAGAGACATTTTCAGATCAAGGATAGTTCCTTGCTTGTGCCTTTTCCTCGGGGAACTGACTGGATACTGAGTTTGTGGAACCGAGGTTCAGAGCACATGGTGCAGTGACAGCTCTCAGATGAAATGTGTGTTGTGGCAGGACTTTTGCCTCTGAATCATCATTCATCACAAAGAGTGATTAAGTGTCAGAGCTCATGACTCTTTTAGAAGCTTATTACTACTATCAGTGCATATAGTAGTGAGGGAATTTTTTTTTCTTCTCAACTCCTAAGAGGAAAAGCAAAATTGATTTGGGAAGTAGCTCACGTATATTGATATTAAATATTAACATGAAGCACTTGATTTAGACAGCTTTGGGTATTTCCAACATTTTGTTACAGTCCAAAAGATTATGTAAAGTTCACAAACACCCTTTCTGAGCCATCCAGACATGTTAAAAATCATTCTGCTTTTGCAGCAAGGCTAAATTTGGTTTGCTAACTTTAATGTCACATTTCAGTATACAGACTTCTGAACATTCTTTTTATTTATTGTTTCAGCATATTATCAGTTTTCATCAAGGTGAGTGATTTTTAGGATGTCTCTGCACACTATTAATCACCATTTAAAGTGTATTATACCACATAGCATTCACCAATACAGAAAAAAATGCATAAAATTATAGAATCATAGAATGGCCAGGGCTGGAGGGGACCTTAAAGACCATATAATTCCAACATCCTGCCATGAGCAAGGACACCTTCCACTAGACCAGGTTGCTCAGAGCCTCATCCAACCACACCTTGAACACCTCTGGGGATGGAGCAGCCACAGCTTCCCTGGGCAGCCCATGCTAGTGCCTCACCACTCTCACAGTAAAGAATTTCTTCCTAATACCTAATCCAAACTCTTTCAATTTTAATCCATTCCCTCTTGTCCTGTCTTTACACGCCCTTGTAAAAAGTCCCTCTCCATCGTATCAGGGAAAAGTGAGACACTAGAGAGCGAGACATGTTGAACTTGCCGGAGCTGCCTCTAACAGTCTCTTTTTCATTTTCTGAGGGTGAGAAAACGAAACAAGGCAGAGAAGGGCTGGAGTTCATCATTTGCCTCTCCAGCTGGGGTTCCCCCCAGACAGCGGAGCAGAGTGGGCGGTGCAGTACCGCGCCCTGCCACGGGGGGGAGACAACATCACTGCCCCGCCCGTTTCCAGGCTGTGCATGCAATTCCTCCTTGGCACCACCTCGGAGCCAAACCTCCCAAAAAACACCCAAAAAACACCCAAAAAACCCTCTGTGAGCACCCCAAAAGCACCAGGAGGGTTCCTCCGGGTGACAGGGAAAGCTGGAGGTGCTGTCCGAGTGTTAGTACACAAGAGGAGCCTTGAGAGAGTCTTGTGAATGACACCAGAAAGGTCTGAGCTTCTTAGTGAGGCAGGAGTGGAAAATCCCATTTCAGATGTTTGTGCTCATAACTGGGAAAGAGGGGAATGAAGGGGTTTGGTTTCAAGCAGCTAAAGTGCTGTCCAACTGCAAGACAAGTGGGATGTGGCACTCAAGTAATGACTGTTTTGGTGTCAAGTTAAGCCCTAAAATGCACAGAGATCTTACTAAATGAGTAACAGCAGGGTCTGCCCTCTATCTAGCAATAAAAAGCAAAACAAAACAAAAAAATCATTTTCCAAAGCTAATAATAACTGTCTATGATAAAATTTATAGCAAAACAAAACAAAAAATAATTTTCCAAAATTAATAATACCTATCTATGATAAAATGTATAGCAAAACAAAGAAAATCATTTCCCAAAGTTAATAATAACAATCTATGATAAAACGTATAGTAAAACAGCTCATTATAATAAATGTTCCATTAAAATGTTGTGACTCAACTTTCTTGAGGTTTTTTTTTGACATTCTTAGACCAATTTTATTTATGAAAGGAAGCATCTCTGTATTTAAAGGTGTTAAGGGCTCATGTTCTTGCAAGTTTACTCAGTACAGCTGTTAAACTCTTAATTCTTCTTCCATTACTCTAAGGAAAATTAAATGCTGCAGATGTTATCCTTTATAATGCCATATACACAGAATCAGTTCCTCATTTGAAGGGCAAGTTATTTATTTTTTCCTACTGATCTTCAAGGGAATCATGATCATTAGGTATTTCCAGGGTTAAATAAACATGACCTAAAGTGATCACAAGTCAAAAGTTATGTGAAAGAGATATTCTCATGTCAATAAGTGGAAATCTAGGAACTGCACCTGAAATATTTCAAACAAATCCCTCTCTTCAGACAAAAACACAGTAAGAATGCAAGTGAAAAGGCAGAAATAGACCTGAAACTAAAACATTTCCTGTCTCTGAGATATATTTGAACTAGACAGTCTACATTATTAAAGATGCCAGTGGTCACAGATAATCAATAGGTCAAACTCCATGAAATAAATCAAACAAAACCCAAAAAACCAAAATGGCAACAAGACCAAACAAAACAAAACAAAACAAACACCATCAAAAAAAAAAAAAAACCCAACCAAGCAAACAGAAAAAAAGACCAGAAAAAAGAGAAGAAAATAAATGAACACTCTTATATCCTCTGAAAGTTTTCATCCATTCCAGTTCCAGACTTCTGACCCTCTCTCACTGCACAGCAACACCCCTGTGTGAGGACATGAGCACATCCTGCATTTCTGCAGCTGCAGCCCGGCCAAGCCCACCTGCCAGGAATTCCCCTAAGGAAAACTGCAGGGAGCTTAAGAAGATTTGCATCCATTCATAAAAGATCGCTTTACTTAAGATGAAGCCAATGTGGGACCTGGGTGCAAGAACCTGGGGTACCTTCAGGGCTGTTGCCTGATTTTCCAGAGCCCCAAGCCCAGACAATTCCCAGTTCTTGCTGGGAAGAGGGGCACTGAACACCAAGTGCCCTTCTGATGGACCTCATGGCAAGCAGAGGAGCCACTCCAGAGCAATCCCTGCCACGCAGAACCATTATTGTCTGGCATTGTTTCACTCCACCAAGCTTTCCTCACCTCATGAAACATCTCCTCCTCCTATGCCACAAAGAGGGAAAACCAAGTCTTGAAAACCTTCTGTTGCCAAGGATTATTTGGACTGGAAGAGCAGTGTCTGCTCCACAATCCAGTGCAAAACCCAACTTCACAGCTCTTATCCCTGGCTGTAAATCCACTGTCACCCTCAACCTCCCTGATGATTCCTGTGCTTTTGCAATGACCCTCCCAGATTTCCACTCAAACCTGGGTCTTTCCTCAGGCTTACACATGATAAAGGTCCACTGAAGCCAAGAGAAATGCTTCTCCACCTATCCCACAGCCCCATTCCAGGGTTTTCTCCAGATCAAACCTCAGGATATCTGAGCATCTAAGAACAAGCTGCTGTCATAAGACAATACCATCATCCCCCAGCCAACTAGTCACAAGCAGAGACATTTTAACCATGAGAAAAAGGGAAATATCATGAAATCAAATGAAAAAATTGGAAAGTCACGCATCTTTATTACTATTGTGTATAGCACGAGCTTCTCAGAAAAAGGTATGGCTCAAATGGTTTTTATTTAAATACTGCAAATGAGTGAGCAGGAACAATATTGCCAGTAAAACATGGAAATTTGTGTGACGAGTTTTCAAAATAAAGTTTTCAAGCTTAGACCGCAAGGAGTTTTTCAGAGCTGCAGGTGGGAGCTGGGAACACTTGCCTGCCTTTTTCATCTTAAAAAAACTCTGAACACATCTTTAAACAGCAGTAATTCAGAACTTCAGAGAGTATCTGAGCTCTTCAAGTAAGGAAAAACAACAGTAAGGAAGAAAATTTTGTGTAGTTATGTTTAAAGAGACGAGAGTGTGGCACAATATCCAGACATAAAACCAGTTAAACCCCACTTTTATCTGTCACACTCACCAAGCATTTTTGTTCTGTTCTCTTTCATTTACAGTAAGTGCACTTATTGCTGTTTTTGAGTCTGTTTTCTTGATAAGACATTATATAACAGGAATTAAGGAGTCAGAGCCCTTTGAAGCACCCTCAGCACACAAGAAGACTTCTTCACCAGGTTGTTAGACACAGTGAAAGAGAAGATGCATGAAACCAAGAGCACTTGTACACTCCTCCTCCCCAGTCATCTGTTTTGTCTCTGCCACCTATCTTTTAGGTTGTGGTCAGCAGAGTTTAAAGAGCTTCAGCTTTGTGAATATTTGGGGTTTTTTTAAGACATATTTTACTACCAGCGTGTACAAAAGCAGCCACCCAGGGCTGAACGGAGTTTTTATCCTGAAGTGTTGTACTGGTCCTTTAACTTTTTATGACTCATAGTTCAAGTATTTGGGAATTCCCCTCTAAATATTAGTTTGACACACTTGCATTACGGAAAGTTATTTTATTCAAAAAGTAACAAAATGCAATATTCATTCAATACCCAGGTCTATATTTAGCACCACACAATTCGGTTTTTCTCTCTCTTTTTTTTTGCAATAAAGCTTCTAATTAAAGACAGATTCCAAAAAAAAAAAAAATCGAGAACAAGACTGAATAGCAGAAGTAGCAGCATTGAAAGAGACAATCACAGTGTTACACACCCAAGCAAGTCAGGATTTTTTTTTAACTATTTAAACAATGTTAGAGCTGTTTACCTTCTTGCCCAGACCCCCCAGTTGCATTTAGAGTACACAGCTTCTCTCTTACCTGTGTGCTGAGATCCCTTCTTGGAGGGGTGGCTACTCATCAGGGATCACCTGACTAAAGCCTGGAAAGAAATTAAAATATCATCAGCTGACCACCCTTGCTCACTGGCTCTCAGCTTCCATCCTCCTCTCCACAGCACTTTGTCATGTGAGGCAGGACAGAACCAGCTGTCATTGCTTCAGAAAAAAAGGGAAATGGGCCCCTCCGTTTCCACCTCCTTCCTTCCTCCTCGCTCACTCTTTCCTATCTGTCCCTGCCTCCGACCTCCTCCCTCCCTCTCTCGTTCTTGCACTTCTCTCATTCACCGCCCGCCCGGCTGGGCTCTCCCGGGGGAAGCCGCATTCCACAAGGCACAAGCATTTCCCCTGCATCCCCAGGCTTTCCCCAGCGAGCTGCCTGCGCATTTGGACTGGGGAAAATAATTCAAAAATACAAATAAATTTTTAAAATAAAATAATAAGGAGGGAGGGGAGGGGTGGGGAAGGGGAAGAAAAAAATTAAATCAGAGGAAAACAGAGAAAATGCACCACATTCCAGAGCCCTCAGTCAGCCCTGGCAGACTCCGAGACATTTTCGGTCGCACAGCACAAAACGCATTAGTCAGAGCCGAGAGACCACACACTTTGTACCAGCACCACGCGAACACAGAGCGGCCTGAGCAGGAAAAGGGAAAGGAGGGGTTCCCATTGGTGCTCCCATTTTCCATGGGGTGGTCCCCTGAGCACATGGAATTCCCGCAGGAAAAGGGCCGGGGTGGGCATTCCCGGCGGAATCAAGGTGGAGGTGGGCAAGGGGAGATCTCGGGACTCCCCCTCCAGCACAATGCTCCAAAGACTGCAAGGCATTCTCTAAATCACAACTTCCACCTCCCCGATGGTTTGCTCGGAGGAAATACAAGCCTAGAAAAAGTGAAAGTAATACTGCGTGATTCAGATTCCCCGAAACCACATATACTTTCAGTTCAGACTCCGCTGCTCCTCTCAGCTTTGCAGCTTTATCCATCTATGGAGTTTTGTTTCCTTCTACTTACGCAGTTTCAGCCCTCCGTGTTCGCAGGGAATCTGATCAGCGACAAACCAGAAGGGAGCTCGGCGTAAAAAAATAAAAAAGAGCCCCTCCGTCCTCATCCCAATGACCTAATCACTCATCTATCTGCTCACTGCTTCCGTCCCCCACACGCACTTATCTCTTGCTCGAAGGCATTTTGGGAGCGAGGACAGGGCTTGGGAGGAAACACCGCTCCTAAAATCACATCAGAGAGGGACAGCGCTGCCAGGAGCACGCGTCTGTGTCAGCTGGCACCGGCACCACGGAGCCCCCAGCCCCGAATTCCCCGCTCCCAGCACTAAATTCCCTGATCCCAGCCTGGAATTCCCCACTGCCAGCCCCAAATTCCCTGCTCTCAGCCCCAAATTCTCCCCTGCCAGCCTCAAATTTCCTGCTCCCAAACCCGAATTCCCTTCTGCCAGCCCCAAATTCCCTGCTCTCAGCCCCAAATTCTCCCCTGCCAGCCTCAAATTTCCTGCTCCCAAACCCGAATTCCCTTCTGCCAGCCCCAAATTCCCTGCTCTCAGCCCCAAATTCTCTGCTCCTAGCGCTAAATTCCCTGCTGCCAGCCCCAAATTCCCCGTTGCCACCTCAAATTCCCTGCTCCTCACGGGACTGTCCCTAACACACCCTGCCAAGACCCAGGGGCTCAGCCCAGTCAGGGAAGTGTAGGGAGGCGGGGGGAAGATGGGGAGAACCCTCAAGAGCCTGCACTGGAATTTCTCTTCAGGGAAGTCCACGCTTTAATGAAAGACTGATACTAGATACCACAAAGAAACTTTTATTTCTGTATGCACATGACTCAGATGCATTTTCTGTGTGGGTTATGTGGTTGTGTTATGTTTCATCTTAAAAAACTGTTTCAAAGAGACCTTTAAACATTAGTTTTAAGAAAAAACTCGATGTGTTTATGTACAGTGAGTGTTTTTAAACTGCCTTTTATGGCACAATGCTGTATAAAGCAGAGACACTAATGTCTGTTTTCATTATAGACATAATTTGAATCTAATACTAAACACAATAATCTGTAAAAATATTTATTTTAAATTACATCCCTAAATAGTTCCCAGCAAAGTAAACAAACTGAACCCTTCACCAAAACAGACCACCTTAGTTACAATATCCTCTGTCCTCTTTTTCTCATTTTCTCAATTTTGAAAATGCATTTACTCACTGTGTTATTGACTTAGATGCATTAGTTTATGAAATAAATGGTAGCTGCTGCTGTGTAGTATTTCAGCAGAGAAAGGCTGTCCAGAACTGCCTCAGAGACTGAACACTGTCGCCATTATAACAAAAGCATTAAAATGAATAATTCATGAGCAGAGGAAGTACCCTACCATTAAAAGGCACCGACTATTTCATGAATTGTCCAAAAGCTACCCCTTTTACTGCCCAATTCCTCTTACTACTTAATTATGCTTCATTTTTCTAAAATGGCATCAAGCAGTAATCACCAGAAAGGCACGGACCACTTGTGGGAGACTTTCCCGAGGAGTGAGAAATGAAAGCTAAAAAGTGAGCCAGAGAGAGGGAGGGAAAAAAAGTGTTTATGTCTGATGATGGATATATTAAGGAAATGAGACTTCAGACTTGAAGGGGCTTTTCCAAACCATGCTTTTGAATCTTGAAAAGGAAGAATATCACAAATATTCTTAACAAAAATAAAGGCAAACAGTTCTTGGCCTTTATCTAGTACTTTCTTTTTCAGGGTCCCAAGGCATCATAAAAATACTCAGGAATTAAAAAGCCCCATTGCTGAGGACTTTCAGAACTTTCCCACTGTTTATAGGTGCAGAACATAAGGCCTCAAGAAAACCAAATTATTCTCTGCAGGTCACACAGGAAGGTTTGGAGACTGAGGCAAGAATAGAGCTTCATGCCCTGGTTACCAGTCCTGTGCCCAACAAAAAGAGCAACTTCCTTGCTTCATGCTAACAAACATCCAAAAGTTCAACTGTTCCTGCAGGTTTTAACCTAATAAAATGAACAGTGGTGCAGAGGCATTTTCTGCAGGGATAGAGGAACACTTCAAACCATTAACCCCATGTTGCACCAGAATTATGTGCAAACTCAAGTTTTGAATTATTATTGGTTTTAAAGGAATCTGGCCCTAGAGTAGCAAAGTGCATCTGATCATGTTTCTTCTATCTGCTGCAGGAAACACACATACATTGCCTGGAAAGAGATATATTTCTAAAATACGCTTTCAAACTTCTCAGGCCATTCAAAATGGGTACACTAACATTAATAAACTTCTCAGATTTAATTTGAACCAACATCCAGCCCTTAAAAGTGAATAAATTGCATCTCTAAGACATTTTGCCAATGGGACAGGGTTCCATAACGTTGAGCAAAAGCCATCCTAAATATCTTTATTTACATGGGTCACTTTTTAGTGACTCTCACTACAATTGGGAAGACCTCAAACACAATTCTTATTCCAAGGCTCTCATTGCAACAAGTTCCTCAACTATGTGGTAGCAAGCCCATTAATACTGACATACAAAAACATGCCCCCAAGGCATCGTGGGTGGAATGAAAACAGGAGGTGTAACTGCAAGATCAGACATTGGCACTGGTCAGCTTACTGATGCTGCTGTGTAGTTTTATTTTTAAACCATTTGGCCTCTTTGTAGAGCATTGGTAAGCACAATTTTTATTGTGACTTTCCAATTTCTAGGTTTCTTTCACTTTTAAAAGAATTCCAATAGCATCTATTTGAGAGAGATGCTCTTTTGATCTGGTGTTAGATGGATGACTTTCATTCTGCCAAAAAAATTTGCCCTTCAGTCAACTCAGAGCTGCTCCCACAGCAAGTCCTTACAGGAATAAGGAAATGCTCTTTAACAGCTAGAACAATCTGTACAGTTAAACATATTTTTAATCTTCAGTCCCCAAGGAAATATGAGTAGAACCAAACTGCAAAACAAATATAAAAAACCCCATAATTTGTTGTTAGATATAATTAATATAGCCCAGTTCACAGCAAGCAGGTTTATTGTAACTGATAGACTATTTCAGTACAAATGACCATTAATGCTTTGATAACTTGTGGCAGGAAGAAAGAGGAGGAAAACCCAAGAAATACTTATGATAACTCTTCCAAAGATGGAAGAAGTTCTCTTTTTTAAAACTGCACAAAAAAAAAACAAAACAAAAAAACAAAAACCAAAAACAAACAAACAAACAAAACCCCTCCCCAAAACCAATTAAAGAAAGAAATGCTATGAACACTTCAAGTTTATCTCCTTCAAAATATTTATCTTGAGTCAGCATTACAGGAGAAATTCTGTGTTGACATAAACCAGTATGAGTGTGTCCACCAAACCAGCAACCTCCACCAGGGCATCTAGACTACTGAGTCACTACCTAAACACAAGTGTTCCAAATAGCAGCAAATAAATTACTTCAGGAAAACAATGAGAAAGATCACCACTACTTCCACTTGGAAGTAGGTGGGATAAAAAAAAAAGAAAAGAAAAAGTCATCATATCTGTAATCAGAGCAGAAATTCCAAGTGAAAGGAAGTCAATCAGCATTTTGCTACTTGGTCAAGGAGAGGGGATGGGAAGAGACAGGAGAGACTTGTAGAGTAGCAAGAATCAGATTGGTACATTACTCAGTATGCACAACTGTCTCAAAACTACATTATGGCTGCAAGCAAGAATGAATGGAATTATATATATATCAGTGTAATGACAAGGTGACAATCAAGTGCAAAAGAAAAGAAAAAAAAGAAATCAGAGGCGAAAGAAGTGTTCAGCTATCCAAGAATAACCCCTCTGATCTCAGTATGCCAAAAGTGTGGTCAGATAATGTATATAAATTTATATCTAGGAGCTTAGATATTTTTAGAGAGTTCTGATACTTGTTTACCTCCAGTGAGTGAATTTATGTTCCACAGAGCAGTGGTGTTTGCCACACTGTTGTTTACTTGTATCAGCAAACACCAGAGTTCTGTAGACTGTGACTGAACTACTCACAGACTTTCAGAGGAACAGAACTACTACCTAAGCATTTTAAAATAAAAAAACCAGTTTTTAGACATTAATATAAATTATTTTATAAATCCACAAACAACTTCTGGATGACATTTTGAGGGCTAAATAAACAGATGTACATGCAAGAGTAGTAAGGGTAATTTCTACCTTTTTTATCATACAGAAATACCTCAGAGGATGCATGTCAGCACATCTACAAGATCACAAAACAATTTAAGCTGGAAAAAACCTCTGGAGGTCATCTGGTCCAACCCCCATGCTCAGACAGGGGCAGACCATTGCCCAGGAGCACCTTCAGAGAGCCCTTGAACACCTCCAAGGACAGACTGGACAACATCTGGGCAACCTGTGCCAGTGCTCTGTCACCCTCACAGCTAAAAAGTGATTCCTAATGGAAACTTCACAGATGGAGCCTCCTGTGCTTCAGTTTGGGGCTGCTCTCTCTGCTCCTGACACTGAGCAGCATTGGGAAGAGCCTGGTTCTGTTTGCTTTGCAAAACCCCTTCAGGCACTGGGACAGTTTGTGCTGCTCCCTCAAAGCCTTTTTTCCCCAGGCAGAACAGTCCCAGCTCTTCTTTTCCCTCAAACAGAGCAGTCCCAGCTCTTCTCTTCCCCCGGCAGAGCAGTCCCAGCTCTTCTTTTCCCTCAAACAGAGCAGTCCCAGCTCTTCTTTCCCCAGGCAGAGCAGTCCCAGCTCTCTCAGCCTTTGCTCACAGGTGAGATGCTGCAGACCCTTCACCATTTTTGTGTCCCTTCTCCTGAAGGGAAGTCTCCAGTAGATCCATCTCCCTTTTACTGGGGAGTTCAAAACAGAACCTTGCACTCCAGGTGTGGCCTCATGAGGGCTGAGCAGAGAGCAAGGATCACCTTGGATCACCTTGGATCACCTTGGGATCCCCTTCCCTGCCTGCCCTGCTGACCAGCACTCCTGGCACAGCCCAGGGTGCAATCAGTCCTTTCCAAGGAAAGGGCACATCCTTGGCTTGTGCTCAGCTCAGCCTCAGAAAGGCTTTTCTGCCTTTCCAGCTGCCCATCCCTGAGGGAGCAGGGACTGCTCCTCCCCAGGGGCAGGGCTTTATGTTCCTCCAGGTGTACAGGGCTTTGAAGAGAGGAAAAGCTGCATGCTTGGACTAAGGTGCACACTGCTTTCACTGACACCATTATTTCTTTCTTTCAGATACAGGCTGGACTTCCTGAAAGAGGTTTTGCTTCCCTTCCCTGCCCTCCCTGACAAGGAATCCCTCAGCCTCCCTATTCTCCTCCTCTCTCTCTCAAATACCAGCTATTCCCTGGAGTAGAAAAGGTGAGATTTTAGTGACTGTTCATTTCTGTTACCTTGACATTTTCTGCCTCTTCCACAGCATTTTGAGTGAGTGGGCTTAAACAGAGAACTTCAAAATGAAATATATGTAAAACATTTCCACAATTAAAATTAGTAAAGTTGCTCAGGTATTTGTTTGTAGGATGAACCCATGGTGTTTTCCAACAGAAGTGAAGCAGCAAAATCTCTCTGAGTTCGATGAACTCTTCTTTGAGCCCCACTGCAGTTTCTGAAATGTCAAACCATCATAGGAAGGAGAGCAGAAAGTGTTTTCTTTTGGGTCTTCTTATCAGACAATCTACTGCCAAAGGGGTAGCTAGCTACCAAACAAACAGCTCCTCTGACACAAACACAGTAACCACAAATTCTCTTCAGATCTTACAGGGGCAATTCAGCTCCTGCAGTCCAGATTTCTGGTGCCACCTCTCCCCTGACCTCCTGCAGCCTTCTCCAAACTCCAGAGGGCTCAGGAGCTGCCCCAGAGCTGCACACACCATGCAAAGGCCTGGGACACCTGCAGCACCCCAGGGAGCACTAAACAATAATGTGTAGGCACCAAAACCCACCCTAAGCACCCCAAATTACCATGTGACTCCTTGTCATGGTCATATTTGAATCATTTGGGCAAGATGTGTGTCCAAGACCCTAAATCTCTTTATCATATCAATGTGTCTGTTGCTTGTCCCAAAGAAAGAGCAATTATGCTCAGCCATAAACTAGAAACTACTTATAATTCAACAAGACACAGAGGCAGATCTAGGCCACCTTACCACAGCATAAAAAGGGAAACAAACTGGTTTATTTCCAAAGGAGGAGAGCAAATGATTTTTCTTACAGCAGAAAATCCATCAAGAGCCCCTCAGACATTGGCAGCACAAAAAAAAAATCAGCCCAAACCGAACAGAGTCCTGCACCTGTACCTCATACTCCCAATGAAATTTCATGCACTCTGTCCCACAAAAAAAATTAACATTGCCAGGGCTTGGATTATCCTCACATCTTTTCCAGTGACTTCCACATTTTCAAATCTGGTTTTACACTCTGAAATATTTACAGACCCATAATCTTTCTAATTAAGGAAAAAAAGAAAGATGAAAGGCATCTTCAAATATTTCTTCTTTGCTATTAATACACTTCTAAAAACAATTAAAAGCTCCAGACTAACATTTCTAAGAAAAACATGAACCAAATCACTTGGCTCAGGAAGGTGCAGGGATACTGAAGCTCTGAACTGGCTCCTCAGGGACCAGCACCAGTTCAAGCACATTGACATTATTCAGCTTCCTCAGAGAGGCCAGTGAAGCCAATCAAGGAACTCAGCACCATCATTACTCTCATTTCTGCTGCAGGATTATCTGGTGCTGCAGTTCCAGCCTTTGATGTTGACATCTTCTGTTTGATACACAATATTAATTTTGGGATTTTGCTGTGAATGGACACTTCAAAATCCTCCTTTTGGGGCTCAATGGCCATGATGTGGCATGTTGTGAATAATCTCCCTGTGCTGGGTGCAGGCACACAAACAGGAGGACTGTAACACCTCTCTCATACCTGCACTGCTCTGTACAAGTGAATTTTTGTCCCATCTATACAGAACCAGGAAGAATATTTATTGCATGTGTCTGCAGAAACATCTGCTCAGTATTTATCAGCACACTTGGATCTTGTTACATCATCCCAAGCAATGATTACACTCAAAATGAAGAGTCCTGCAGGGATTCCCAGCAGAAAGGAAGGAGGAAGATTTCAGGGCCTTCCCTTTATTGCTCTTTTCCAGTTCTATCTCACTGGAATTATTCAGGACATCAAAAACTTATCAGCATTAACAAGACTGATGACCAATGATCAGCACCCTGGTCTCTGTTTTGTTCTACTAAGCTGACTTATAAACAATCAATGCTGTAATTAGTAAGTGGTGACATTCATCAACAAGAACTGCACTGGCTTTCACTGACGATGTATCAAAAAAATTAAGTATGCTACATAATATCCAAAAAGGTTCATTTTGGTTAAGTTATTTTTAAGAAATGAAATAGAAAAGAAATGAGAGTTGAAGTTCTCTGGTCTTTGAAAAACTCTCATTATTTTGTTTCAGTTTAAAAAGTTTCACCAGCTTATTATAAAAATTTATCCTGTGCAAATGTGAGGTATTAATTAAAATTCAAATAGCTTGTTCACAGTTTTCATGGCTAGAAGCTCAATTCTTTTCTATAGTAAGTCATTATTTAAATCAAGTCTTATTTAATTTGAGAACCATGGGAAAACAGAAGAAAGGAGAGGACTTTGGAAAACTGAGTGAATGTCAGATTTCAAGGAAGAGATTTCAATTCAATTCAGCAGAGAATTTTCAAATTCTAAGGAATGTTACATTTGCTTATGCTTATGCAAGCCCTTAAACACAATGTCCATTACACCTAAACAATAGGACTGAAAGCCATGATTTTGAAAGAAATTATCTCAATTACTTTCTGAATTTGTCTTTCAGGTTGTGGGTTTGCCAAGTGACCAACTTTTTAGAACTCCTCTTAACTACTTGTCTTAGGAAAACCTTATAGCTGAATTAGTATTCCCAGTTCCTTAATGCTTTTACAGAATCATTAGGGAGGTAAAAAGGCACACAGGTCTATAAAGCATTAGTGCTTCTAAAAATGTGCATGATACCTAAAAAGGGATCTTAAACAGTGTGAAGTTGAGCACTCCAAAGGAAAATGGGGCCAGACTGAAGGAACCTTGAGCACCTGGAAATCCATCTTGCTTTGCGTGCCACACCATGATAAAAAAATCCATAGTTATTATTCAAAACCTGTTTTGTTGGGGTTTTTTTGTTTGTTTGTTTTTTGTTTTTTGGCTGTTTTTTTTTTCTCCTGAGTGGGTCCATCCCACTCAGGGCACAAAATCATTGGCTGTTTGCTCAATGAGCAAAGGGATATTCCAGTTCACTCTGCCATTCAGCAGATGGCCACAGACCTTCCTGCCATCTCCTATTTAACTCCAGCTTTGAGACTGCAAATCCCTTTATCTTCACCACCACATGGATACTGGGAAAATGAGTTCCATGATGTTTGTGAGCACCACCTCCCTATGAAAAAAAGGGAGAGGAAAACTTTTCATTTCATGCCTGGGGAGTTGAGGTGTAAAGAGAGCAAGGCTTGGATGACTCTGGTCATCCAGCTTAAGCTATAGCAAAGAAAATGAGAAGTGGTGTCTGAGTAAAGGGGTCTCCAACCAGGAGCCAGAGACCCTGAAAATGCAGCTGTGCCTCTGACCTCACTGGAGGAGGAAAGGCTGCTGAGCAATGCCAAGCATGAAGCAGTCAGATGCTCTGAAAATGGGATAAATGAGTAGGGGGAACTTTCCAGCAGCGGGGAGGGACTGGAGTGTCTCACAGACCTCTGGGACAGAGAGGCAGGAGGAGAGTCCCTGGGCAGCCCTCAGCTGTCCTTAGGGGAGTTTTTCTTTCTTTGCAAACTTCTCTCTTTCACACCACATCTTTCAGAATCTATAGCTGTGAAATTCTGATGTACCCCATGCAAATTCACCAGAGCTAGGGAGTGCAAGAAGGAAGTCCTGTGGAATAAATATCATGTGAACACATAATTAGATACTCTAACATGGCTATATAATCAGAACTGCAGTGAGCTAAGACAGCGTAGGAAAAATTAATTCCAACTTTGGATAATCTTTAGCACCAACCTTATCATTTTACTACTTTATTATGCAATGTGTTTTTGTGCAGTATATTTTTTAAAACCTCAGGGGGAAAAATGTGGAACAAATGCTCATAGGGAAATGGCCCAATGTGGAACAGCTGAATCCACATTGTGTTTGTCTCTGTTATTTGTACTAATGGAGGGAATAACTGCAGCAGTGAGATGCTCTCATCCATGCAAGCCATCATTTTGACAGTGGGTCAGCTGCAGGAAGCATCTAGGAAAAGACAGGAGCCTCTTCCCTGCAGGGAGCAGTGCACCCGAGTTGCACACAACTTTTGGTCCATTTCCTCAGCCTTGACATTTTCTGCTTCTATACTCTTCATATTTTCCTTCCAGGACTCATTCTTCATCCACTCTTAAGCTTTCAAGCACTGGCCCTCATCATTTCCTGCCCTGAGCTCCACATTTTGTTCCAGCCTCTAGTCCAGTTCTCCTTTCTCTCTGAAGACTTCTTTCTCAAATTCCCTATTTTCCTGACAAAATATCCATTCTTCATTCCCCAGCTGACCCCATTTCCCTTGCTTCTCCCCCATCTCAGATCTTTGTTCTGGACTTGTCAGGACCCTTGTATCAGTGTTTTTAGACAGAAGAATCCAGCCCTGGTATAATCAGTCTCCATCAGGACTATTCCTTCCCCACTCTGTACTCCACAGTCCTTCTTATGTGTCCACTATATAAAAGCCAGGAATTTGCTGAAAAAGCTACAAAATTAACTTGAGAAAGGGCTTTGATGTCAGTTTTAACAGCTAGAGTCTGTCCTGCTATGTACAGTAGATTATTTCCATATTTAATTATAGTTGTCAAGAGCAAAGTAAAAGGATGCTGCCTCACCTCCAAGTCTCAAATCTCAAATTTTGCCACAGCACAGGCAAAAAGGCACTAAAACTACAGAAAACAGTCACAACCAGCTGAACATATTTCAGCTGACAATTTAATTCCTCCTCCTCCACTTCAACAAATCGTGCCCAAGGCAGAGATGTGATGAGCAATTGATGTGGTGTGCTGGAGTCATGCTCTGAAGGAGAGCAGGCTCTTGAGCACAGAGAAATTGTCCATTTGTTCCCTTTCCATCCTTTGCTCCTCAGCACAATCAATTCTCCTCCATGTCCCTGGACAAGGAATGAAGCTGGCACATCAGCCATGGTCATGTGCAGACCTTCAGCACTGTCACACAGCTCAGGAGCTGCATCTGCTTCCACCCACCACACCCCAGGGAACTGCAGTGGTGGCATCAGAGAGCCCTGACCAAGGCAGAATCCCAAGGCATGGATGTCAGAGAGAAGGATGAACACAGCACAGGAGCCACAGGAAAAAAAAAAAGGAAGTTCACTTCTTACATTTTCCCTTTTCCTGGTCCTAGAGCACAGATCTGTCCTGTCCCCCCCTCACCAGGCTGCTCATGAAGTCACTGGTGAGTGACTCATGATCCTCAACTCATGATCCTTTCACTGGAATTTCTCTCCCCTGTCCAGCTGAGTGAGAGAGGAGCTTTGGTGGCCACCTGGAATCCAGCCCAGGTCATCCCACCCCAGCCCCACCTTTCCCAGCAGAGCACTGGTGGGCATGGCCCACCCCATCAGACACAACTCTGAGCTGCACAGGGGTCCTCTGCCTCCTGATTTTCAGGCTCAAACCCACAGAGGTGATTACAATTAAATCCTGCAGGACACCTACAAGTGAAACAGGATGCTTCCCAGATGAATTTTTCAGTTCAGATTTACAGCACCACTTAAAACAGGCTTTTATGATTTACTGTAATTTTTATTGTATTTTATAGTCACTTAATATTACATACATCTTTTGCAAAACTCAGTTTTTTAATATTTTTTTTTAATGTTCTGAAAGTCTGTCTTAAAAGTTTATATGAACCAAATTATTTGTGTATAATTACACTTTTATTATTTTTGAAAGAACTCTTAATCTCCTTGATAAGAAAAACCCAATCTTTTTTGTTTTAAAAAACAAAGAGACCGAGCCAAAATATGCAAGGTATTGTGCTGGCATTCCACTCTAAAAAATAAAAGCTAAGGATACTTTTCTAACGAAGCTTTCACAAATTATTCCTACTTTAATTAAATCCCTCTTTGCTGGAAACTAGCAAAATGCCATTAAGAGCAGAAGACAGTTATTATCTTTCAGTGGTTTTCCTTTTGTATAATACATTATTACCTAAGTTTCAGTGATTCTTGCTGCGTTATCCACCTCTCCTTTAAAGAAAATACTCTGTAACCATAGCAATACTTTCCCACCCTGGTATTATTCCCTGCTGGTTTGTTCCAGGCTTTTGCACATAGCAACCACAGCAATCCTTGGTCCAGGCTGTCAACTTCTTCTTGGCAACTCTTAGCAAAACTGGTGGATCTCTCAACTACCAAATATGCAGCTTTACCTTCTCAAAACAAGATTGGCACCTATGTTCTGAATAAACAGGGTATTTAAAATCGTAACTCTACTTTGTGTGGAGCTTTTAGTGGCACAAATGCAAGATTTTGATATTCTAGATGCTGTCTTCTAGTTTTATCACCTTCTGCAGAGCAATGCAGCAATCCCTAGGCAAAAAGCAACAGGCAGCATTGAGGCATCTCATGGGAATTCACTGCAACAAAACTTTGGGTTCCTGCTTCAAATCTGCCCCATTTTTGACTGAATTCACGTGGGAGAACACCAGGTGCACCATCCACACCCCACCAGCTGGGCTTCAGGCCCACAAAGGCAGCACCAGCTCTGCAATGCTTTAAATCCAACCTCTGAGCACTCAGGAGTCACAGGACAGAATGCAAATCTCTGCCACTGCATAAACATTTAACAAATTCCTTATATTACTTCACTACTCCTCAAGTAATGCCATTAACTTTCTCAAGTTTGAGCAGAATATCAATGCTCTTCTTGATCTCCACTCTACTGTGGATTTGAACTGAAGAGAAATAATTTTTTTCCTCCACAGGAGTAAAAGCACATGAGAGAAAAAAGTGTTAAAAAGCCTCCCACTTAAAACTAACCAAGCTTGATTTTGTCCAACACCTTTTTAATAATATTTTAAGTTGCTGCCTAATAAGGACAACAAAAGCACTGGTAAATTTTGAGATTTAGTTGAATTTTGCTACTGGTTGAGTTAGTTTTGATAATCTGCATAGTAAGGCCAAGTCAGTGAATTGTGGGGAAGCAGCACAAATGATATTTGGGAGCAACAGTAATTTAAAACTTTGGTGTTTTACTGTGAATCCTCTCATCCCACTGGAGCCAACAGGGGTTTTATCATTAACTTCTCTCTGTCAAAATCTTACCCCCACTCATAATTTGTTCCTATGAATCACCCAGGGATATTCCCTTCACATGGGGAGTTCCAGAAGAGATGCAGGACAACTTCATTTGCAAATCACCTACTGAGAGAGGTGATTTTCTTCCTTTGAAGGAAAAAAACCCATTTGTCTCAGTCACAATGACAGAAACAACCAAAGGAAGTTGGACAGGAATTAAATATGTGTGTGTGTATATATATATATTTATATATATATATATGCACACACCAACGTATTTTTATTTATATATATGTACAGCCCATATTTTTATATATATATATGCAAACCCCTCCCATATTCTCATGTATATATACACACATAAATAAAACAGAAGGGATATGTATCAAACAAAATTTCAAATGACCTAATATATTTGTGAGAGTTGACATAAAACAGAAATTAAAAAAGAAACTCATAAGGAAATATCAGCTAGGTAGGGTGGTTTGGGGTGTTTTTTAGAGTCTAAAATGCAACAAAAAAAAAACCTATGGTAAAAAAAATATAGGACAATTATTTCAGGAGGTAGAGGAAAGACTACAGATTACCCTACTGTTTAAATGTTGTTGGGTTAAAGCATAGTCTTGTTTATATTCTGATTTATGGATGCATTAGATACCCATACACTCAAAACTCCTCCACAATCATGACCCAGTTGAGGCTACACACGAGAGAAATATACACCACCCAGATGGGCCAAAATAGGAATATAAAGACACATTCCTGATTTAAAAATTTGAAATCTTTACACCACAGTGGCCTGAGGGTTTTTTGTTGGGGTTTTTTTGTCTTTTTGTAAAATGAAGTTAGACCTTTATGCATGCAAAGGAGAACAAGAGCCCAGATGTGGAAATAGAAAGGAAACAAGATATATCACAACTTTTCCAAGAAGATCTAAAGAGAAGGACAAAAGGTTGGATTTTGTTATTCTGGTATTTTGCCTAGCAGAAACACATATTTATGAGTAACTTACATAAAGTTTACTAAGGTTTTCTTTTTAAAGAAAAAGGTGGAAATTTGAAATTAAGGGTCCCAATGATTTAGCTATGTTCACTGAAAGATTAGCATAAAATAGGAGTAGCTTTGTCACCAGAACACTTCAAAATTAAGACTTAAAACTAGCAAATTGCCCTATCACTGTACACTAAAACAGTACTTTGTATTTTATCAGCTGTTATGCTCAATTTGTAGGAGAATTTGCAGACAGAATCTTTCAACTGATGATCACGAATAAGAAAAAAAAGAAGACGTTTTCTTTTTCCATAAATGAAGTTGGTAATAGTTTTATTAAATTCTAATTCAAATAATGTTATTTTAACATGTTGATCAAATGCATCAGGAAAACCAAACATTATTTGCTTCATTTAGTTTTATGAGGGTACAATGGGAAATGCCATTCTCTCCAATCACAGGTTTTCTCAATGTATCCACTTCAGTGGTCTCTTAACAGCAAATGCAATTACATCTTACTGTAAAATAATCAAATATTCACTTCCTTGCACATAACAGCTATTTTGTTTTGGATATAAACACTTTGGTTAAATTTTCTCTTATCTTGAAGATTCTATTTGCTAGAAGGCAGCACCCTCATTTAGGAAACTGGCATTTTCTGGCCCTTGATTTGATTTACAGAGAGACCTAAAGGAAATGGAATCACAGACAATTATTTTAAATTTGAAATTATAACTCAGTCCATAAGACTAAAGCAAACCTACTTTAAAAGAAATCTATTATTCTTTCCTATAAACCAATGAAAGATTTACAACATTTTAAATAACATTTTGCCAAGGTGCTCTTGCCCCAAATCACAGGAAATAACTTTGAAAACTTCTTCAGGAATTAAATACAAAATGAAGTCAATATTTTTTCAATGGATTGTCAGGTTAAAACAATGTGTCTTTTAATTTCATTTCTGTTTATAATGGTTCAGGTTGACATGACTTTAACAAGATTTCAAAAATCCATTTAATATTTTAGGTACACCTTGTGCCTCTTGCATAGACAGGTCCTTGATTGCACTCCTTATTCCTTGCAAGAAGTTCACTTTACTTGTTCTAACTTCTTGTACTTACTGTCTTTTGGAGGCTTTAAATATTTATCCCTGCTTTGAAGAGGATAACTGCCCAAAGGTCTACATTCTGGAAGTTGTGAAAGTCTTAGCCTTAATGTTTTTGTGGTTTGGTTTGGTTTTGTGTTTGGGGTTTTTTAACTAGTAAATAGTGTCTCTTTTTTTAATTGTACAGGCCTCATTACAGTGACCCTCCAGACACAATTTACATATTTCTCCATAAATTAAGAATGAGCATTGTTTTAATGCTGGTCTATTTAAAGAATGTTTGGTTTTTTCTCTTCCAGTTTCCTGAAGTATCAGAACCCTCTTTCAGAAAACTTTCTGTAACTGGATCTCATACAGGGACATCAAATGATCCAATATCCACTGGAAAAGTAGAGAAGTGTTAAAGGAATCAAAGCAGGAGTGAGGTCTGTGACAGACAGCAGGTATTTTGGGAAGGTAAAGAATGTCCTTTGCATATAAATCCACCACTTAAAAAAATAAATTCTTTTTTATCTCATTTTACTGTAAAAGCGTGAACCAAACCCACAAATAAAGCAGCTTTAAATTGCAACCCTGAATGTGAGCAGAAGGAAGGACACAGCCGTGTTTGGGACATACACATCAGCCCCTGTGGATGCTGAGCTCCTGTCAGAATTTGTGGTCTCACAGCATCCACGTTTATCAATGCTGGCCTCAATTCAAATATGCCGTTAGATGCCTTACTAAGTGCTTCACTAAACTGAGCCTTTAATGCTATTTAAAACTAACTTAATATAGAAAAGAGCTATAGATTAACTGACACATCTATTGCCTTTTTTGTTCCAATCACTTCTGTTTAAGTGCACTGCACTCTGGGGAACATAAAAACTTGGGAGGAGGAGGGGAACCTCAGCAAGTTCTGTTTGACCTGGAATTGAAAATTCACACACCAGCCCATTCCAGACCTCAGGCTGCCAGATTCTTCCAGTCTCACGTAGTCTATTCAATAGTTAAGCCTCAGTCCCTATTACTCCTTAATAGTGGTTGTGCCTTTTATTGAATTCCTCGGAGCAAATCATCTAAAACTGGCTTTGAATGACCACGTGGCTCCCGGAGCTGATTTGGAAATGCAGAACACAAGACACGAACCAGCATTTGAGCAGCTGGCCACAAAATGACAGCCCCAGGCAGGAGCTCTGAGGTACAGGCAGCAAAGCCAGAATCCAGCTCCTCTCACAGCACCTGGTGCCTCAGCCAGCAGAGATTCCCTGTCCTGGTGCCTTGTCAGGAACACTTTCCCACTTTTGTGACAAGCAGAGATTGAGAGATGAGGAGTTCTCAGGGTTTGTCATTAGTGGGATGTTCAAAACTGTAAATGAGGGCTGCCTGCAGAGCCCAGCACCTCCTCTGGACAAGGGCTCAAAGCAGGGAACCCCCTGCCTCCAGGGGTTTTCAGCAAGTCCCAGAGGCTGCTGGAATTGCACCCAGGAGCCCCTGGGAAGAGAAGATTGCCAAGGGCAAATGTCTCTTAGAGCTTTGTGCAAAAAATTCATCTCAGGTATCTGTGAACACCTCATTAACTGCCTATCCCTGATTCATCCCATAAACACCAGAGTTTTATCACAGGTGGGTTTCTCCCAGAACACAAAAAAACCCCTAAGAAAACCAACAAAACTCCCAACACTTATCATTTATTTAGATTCTGCTACAGCACACACATCCATGAAAACAGAATTAAAGTAACACATGCAACCTTGATTTCAGCATTTCCCAGTTCTGGTGGCCAGGCTTGGTCACCTTGGCAAGTCTTTACAAGTGCATGGTGTACATGCAAATTTTCCTCAGATTCAGGAGAGAGAAAATAAGTAATCAAACCAGGCAAATTCCTTTTTTTTTATTTTTCTTTTGGGTCAACCTGCCAACAGTTGCACCCCTGAGAGACAGGGTGAGAGCATTAACACCCAGTGCTGCTGCTTGAGCCAACCAAGAAGCCAAACCAGGGTCTGTCACAGTGTGCAGTGCCCCAGGCTAGGAGAGCAAGCAGAACCCAGAAATCCTGTGTTTCAGGCACTGTTCTGGGAAGCAGCAGCATCCAAGCTCCCCATGGTTGTCCCTAATCTTCTGCCACCTTGCCCTCATTACCAGTCTGACCTAATCTCTCCCTTTCCTGTGTCCACAGCAGGTCTGGCCCTGTTTCTTGCCTGTTTTGCAGCTTTTATTGCACATGAATCAGAACTGCTTCCCACCTTCATTCCCCATCTTCCTCTGCTGCTTGGTGTTTTGGAGATTTGTTCTGCCTTATCCATCTATCCCATCCTCCAACTGAGTCAAATCAATGGCACATGAGGCTGCCCTTGAGGCAAGATGTGTTTATACACAGAAATATCCAAAATACATCGGTATACCCAGTCCTTCTTCAGCCTCACAGTTTTCTACATCTAAAGAGTCTTCACTGCCTTCTTTTCACCCTATTTTCTGCCCCAGTCTGCCAATCAGAGGACATTTTCACAATCCATATTCCCCAACATACAGCCCGGGGTTTGTTTTGAGGCAGAACAAAAGAAATAACTTCTTCCAAGTGGTGCACAGTGAAGTTCTGGAGTCAAGGCAATTAGGCCTAAAACTGACAAAAGAAAATGACTTCACATCCCAACTGAAGAGAGCAAATGGAACAGAATGTAATGGAAGAATGACACAGCTGAAAACAAAACAAAGACGTGCCATATTTCATAACAATGCAGATGTTGAGATATTGAAAATATTTTTAGCATGTACCAGAGAACACAAAAAAGAAAAAACCTATTGGGAATAGAAGTTCAGATCTACATTGTTCCCCTGTTTTCGTGACGTTTGCAATAGCATTATTCCCTCCCACCCGCCATGAATGTAAACAGCTCCAAAACAAGCTCTTCACTTTGCCAAAAAAACATCAACATCTTCATTATTTTTAAGTCTATTCTAGTGAATAGTACCTGAAGCAACCCCTCCAACTCTCTGCAGCTGGTTTGCTGCTTTCAGAGGCCTGAGTTGTCTGTACATGGACCTCACCTTAGTTACAATCATGTTGGACCTTTCAACCCCCACTCAATTTTTAGTTTTGAGTTCTAATGTGCTGTATACTTAAGTCCCAGAAACTCAAAGTAACTGAACCCAAAGGGCATATCTTTTATTTCAAAGTCAATTTAACACTGTAGGAGTTGCTCATGTACACTCCATTGTGTGTTATCATCCTTTTCCATTGCCCTCTCCTCCAGAAATTCAATTTTCCTTCAGCTGGGTAACCCACACATCCTTCAGCTGCTGAGAAAGGTAATTTCTCCTTTTCTTTTGCCCATGGCCTGCCCTTCTGCAGACACACAGATGAACCCCACAGTAAGAGGCAGACCCAGGCACAGCAGTTCCCTTGTGCCCTGCTCAGAGTCACTCTGGGCTGTCTCACCTGAACATCCCTGCACGAAGCAGCTCTGCTGGGAGTTGGGCTTTGCCCTCCCCAAGACCAGTTTCTTGCTTTGCCACTCAGCTGCTTTTCTCCAAAGGGTGAAAACAAAGCAGAACTGCAGCTTGTGTGGGGGTTCTGAATTCCCTCACCCATCCAAAAAATAATTTGCTGGGGTAGGCAGCTTGCTGTCTCAGGGGGACAGAGAAGGGAGTCAGTTTTCTCACTGTAACTCAAATTTCCATTTTCCAAAAACCAGTATCCATGGCCACCTCACAAACTGGACCAGCTGAGGAGCAAAAACTCCAAGCCCCTCAAGGATCCACACCCAAAAAGATGCTGAACACCACGAATTTACACCTCCTTCCTCAGCCTCATGTACACCTTGTGAGATTTACAACACCCTTCATTTGCACTGAGGGCTTTGCACATCCCAGCAGCACAAATCCCATGAGTGTAACCCATCCAGTGCAAATCCTGGATGCTTTCTCAAAGCTTTAGACTTTCTGAATTTAGGCTACACAACACAGTCTGAATCCTCACCTGCCCTCTGGGATGGGAAGTCCATGGCCAGGAATGGGTAATCACTGCCTGGATAATTCACTCCACTAACAAGCAGCCTCAGTTATCCCCAGCAACAATTCACACCCAGATAAGGAAGATAAGGAAGGGACCCACACAAACTGAATTATGCTGGTGGTGACAACCATGAGCAGCCACAGTGTTTGCAGAGGAAGAATACAGAGGGTGACAAGAGAGGGGCTGCAGGGAAAACTGCAGCAGTCAGCAGGGTGATAGCTCCAAACCCAGGGTCTGCACTGGAGAAGACTTTGGGTAAAATCCATATGGATTTCAGCAGCAGAGCAGCCCAAATTTAATTTATATTGCACAGGAATAGGGAGTATGTCTTGGTATGAAAAAAGGGTTAGTTATCACTCTACAATGCTTTTCCTGGTAGCTCACCTTGTTACAGGGAACCACCACACACAAGGAATTCCTGGTGGCTGGCAGAGCTGGCCATCACTGAAACACCTAAAAGGACAAAACAGGGCTCAGCCAAGCAGCCAAGCAGCTCTCTGAGCATCTTCTCTTGTCACTTGTTACCCAAAATAGATCAATAGTTCCACCTTTATCCATGGAAAAGCCAACATTTCACTCCACATGGTCAGGAAAGCAATGCTGCCTGCTTCTCCCCTCCCAAATTTCTCAGGCAGCTCTGCTAGGGCTTCAAGGACATTGCACAGCTGAGTCCCCAGGACCCATTTACCTGTCATTGCCACCATCCATGACACTGAGCCACTGGAGGACCATTCTAGACTATTTATACAAGAGGAGCAGCTTTGGAAAGCCTGGTTTAGTCTGCCTGTCTTTAGCTACAAACTACCAGATGCAGGTTTCAGAAAGATCTGCCAAGAAATTAAAATCTGACTTGTCAGAAAGGCAGAAACAGATTGCAGAAGGGCAAGCTGGGAGCTGGGGAGTTCCCAAGAGGTCAGAGTTTGCTGAAAAAAAAAAGTAGAATTTTTCTAGTTTTTCCCTACACAAGAGGAAAGTACAGTTTGACTTAATTGCAAAGCATAATGATAAGCCAGCATATATGTACATGACTCATTTTCAAATAACTACAAAATGCGAGGATGATACAGAAGACACAGTTTAGGACTGCTTTTTTACTCTTAAGACTCACAAAGTAAAATTAGGTCTGTAGTGGTACAACACTCAGACACCTTACAAAAGCAGATTCATCTCCAGTCACGCCTGGTATTTCCCCAAAATCCCACCTGCAGACACAAATTACACACAGTGAAGGCAAATTCTAATGCTAAGCAGGGCCACACTCCTCTGAGAACACAAAAAATTGGTGACTGTCTGAAACCTGGGAGCACAGCCTGGACTGACACTGCTCTTGTGGAGGTGCAGGATCACTGAATAAATCACTCAACACGTGCCTGGCAGGCAGGGCTGGGGAAAAGGAGGATTAGGGCAGTCCTCAGACACCCAACAGGTACAAGCTCAGCAGTCTTGCTCTTTCTCTGCATGGTGAGATCAATACCAGGATGCACAGATTTGGAACTGTGTGCAGAAGGTGCTAAATAAAAGTGGAGAAGAAATAGAAGGAGCCCCAGGTGATTTAAGGGATAAAACCAAAGTGTCTTCAAGTGAGAGTTAAGGGTTTAAGTCTGTATAAATTATCAGCAAGGGTAATTTGTTTCAACAGAGTACCAGGCTGAGTGATGGATTCTCTGTCATCCCCTTAAGTTTTTGCAAGATACTGAACGCAGCAGAATCATTGCAGAATATATTTCTGTGTCCTTTGGCATGCAGGATGTTTTAAAAAACAGCATGAGGATCTTCCTGGCCTTGAAAACAAAATTCTGAGGGCTGTGCTAAAGCTGGAGCCTGAAATCTAAAGAAAATTGTGCTCTTTATTTAAATAAAACCACTTTCAGACACTAAGCGTTACGAGTGGGGAAAGCACAAGCATTGACAAATGCCAAGTCAGCTTGCAGAAATTTTAAGAAATAATTTGATTTCTATGAAATATTTTCTGCTCATTCTCTAATTGGGGAAAATTTATGTGAATATCAGTCTCGCCTCCTACCAATTATGACCAAAATATTGCCTTTTACTTCCCATCAGTGACACACCAAGTACTGGCATTTTTATTTCAAAATTTGTATGTGAGGACAAAGTTAACATATCAGTAAAAGGCTGTGGTTAGTTAGGTAAACTCCCCGTGGTAAATTTAGTTATTTCCTGATGTCACAACTTAGTAAGACAGGAAAGTCTTCTGCCAGTCTCTACCTTCTCGACGTATGGCAACTCATTTCAAACCAAGAGGAGATACAAAAAGCTCCCCTTTTGCAATAAAGCAATTAATCACTGTCTGCTAACTTTCTTTCCTGCTTTTGTGCCACTTTTTAAAGGAATTCCCCTTCTTCCAAATGTAGATTTTAGGTATAGCATCAAGCAAGTTATTAACACTAAATAAACAATTTAATCCTGTGTCTCACAAGGCCATGGTTCCTTGCACATCTTCACATCCTTTTGGCACCCCCAATCCCCTCCCAGTAGGTGCAGAAAATGAAACCATAAAAAAAAAGAAAATGAAAATACATGTAGAAATGTGGCAGAAAAAAAAATCGTAAAGGAAGTGCAAGGTCAAGAAGTGCAAATATTAAATCCATTCACATTAAACCGAGAAATGCAATTAAGTTAATCAATCATTCAGGTTTCATCAATGGGTTTCTACCAGAATTACATGAAGTACAAACAAGTAAATGTTACAAATCTGAGTTTGGAATTTTAGCTCTAAAATAGACAAGTTATGCATTTGAGGCAAACTCTCTGAATGAGATTAGACAGCGAATATGATGGGGAAGAGAAAATAATGAATTAAAAGGAAGGAAAAGAATACACAGAAAGGCTTCATCTGCTGTCTAGTGTCTTTCTTATTCTGCAAAGAGCTACCTGAGACCAGAGATGCCATTTACTTCTAAAGGTCCCAAAATCCATCCATCATGGATATCCTCAGCAGCAAACATTAACTTTTGATTTAATACAGTCCAGAACCACTCAAAGGGATGAGGAGTGAGGCTTCCAAGGTCTCAAAGCCAGCTTTGTCTCCATAGAAGTCTCATTTTTTTTCCAGAACAAGAACAGAAATAGGGACATACTACAAGAACTGAAATTCTTGAGTTGCAATTAATTGATTAATGACAACTTTGTAAAACGACCATGTAATATTTTAACTGTGTACCAGCTTCAGAAATCTCTTCAATTCAGGCACGACAAAAAGCACAGTTTTCTACATGGCAGAACAGGACAGGTTCTACAGAGCTGTGATGAAAATTAATGACTATATTATGAGGCAAATGATACCAGCAACCAATTATCTGCAGCTCAACTATTTGAGAGGCACCCTGAGAAAATTCCAGCTGAGCTTTTTGAATTCTGCACTTTCCAACAGCCACTAACAGTGCAAACACAACTCAAGCACTGAAACACTTGTAGGGTACGTTCTGTATCACGTTCAAGCCAACCCAGACCCTGGAACATAACAAAAAGGTGTAATTCCCAGTCATTAATCTTATTTTTCCTTTGCAGATACACTGAGCTGCCTTGGGCAGGGAGGTCCAGCTCCTCACCAGGGACCATCAGACTTAGCCCTGCTGCAGCTGGAGCAGTCAGTGGTCTTCTCTGGAGGGGAATTCAGAAAAAAAAATCAATTTGGAAACTCAGAATTGCCCTGGAAACCCCAATCATTTTCCACTAGCCAGGGAGGAAACTCAGTGCTCTCTCCAGACTGAAGACAGATTTTGTGAATGCCCCACCAAATTCATGAAGGTTAATGCCCTTAAACCAACACTCCAGCAGAAAACAAGGCTGTCTCAGAGAGGGCAGAGGGAGGGAAAGCCTTGCCTGGCAAAGCAGGAGCATAAAATGGATTTATCAGAGTGGGAGGAAAAGGGTGATAATAGAACACTTCAGTAAGACCAGCTTGAGAGAGATTAACATTCAGTGAAATTAAAAAAAAAAAAAATTTAAAAAAAAAGTTTTAGAATAAAAAAATCATAGTAAAGTGGCTGCTTTGGGAGAGAGAAATGTGCCACATCTTCAGGGTGCCACGCAGGCCACGTCTTCATCAGCAGAGCTGGTGGAAAACCCAAGTGATTAAATGGCATCTGCAAGCAGTTGTAAAATAAGAGAAGCTTCTTCATAAGGGTCTTTGACTAAACCAGCATGGAGATGGTAAAAGCAAAAGAGCATTTGAGACAATTAGAGAAAGTAACAAAGCCATCTATGAACTGTAACGGGAAGGCAGAAGTGTTTCTTTCCCCATGTACCCAAGAAAACACACAGCTGCCACCCAAGGAAAGTCCTGTGCTATTTCAGATTAGTTTGGTCTAAGAGATGAAACTTTTTATCTCAGATACTCTTCTGCATAAAATACCAAATTTAAGGGTTGGAGAGCCCTAACATTTTAGAATAAAATATTCAGTTCAAATGTGGAAAATTAGATGGGCATATTTTGAACACATAACCACTGAGGAATAACAGGAAAAGAATCTTCAAGCAAGGAGGTAGCAGTAAAAATTCAGATGTAAAACTGGAATCATGCAATAAGACATTTGACAAAATGATTTTTAAATAGACATTTTTAATAATAACTGTTTAGTTATTCAGCCATTACATCTTTTGCCTGGCCTTTTTTTGTTGTTCTTTATTCCCTAAACCTTTTATTAATTTTTTGTCCTAATCTCTGACTGCATTAAATGTAAAGAGCCTGAAGGACATGAAATCTAGGCACACATTCCTCTTTTCCACTGAACAATTTCAACTCTTACTGCTAATTACAAAATTCTTGCCTGAGTGCCACTGCTCACCAAGTTACTTAATGTCTGTGCTTTTTAGAACAGCTACATATTTTTCTAAAACTTCATTTTTTACACCATACTACTCCCCAAAAGCCTCACAGCTAAGTTAGATTTAATTCTAACCACCTAAGAATTTTCCATCTTCCCAGCTATATATCATCCATCCAGGTTTGATCAGCTTCTCATTATGTTGCAAGACACTAATTAATGAGAAGTAAAACACAAGGAAACTTCTGTGGGACAAAAATTTTCTTCTAACTTGAATCATTAAAATGAAATAAAACCTCAAGTAATTGTTGAACCAGTCATAAATCAGCAATCTATTTAATTAAGTAATCCACCTGGCTTCAAATTCTTATAACTTTTCTAAGTTTTGCTGAATCAAAGGAGCTAAAGCAGATTTCTTGGAAGGACTGCAACCTTCTGAAGGTTTCAAAAGCCATTACAAACACCACTTCCATCCTTGTCCATTCCCCAGCCTCAGAAACACAAAGCAATTCTCTTTTGGGCTGAGATTTCTAGGTCTGTTTACAAGGGAGCATGGTGTGGGGGAATGTTTCTTCTCACAGACTTTGTTAAATAAAAGATTCACAAGATGTTTTTTCAGGAAATTCATAGAATCATAGAATTGTTAAGGCTGGAAAAACCTTTAAGGTCATCACGTACAACCATTAACCCAGCACTGCCATTCAAATTTGTCCCCTGTGTCTACATGACTTAAATATCTCCAGGGACAGTGACTCCACCACATCCCTGGGCAGCCTCTTCCAATGTCTGACCACTCTTTCCATGACATTTTTTTCCTAATATCCAATATCTAATATCTAAATATCCAATATCTAATATCTAAATATGCAATATCTAATATCTAAACTTTCCCTGGTGCAACTTGAGGCCATTTACTCCTGCCCTACCACTGTTACTTGGGAGAAGAGACCAACCCCACCTGGCTGCAGCCTCCTCTCAGGAGCCTGTAGAAGGCTTTATGTCTCCCCTGACCTTCCTCTTCTTTGGGAGATAAAATTAAGAAACATGGGATTGATGAAGAAGGATGAGAAAACATTGCCCCAGAGCAGCTGCTGTGCCTGGATGAGGCAGTTCCTTGAAATTCCACAAACCACCCACCTCAAAAGCATCTTCACCACAGCCAGCAAAATCTTACACCTTTATAGACTGAAAAATTTAACTGGCAAATCCCTGCATGGGAAAGCATTTGAGAAAATAGAGTTTAAAAATGTGTCAGTGCTTGGTTGGTCTCTGTAAAGGATCATATGAATGTTTATCTGGTGAGGTAAAATATATTAAATTGAATAACCCTCTCAAGGCATTGAGAGCACACCATCATTTAGGATAGCCCAGCTTGCTCTGACTGAACAAACAAAACAAAATCTTCTTTAAACTTCATAAAATAACCCAGTCTGGCTCAATGGAGACAGCACTGTTCTGTCTATGTGTTTGATATGCTCTTAAATATTCATTCCCATTAGAAATTATTTGTGCATGGGGTAAAGCAATCACAGAAAAAAATGTTTATGTGTGTCAGGAAGCACCAAGATGGATCAAGATTTTAAAAAAACCCTCCACCTATAAAGGAAGCAAAGAAAAAAAAACCAGAAAGACAAAACAAGAAAAGAAGGCCTATATAGAAGTTGAAAAAGCAAATTGGCAACAGTTTCAGGGTTTGAAATTGGAGGCGCTGGAGTTTCTGCATTCTCAGGAGCCAGCAGGATGCAAGGCTGCAGGAGGGGATGTCAGAAGTGTCTGTGCCTCACCTCTCTCACAAGAGAGACCTGATGAGCAGAGTTCTGGTTTGCTTTGGGCCCTGGCTTCCATTTTATCAAAGGTTTCATAAGAGTTTACAACTTTCTCTGTGAGCAACACAGACTTCATACAACCAAAATCTGAATCAAAGGCAGCACGTGACTTTCATTTTGACTTCGGAATTATTATTATTTTCATTATATAATGCACAAGCACCTCTATTATCAGGAACACTAAGAACCATCCAGATAAAAAACTAACAAGTACAATCAACTATTTGTAAGGCATCAGAGAATAATTACAATGCCTGACACCCTTCCCCGCCCCCCCCCCCAAAAAAAAGAAAAATACAAGCGTAGCTGATAACAAAAAGGAAAATAAAAAAGAGGTATGTATGCACAAGCTTCATAATACTGAGATATACAGCCTGTTTTCTCAGACAATCTTGTATGAGAAAAATGTAACTGAAATAGTTTTCAAATAACTGATTCCACTCAATTAAAAAGAAAACAAAAACCTACAGCAGTGTCCACTTCCTAAGATAACACTGAAATAAATAATTGGGAAATATGCTATGGTTGGTGCATCCCCTTAGCTACTTAAGACCACACACTACAGTTGAAAGTATGATTTTAAATAGACATAAAAGTCTAACCCACTATGTTACTAGTGAAGTTCAGTTCCACAGAGCCTGGTAACAAATTATTTTTAGAGAAAAATCAAACTTTTCTGTCATCTGTGCTGACCCACATCTCCTCTAGTGTCTGACTGCCAGTGGTTCAGCTTCATTGCCTCACTGTATTAATTACCAGATAAAGAGAAAAGCAAGATTTTCCCTATACTTTTTATTTCATTTAGTATAACATCCCATTATAATAAATTAAAATCAAGAAATTACTCTAAGAAGTCTCTTTTGCTGTTGTTGAACAAATAGGAAAACTGAAGACCATTCAAGGGAATCATCAAAATAACTGAGCTAATGACAGGACTGATTCCTCTCCCACTCTTGAGACAGAGGAGTATCTTAGGTGGGATAAATAATTAACCCCTTCTTTCAAACAGAGTCTGTTCCCTAAATTCTGTAATTTACAGAAACTCCATATAATCCTTTTGCATGAGTCTTCTTTTTATTTCAGAAAAGTCACCAATTTTTTTTTTCCTTAAACAGAAGAATATTTTATTCTCATTTTTTTTAAATATGGCTCTCAGCTTAGTAGGAAATATGGAAAACTTTGTGGGACAATCTGAACTTTATTAGGAAACAGACACTTCTCCATGAAACTCTTTCAAATGGGTTTAGCTGGTATTGTCTTTTCATGTATTTTTATCTTAGCACCACTGGGAAAAAAAGTGACCTACTAAAACCTCTAGAAAAATCAGATCTGACAGTAACATATAGAATGGGTATATTCAAAGGCCAGCCTGCTTTGTTCCCCTTGTCAGTCTGTAGCCAGTGTGGACAGAGAAAACCTCCAGTGGGTAATTCAGAGCAGAAACCAGCTTGGGGTGCTCCTTATCACCCACTGGGGAGGCTGATTTATTGTACCAAGCCCAGGAGCCCAAGGAGACAAATATCCCTGGGTTAGATTAATTAAACTCTGTGTTCCCTGCAGCATCCATTCCTGGGACTCCTTTAGGGTGCAGCAGGGTGTTTGTGCTGAGCCTGTGCCCCTGTGGTTGGTGGTGTTCACAACCACTGGGAGACTTCTTTGATTTTATTTATTACTGGATTGGAAGGCTACACAATCCTGGTGTCATAAATTCTAAATATTTTAATATTTAAATGCCATTCTCATATCTAATGTTTAAGTTGTTTATTCTGAACAACTTATTCTCTCTAAGTTCTTATTCAGTTCAAGTCTAACACATCTTTGGTCCTTGTACATTTGAATAAGTCTAGGTGTAACCTCATCATATTTATAGGAAAAGAGATTTCATCTTCCATGTTCAAAAATTGTGTTTTTCATTTTATTCTATCGATCAGCATTTTATCCTGAACCAAAATTTTCCAGTTTATTTTTGCATGAAGGTTTTTAATTCAGTCCATCTGAAGATAAACTGCAAGGGATAACAAGTGTCCAACTTACTTTGAACAAGGACAGAAGTAAAGCTGAATACTGGTACTTCAGAAAAAAGAATTTTAATTCCCTTGTACAGGCATTAAACTCCACATATCACACAATCATAAAGGCTGGAAAAGACCTCCAAGATCATAGAGTGCAACCTTTGGCCAATCAGCACCATATCAGCTAAACCACAGCACTAAAATGTGGTAAAGACTGGTACATTCTTCAAAGAAAACTGAACTTGTTTTGCTTTGGGAAGTTATCAGGCCCAAGGGAAAAAAAAATCTGTCCTTCTCAGTATGTTTTCCTCACCAATATTTCTGTTATGCATCTAGAGTGGCATTTGGTCAGCATTTTCTGTAAGGGGCTGCAATTTTTCTTCATTTTCCATATTAATAACCCCATTCAGTCAGGCCAAAGATACAGCTGCACTCATATCCTGGCTGTAGCAAAGGCTGAGAGCAGAGGTCTGGGAGGAGCACCAGGACATGAAAATCTTGCAGGGATGCCCTTTGGGATCCCTCTGCATCCTTTGGGGACTGGGATCTGTGTTCCTCTAAGCAGGAGCTGATGCTTTTGCACTGAAAGTCCATCCCCAGACAATCCTGCAGGCTCACAGCTAAACCATGCACTTAAAAAAAAATACCACCTCTTACTTGTTCTGAATCTGTCTCCTGATAATTTCATTTGATCCCCTCTGGGTCTTGTACTACAAGAGACACTTAATGAACTTTCCCTGTTCATTTTTTTCCATTACACTCCTATATAGATTTTTATCATTTTCATCTTTACCCATTTCTTTGCCAGGCTGAAGATTCTCAATCTATTTAATTGCTCTTTATCATCACTGCCACCCATTGCTAGTTCTGTTATCTCTCCTCTTTTTCCCCCTCATTCTTCCTTTAAATCCAGGGATCAGATCAGCACCCAGAGGTCAAGACAAAAGCACAGGCAGTTTACAAACTCACATAGCAAACTTAAGCCCTATGAGCCATTTTTCCTTAATTTTTCTCTCTTTTTTT
>VXBR01003144.1:24489-60616 GCA_013400215.1 Cisticola juncidis | reverse complement strand
GAGTACCGGGATGCTGGCCACCCCCCGGGTACCGGGATGCTGGCCGCCCCAGGGCACCGGGATGCTGGCCACCCACGGGTACCGGGATGCTGGCAGCCCACGGTACCGGGATGCTGGCCACCCCCCGGGTACCGGGATGCTGGCCACCCCCGCGGCGGGGAGGCGTTTGCCAGGCGCTGGAGGAGCTCCGAGTGCCTCCCGAACAAACGAGGAGTCTTGGCGGCTACAAATAATTTACATGTTCAGGAACGTGCTGGAAGCCCGGTTGTTGGTGGGTCTCTGACAGCTGGCCTTGAGGGGTGACCTAGCTGGAGGCAGTCGGCTCTTAAAAATTTGGGTTGGGATGCTTAAAAGATTGGAGAAAAGCAGCAGGTAAATACAGGAAAGTGATAGGAAAATGTCTGTGTTGTAAGTAAAACTGCAGCTGAACTTGAGCTTGTGCACATGCTGTCTGAGCTCTCGCACTGGTAGAAGAACAGCCCATCCTTTCGAACACTTTTCATTCTCTATCTTTTCCCTGATGTATTTGCATCTTGGAAACCCGTGATGTATTTAAATTCTTGACTTTGTATCGTTTTGTTCAAACGGGTAATGTTGACATTAGAAGTGTGCTCTAGCACAACCCAGTAAAGGAGCGTTGGGAGGAGTTGAGTGCATTGGTGCAGCATCACACCAACTGATACCATTTTCAAATTTGTGTAATAAAAATACACTACATTCATTCTTCCCACAGCAATAGACTCCACTTGGTTCAAGACAATCTTTACCTTTCCCAAATGTTTTATTCTAATCCTAATATTTTGGGACCCATCCTTTTCAAGGTAAGACAGAAATCCATACAGTCATGTTACAACTTTGATATCACTCTGCAATCTAGTCATATTAAGAAGTAAGCTATAAAAATAAAAACGCTTTTCTTCATCTAGTCTTCTGCAGAATTAAGGTTATTTTCAGTTCCTCTTCTTACATCTCATAAGTGAGACGCCAGTGTACCTGAATATTTAATGAGTAGTAAAACCAGAAATCTGTAAAAGCAGCGAATATAACACACATATTTTGATAGCAACATAGACAGGTACTTATCTGAGAAAAGTTTGTGCAATTTCATTCCATTAGATTAATAAACAGCAATTATATCTAATCATATCTGCAGCCATTCCTAATGTAAAAATATCAAAACCAAACAAAGCTAACACTAAAAAAAAGTATAAATCAACTCAATAAAGATGAGGATAAAATTGATACAGGCATGTAGAAATTGTTTTTTTAATCTACTCCATCCAAGAAAACGTTCCTGGTCTTTCCTTTCAAAACCCAACAACCTAGTGGCACACTGGTACAATAATTCAGAAAACAATGTGAACACTGAAAATGGTTGTGCCATTAGCTCTGCTTAAAAAGACATTTGTTAAACATGTAGAACAAGCTTTTAAAGCTGATAAGTAATAAATTTTATTTTATCTCTAGATTGTATGTTTAATCTCTTTCTATTTGAGCTTACGGTACACAAGAAAAAATTGTTAAGTTTTTGGTTTTGCCTCCTCACTTAACTTCTGATTAAATACAACTATCAATATACCAAGAGTTACCAACTGGTGAATAGCTCATGAAATTCCATAGTTACCTAGAGTAAGGTCTGCCCATGGCTTCAAGGACTGTGTCTCTTCAAACAGTACCTCAGACACAGAAACCACATTGACATGCCTTCAGTGCAGAAGAATTAATTTTCCACCAAGCCCTTCATAAACATAATGTTTTGTCAACAGGTGCCTTTCCTATAACTGTTGCAAATGTATTAAAAGCCAGCAGAAATTTCTTGTCTTTTCCACTGAAGCATGGCCAGTGCACAGGCTGTTCCCTCTGCAGAAGTCATTGTTCCTTTCCTGTCTTACACAACACTGCTGTTAAATCCAGCCCATCACAGGAGAAATGCTCTCTCGATTCTGATTTTCAAACCAAGAAAATAAGCATTTGGTCACTTAATAATGACTGTTAATCAGACACTATCATACCCTCAGTGTGCAAGATGAAGAAAATTATATCAGTCATGCACAGACCCTTTCTTTCACCTCCTCGCCTCTATACCACCCACCTCCCAAACAGCTCTGCCTCTTTTTTCTTCAGCAATTCAGGCTTGGAAGAATAAAATCCATTATAACAATGATTCAGAGACAAACTGAAAGCCAAGTGAAATACTGTTCTCCCAAATCTGACAGGAAAACTTATAGGATGGAAACACCCAGAAGATAAAACCCAGTTCTCTTATAATATGCTCCAGAAAGCAGTACTTATCACTGTCCCCTCATTCCCAAAATATATACAGCAACTAATGGGTTGCTGTAGCACTGAAAATTTCAAGTTTTCCAGATGATGAGCTGTGACTCAGTACTCCTACTGATACATCTCAATGCACCATCCATTTATTTTCTGTGCTGGTAAATCATCTCTCCCTTTCCTTTCACCAGAACTTACTAAGAACCACCCTGTGTCTGCAGGTCTGATCCTGCCCTGTCCATCTGAGATCAGATCAGGCAAAAGCTCTTCTACTCCAGTATTTTTGTGGTTTAGCTTCTTGTTTCGGTTGCTACCAAGTGCTCTTACAGCTCTAAGAATGTGCAGGTCATAATCTTAAACTTTCCAGGATGGACAACACCCTTGTTTATTGTGCAGGGAAATCTGAATTATGGGCACAGAGACCTCTCACTTTGTGTCAAGGAAGCTTGTAGAAACTACTTCTGACAAAAGTATGGGTTTTTTCTCTTCATGCAAAACCCCTTCGAAGAGTCAGTGAGGCGACAAAGCAAATTTTGATCCATTTATAATCAAAAAAATAATTTTAGTCCACCCTACAGAAACCAGGATTTGGCATAATAAACCAACAGCTGGTTAAGGAATAACAGTGAGGGCTCTTTGATGTTCACAGACAAACCCAAACAATCAAAGACAGACTTGGGATTGCACATGATGTTTCTGAGTAGTAGCAAGGAGTTAAAACCTTCTCATAAGTTCATTTATCAAGAACAAATTTTCTTATAGGTCCATCCATTGCCCACAATATCAGCAAAAAATACTCTATAAAACATTTAACATATAAGAATATTGTGCTAATCAGAAATCTGTGTTAAACAGCCCTTATGAACTATGCAAAATGTAGTGCAAGCAGCTGGAAAGTTATCCTAATTTCAGGGAGTCCTCTTGCCTCAGTTTGTTGTGTGCTCTGAACATCAGCACGGAGCAATGAGGGAACTTTAATATCTTCAACTTCTGTCAAAGCTCTGCAACATTCCCCAGTGGACACTGGAGACAAAACCAGGCAGAGCTATGGAGTAAAAATACAGTTCTGGTTAAAAGTATTAATTTAGTTTTAACATCTGCTTAGAGACATTCATTAGCCAGTGAGCACTGAAATTTACACCAGAGAACTTCAGAATTGGAGAGATTAAATGTCCTGACATGGGATTCAGAGGAGCAGAGGAAATGGGAGTCAGGATCTGCTCACGGCAGGAGTGGGAGAAGAGTGACCAGACCTCTGCAAGGGTGAGAAAGTTTCCAATCCTGCACACTACACCTAAACAAATGGAGCTGCAAAGGCTCTGTCTCCAGCCAAGCCAGACAACCCAGGAGGCAGCAGATCACCTCCCCTAGAACAAGCTCTCCCTCAAAGAATCTGCTTTAGCTGAAATCGTTGGGAAGGAATAACAGTTGCCTATAACAACAACCAATTTCCTCACGTTACATCTATCCTCCCAGGTTAAATTATCATCCTTCTAATAATAGGACCATCAAGAGCCTTTTTCTCCTTCTTTGGAAAAGAATAGCTGAGAGTTATGTTCAGTCATAAAACCTTAACAAAACCTGGATAACATTTTAAGGAAATAGGCTGTTTCAATTTGATGGTTTGGTCATTCCAAACTCCTTGCTTTGGAGTTACAAAATCTCCAACCATCAGGACAAGAAAATGAGATTTTCCTTCACATCAGTTTATTCATTACTAATTATTTCTGGTTTCTACTCAATAAATATGATAATACCAGCAACCATCTAGGATGAGCAAAGTAAGGCTTGAGTGCCAATTCCATAGAAACACAATCATTTAATAAAACTCTCCTACTTCATCCATTGTGCTGTTAAGTATTTCCCTTGCCATCTCTGTAGCAGCTTCATCTTCAGTGCTGCTTGCAAACTAAACACATGTAGTAAAATCAGTCTTATTTCTTAGAATGGTCTTCACATTGGTCTCCCAAACCCTTAACATGTTCTTCTCCAAGTGGGTTTCAGTAGAGCTCAAGTCACCTTTCACCCCACCCAAAAAATACATGGGTTTGCTGAAACCCTCTTCAAGGAGAAGCCAAAAAGCAATACAGTTTACATTTTGATTCTAATACAGGTTAAAAAAATCCTTTATTTTTCTTCTAAAATAAAAGAGCTCTGTTCCAACAGACTGGGAAATCATTAAAAATTTTTATCTACTTTTAAACAGATTGTAGCTAATGTGGGTCTACAAATTAGATGTCCATGATCACATAACTGCCTGGGAAATACATCCCTTTTTGTCCACATCAACCATTTAAGCCATTCATTAATCTGTTTTCTAATGCAACCATTTCCCTGCACCAAACCTATTTAGAGACACCACTGGTTATTAAAAGCATTTGCAATAAAACTGACATGCATTTCTAAAAACTGCTGCGTAAATCAATGTAATTTCTTAATTGGTTAACCAAATAGCTGCCACGCTAATGAGTCACTGCAATTCTCTGCAAACATCTCTTTCTGCCTGGTTACACTTCTTCAACCACCAAACAGCTCAACAGGAGGAAAAGTTCCAGTGTCCCTCTTTCTGCTCCCTACAGTAATTCAGCTCATAACACTGCAACATGTGGACTGTTCCTCCAGAAGTTTGGATCTCTTTGGGATATATTCCTAAAAATAATTTCTAAGGGCTCTGTCTCTAACTACCCATGCAATATATACATTTCTAAGGTGAGGGGTTTGTAACATCAATGAATAGGATAATCAGATGACTGACTGTCTGAGGAAAAATTGTAGAACATCTTGGAGAGAAAGCACTGCAGAAATCACAGATTTTTTCTATGCAACTGCCAAACTTAATTATGGGTCAATTTGCTGTAAATAAACTCCCAGACCTTTGGTAATGCTCTGAACTCACAGGTTGTGAAATTGAGTTAACTCCAGTGTAGTGTTAGCATTTGTTGTGTGAGTACTAAAAGCTTATTGAAGAGACACCTTCCAAGATATGAGTATCTGATGCTCCTAAATGATAAGAATAAATATAAAAATTGAGCTAGACAATCTAATAGAACTCTTGCAGCTGGGGCTGCATTTCAAATGATAAAATACAGCTTCCTCACTGGCAATTGTTTCAGTTAGTGGAAACAGTTTTGTCAAATATATGGTGTTTTGCCAAAAAGAAAAGGCACTGATACAGCTTTCTACAGTTTCCTTCTGGATAATTTGCCATTGTTTGAGGCAATGTATGTACACAAACACATACTCAAAGAGTATATGTTTGATTTGTCTTTTCCCCTCTGTGAGTTCAACCTCATTTACTGGGTTTTAAGTTTTAATTTAGCCTGTTCAAGAAGGAAGAATCGGCCACTAAGTTCAGACTGTGACTTGGGTCACAGTTTCCCCAGAGTCTGTTGAGTGAAGTACTTTTTGTTTAGGATCCTCTGTAGATTCCCTTTCTCCTATTCACAGCCAGGACAGGGCACAGAGGGAGGTGATATCTCCTATTTTGCTTCTGATCACGTTGAGCCAGGGTTGCATTCCAATTCCCTGCTTACTTTGAGAACTGCATCCATGAAGAAAATCAACAGAGCTCTTGGAAATTGTGTAGCAATGCTGCTTAACAGGAGCTGGACTTCAGAATTAAGAGGAGTGGCCCTTTGCCAATCACGGATTTTTTCTTCTCCATGCTGGAGGGGTGTATCTCAAACCTGTTAATACAGAGGTTATTTCTTGTGAGTAGTGAGTAATTTCATCCCAAGGAGTAATACAGGGTTGGAGTTGCTTTCCTACCTACATTTAATCATGGGCTCACATGCCCCAATTACTTCACAGGTGCACAAAAATATCAGGATGAATAAAATCCCCTACACGTGGTTCAGCATCTTTTTTCCACCCCTCCACCTGCTGAGTTTTCATTTGTTGTTAGCAATGACTGATTTTTAAGCAGGCTACAGTATGAGATGGAACATTTTATTGCCAATTATAAGATGAATTAATGATTCCTGAAAGCAGGCTGGCAAAGTTAGAAGGCACTAACAAATAACCTTTTCATCAAATAAGAAAATTAATCCACAAAAAAAAAAAAAACAAAACAAACAAACAAACAAAAAAACCCCACCAAACCCAAACAAACAAACCCAAAAAAGCCCCCACAAAAAAAAAATCCCCAAACAAAACACAACCAAAAAACTCTGAAAAGAAAAAGAAAAATAAAACCAGAAAACCACAAACAAACAGGAAGAGCAAGAACTTGCAATTGCTTTTGCAAATTACAAGTCTTAAAAATAAAATCTTCAGGCTCTGTCCCTCTCCTGAGATTAATTTTCATAAAGGTTAAATCAATACCATCAAGGGAAGAAAAGGAGAGCCAGACAAAGAATGCCATCACCATTTCTGTTCCTCAGAGCTGCTGTGGATGATCTATTTGTTGTTCCAAGCAGAGCAGGAAAAGTGAGATTGTGGATGCCATGGGAATGTCTGGGGGTCTGTCCTGATCCCTCAACACCAAAGGAAGCCATTCCCCAAGCCCCTGAGATATTACTTTATCTGAACTTTAATGAACTTTATTAATAACAACTAATAATGCACAAAGATGTCCTGGTAAGGGATTAAGCACAAAGGAACTTAATGCCATTGAAATAAAGGACCACAGTTGCTCTTTTTGGTTTTTTGCTCCATGAGACACTTTAGGATCTGATTTCATGAGCCTGTTGCCATGCAGGCCCTTTAGAAAATGTTGGAAATTCAGCTTTTACTCATAAGGATTTCCTGAGAGAATCTTTTCTTCAGTCAAAATTCTCTGTTTTCCCAGAGCCACGGAGTGGTTGGGGTTGGAAGGGACATTGGAGCCACGCTGCTGCTGGTAGCTCCATCCTATGGATTATTTAAAAAAAATCTTGGACATGAGGGAAAATGTTTCTATTTCCACTTGACAGATAAGAAGATTATGAAAAGCACTAGCAACTTCAGCACAGGGAATTTTTAGGGAAATTAATGACTAGCCAAGGTTAATGGCCCTCAGCTTCACGTTGGCCCATCAACTCTCCCAGTCAGTCATTAATTCCCAGGAAATGCCTTGTGCCTTGATTGTTATTGCTTTAATACATTAAATTCAACTTAAAGGCTTGACTTAATGTTTAGCCACTGTAAAGTAAAATATAAGGAAATGTTCCCGCTGGACATACCCACTGTCAAATGTATTTTTATTTAACTTTTTCTCTGTAGGCATTTAAATAAAGGAATTGAATACTCATTTACCAATTGGCTTTGGTTTTACTGCTCACAGAGAACTCAAGAAATTCTCCAAAATTCTTTGTAGTTTATTTTATTTTTCATTAAACATAGCTTATCTAAGTTCAAATTTGTTTGAACATGCCAAATATAAATTATTATGTTTAACAATAAGATGAAGAAATTAAAATTTGATCAGAAGTAGTTCTTTTGTAGCTGATTAGTGCCATACTAATGATAAAAACCTTGCAGGAGAAAAAGACACTATGACTATTTACTATCTCCAGCAGAAAGTGAAAAATCGATTACTATTTTGGCCCCAAACCAATTGAAAGGTGGAAATCTGTTGGTGCCAGTTTTCCTTGTGAAATTTCTGCCATCGTGACCTCCACCTCAGGGAAAAATGCTGTGGACAGGATGATTCCAGTTGTCCTTGTGAAATTTCTGCCACTGTGACCTTCCCCACAGGAAAAAATGCTGTGGACAGGATTTTTTTTCTGCTGTGTTCTGATAAACCTGAGTTAGATTTAAATTTAAAAAAAAAATCAAACCAAAAAAAGTCCCACCACTTGTATTTCGTGTGAATTCTGGTCTGAAAGCACAGCTCCCAGCAATGCTGAAAATGTCATGTTGTTTTTCTTGAGTCATTTTATATGTTACTCATCACATGTTCTTGGCCACATATTTTAGCACAGCCAGCTCATTTTCCTTCAGCACATGAAGAAAAAACTACTTTCTTCAACATCACACTCAGACTGTCAGTGTTCCTGTTTCATTCACTGGCTGAATAATGTGCTTTTTGCCACTGTGGAAAATAATTGCACATGGGCTGAGAAGCCTGTTCCTGAAACTTGCTTTAACATTTCTCAGCCAAACCTTGTTTCTGGTGCTGCTCCATTAAAGCCAGCAGAGTTATGATGGGGATAAAGCTGGCACTGTAAAGTGCCTGTGGACCAAGGGGAGGTTTGATTTGATGTGCACGTAAAAGCACATCAGAATCACTGCTGGATTCCTGTACTGAGTTTTCAGGAGTCTGGGAAATGTCATGCAGTCACTGTCATGCATTGCTGAAGACATGATACACTCAAAAGTCCTTGGGATGTGAGATGATGCTAAGTCAGGCCAAAATATGAGACAAAAGCTGCTTATAAAGGGATTCAGGCTACTCAGTCTCTATTTTGACTGATACTTGCTGGGTGAGTGACATTGTATGTCACCTTATCTCTGCATCAGTTTTGCCAGGCTTAAAAATGAGAAAAATGCTCATAAAGAGAGAAAGGAAAGAAAAATGTTATTGTCACTTTTAGTTTGATACTCCACACTAGCAAAGCTGCCAATGCAACACTTGTAGTGCAATTCTGAGCTTCAGTCAATCCCCCCTTCCCTGGGATCAGAGTGATGCAGGAGTTGGAAGCACAGGGTGGAGACACCCACACTGCTCATTCATGGTCAGCTTTGAGCTGGGGTGAGGAGAGCACCCAGAACCCCAGGGGTTCATGCTGGGCATCTCTTCATCCCACTGGATTGTTGACCTCACACAATAAAGAGCTGTCTGCAATGATAACGTGGTGAAATCTCCAAAAATGCCCAATCCAGCAATGGTAAAATGCACACAAAATTTAAGCACTCTATTCTCATCCCACCCCTGCAGAAGGGGAACTAGAAAAGAAAAGCTACAGAGAAAGAAGAGAGTCAGGCATCCTGAATGAAGAGGTTTTGCAGCCCCCTCTGCACAGCTCTGCCTGCAGGTTTGGGAAGATCCATCCATCCTCTGGCTCCTGTGTGGATGACACCTCCATAACTGCATTTAGAGCACTTAGACTGGATGTGAGCCAGGAGGAACTTCAGAGGTTATGCACAAATGTGAGGTTCCCTATGAAAATCTGATTTCGAGGCTGAACTATCCCCCCATACAGGACAAAACTGCTCCAAATTTTCCATTCTTGAAACCTGAATTTCTTGCCTTCTCCTGATGAAACCTTTGAGGTGTATTGGGCAATCTGTCTGGGCATTGGCACTGCTGGTGTCAGCTTTACAAAACTGCCAGCTCTGCTGTTGGTGCCTTGAGTTTGAGCTTTCATGTTTTTCAGATTCTGTACTGCCCAGGGGTGCAGTTCTGAGCCTCAAATTAAGTGTTAGTCAGCTCTCTTCACAGAGTGGGTAGACAAAACAAATCCTTTTCCTGCTGAAGACCAAGGACAACTTTCAGTCCCAAAAGCACAAACAAGGGTGGCTGAAGGGAGGAAAAAGAAGGATGGGACCTCACAACCTGAGGCTGTGGTTGGATAATTAAACCCCAATGTACAAATGGACCAAAACTTATAAAAGTGTAAGACCTTGTGACTTGCTGTCCATTTTGTGACCATTTCGGGTCCACCTTGGGTGTAGCCCTGGCCAGGCTCTTTTACTGCCCAAGGTGTATCCTAAAAGAATTGAATAAATATGTACTTTATTCCTAGCTCTGTCCAGTCTCTGTTCCAGGTCAGCCTTCCCAAGGCATCACTTTGTGCCACCTTCCCCTTTCTCACCTGGCTGTCTTTCCCCCACTTTCAGTATCATCCTTGTCACTGGTGCCTCACTGAACCAGGGGACTTGGTCATGGAAATGCCAGCGTGGGACTGGGGAGGGGCAGTGGCTTAGGGCAAAAAAGAGACAAAAATTCCTGTCTGTGTGTCTGTCACAGCCTCGCTCCCCCCAGCAGATGCAGCAGGTCCTGGACCAGAGCCAGCTGCTCTGGTACAAAGAGATGTGGAAGCAAAGAAAATTTGGGAATAGGGAGTCCAGGAGAGGAATGGTGAGAAAGCTCCCAGGGAGTGGGGGGCAGAAGGTGACAACAGGAGGACGTGGGGCTGACCTGAGGAAATGAGAGTGCAAGCAGCCATCACTGCTCTCAGCAGCTGAAATTGTTGAGATTGGCTTGCAGAGGGGAAAAGTGGGGCTGTGCTGGGAATTAAACATCCTCTCCAGCCTGTCTGGGGGTGGCAGCAGCCGTGCAGAGCCTGGGTGAGCAGGAGAGCAGCACAGGGAGCTGTGCCCAGCACGCTCTGTGTGCTGTAAACTGATCCCAGCCCTCTCCGCGGGGTGCTCAGGCTGAGGGCTAATGATGCTAATTGAAATGTCGACCTTAACAGTTTAATTGCACAGCAAACAAATATCATTCAGCTCTACAGCATTTTATGAAGAGAAGTTGTTTTAGCTACTGTGGCAGATAGATGCAGACTCAACCAACTGCTAGAACTGCTACAGATCCTCACCTCAAAACCGTGTCTGAATCAAGGTATTGCTTAGTTTGTATTAAAAAATCCTCTGTTTCCCTATAGATATCACTAATATAAACATTTCATAGCTGCTAAAATTGCTTGGTGTCCCCTCAGCCAGCTGTAAAAGTACCTACATTTAATATGTTTTCAACAATTGGTCATTATTTATTAAAATATGGTATAAGAAATTTTAATAATTTATCCTATGATAATTTACTTTATAATAATTTCTACAATATATTGAAATTTTCCTCAGTACAAATAATGATGTCAAAACAGAAACTAGAACACAGAGAGGCTCTGAGGTAAGTTGCATTGAATCTAATAAAAGCTAATGACAATAATAAACAAACAGCACAGCTACTCTCTGAAGGCACTGGATTGCATAAAGCACAATATAAAAAAAAAGCCATGTACGAGGGCCTTACTCATAATTTTTCAGGTTCTCTTAATATCAGCCATGGCCAGTGTGTTGCCAGGTTTTTCAAACAATCCTACTGTGCCTAATTAAAGCACAATCCTGGCTGATTCAAAATTATTTCTCAGATTATTTCTGAGAAAACTGTTTCTGAGATTATTTCTCAGGAGCCACAGGGCACCACGGCCACTCAATCTCTGCCCGTGGTGGGAGCCTGGGACTGGAGGATCTTTAAGCTCCCTTCCAATCCACATCATTCTGTGATTTTTTCTCCTGCTTTGTGGGAGCACCCCCTGTGCCAGAGGGGGTGAAACTATCCCAGGGCTTGTGGTGCATCACCAGTTTTGGAGCCAGGACACTGGGATTATTCCAAGGGTCTCACCTTCAGCATCTCACCTGGAACTACATCCCTGCATCCCTCTTATCCCAACAGCCACAGTGGGAGCTGATGGGCTGCACATGGGGCTGGCTTCTCTCCTGCCTTCCTTGTCAGATATCATGGACACTGGAGCCCTTTTTGATAACATTTTATCGATACAATTTCATTTTATTAATGCAATTTCAAAACAACCACCCACTCATCCCTCCCCCCTTCAGCAGCACACCATCAGACACCTTTCACACACTCCCTCTCTTTTCATCCAGTCTAAGTTTTTCCAAAAAGATCAAAGCTGCTAAGACTGCTGGCCAAGTCATATTTTCCTCTTGTCAGCTATTTTCTTAGCAGACACCTAGGTTATAGCCGCTCCCCTTTTTCATTTGTTTCAAACAAAACTTTGCTAAACACAGGCTGAAATTGCAAATAACTTGCTGGGAAGTGATAGTGAGCAGTCCAAAAGAGCATTGTGGCAGTAAAATTATTTTTAGCCAATTGCATTCTCTGTCTCTGCCTCTCTTATCACTGCCACTGCTCTTCAATCAAGCTGCCTGTTAATTTGAGAAGGAGCTCACAGGGGCCTTGATGTGGTTTAAGGTGCTCCCTGCCTTCTCAGGACTCTTCCTGCAGGTTTTGTTTCGTACATCTCCCCTTAGGCTGGGTCATGCAGCACCAGGGTGCTGCACTGCTCACCCAGCAGCCTCAGACACACTTTTATGCAGTTTTCAATTATGTTTTTAGCCATTGCTGTCTGCCCACCTGTGTTAATACCAGTAATGAACCAACACCTAGGCAAGGGCTTTCTGAGGATGCTGATACAGTTGAAATCTACCTTGACAGATCATCCTGAACAGAGAGTTTGTCATCTAGGATTCATTCAATGAAGGGGAAAGAATTATAATATGTGCTCTTTCTAGGTGTCCAATACTCTCTTTATTTATTTGGCTGGTTTATTTGACCTCCTGAGCTTCTTCTCTGCCCCACAGCTCTGCCTGGAGCTTCCTCAGGCTGTGCTGCACTTTGGCAAAATCCAGGTCTGAGAGGGAAGCTCAGCCCACAGAGGCTGTGCACAGGGAACCCACCTCCCTCCTGAAATCCAGCTTCATCCACAACCTCTTTTCATATGTTCATATTTACACAAAAGCAGCCTCCATGCTCCTGACTCCATTTAATCTTCCACATTTCCCCTCCAACAGCTCAGCTCCTTTTTATTCCAACCCTCCCCAGATTCCCTTCCATTGTGCATTGTGGATGCAGTCCCTTGGAGTAATGAACTCCCTCCCAGCTGTAGCAACTATTGTTGAATTGTCAGTTCTATTTAAAATGTCAGGATTAACTGTTACCCAGCTGGGCATCTGAGCAGGAGGAACATGGGCTCATTTGCTGCTGCCTGGTACATGGGAGATGTGAGAGATTTCTGCAGGGCAGGTTGAGGGTGAAAAACTCTGGTCTCTTCCTTCCCTGGTTAAATGCCACCTCTGCCCTACAAATATCTAAAAGACAAAACACAAATTTGAGCCTAATTGTGATTTCCCATTAATAATGTTTTGTACAGGAAAAAAGAAGTTTGTGCTTCAGTGCTAGAAAGAGTTTGTTAATCCAAAAGAAAGCGGCTGAGGCTTTCCAACCTCGGGATCTGTGTCTTTTCAGAACAAATATTGCACTTTCACAACCCTTGCAACACAGCCTGATCAATGCTAGCACGCAGCTTCATGGGTGGATCACTGCTGCTGGAACTGCTCTGCATGGAAATTTTGATCCAGTTCTGCTCAAAGTCCATAAAACACATAGAAAACCAGAACTTTTAAACCAAATACTTCTGAGGCACAGACTTCTGGGTTGGATCCATACTCAGCCAGAAAGAACATGCTTGAAATGGATTGACTGATTTGACATTAAGATGTTACTCTCTCTCTGTCTAAGTAATTTCTACAAATCCTGTGGTTTTATCCACTGTCAGTCTTACTTTAACATTTCCTCTCTTGACAAGAGATCGTGGCTTTGAGACATTTGTCTCAATTAGTTTGCTTGCCAGTTGAAACACTTGTCCCAATTTAAGATAATTATGTATCATTTAAAAGTAAATTCACGTAAAAAAGGTCTCATTAGAATTGTTTGCAATCAATTTAAATAATTAACCAAAGTTATTATAACATTTTAGAGTGAGGGTATCTGCAGATGAGATCAATTTATCATCTCTTGATCATGGTTCAAAACACAGGTAAAACACCAATCCAACACTGAAAGCATAAAATTGTATTTTTACAAATTGAACTGGAGGGTACTGCTGAGATTTGACTGCCTGATTTTATTTCTGGGGAAAATATCAGCCAGAAACCATAGCTGGGAACTCAGATGTTGCTTTCTTTCCCTTATTTTATGTAACACAAGAACACAGAACAGAGATTTCTCAATTGATATCAGCCTGATAGGAATGTGGGAGAGTCTTAAAGTCAAGATGTCTCCTGTATTCCAGTGAAAACTTTATTTATGATCCTCTGGGAAGAGAGCACTAGGTTACATTCAGCAAACTGTCCAGTGGGAAATGTTGGGCTCAGACACCTTTGCAATTTACTAGAGACAATTTCTTTGTTTTGTAGGGCCAGCACAGCTTTTGCTGATACATTGTCTCTGTGAGGAATATAAATATTAGACTAAAAATAAAACCATAGACTGAAATGGAAGTTTGTACAGTCCATTTTTATACTTGAATGGAAATATAATTTCTTTGTGCATCCCTAAATACATTCTGTTCTAATTGGTCTGAGAAGGGACACAGAGTAGATTGCTAAAATATCTATTTTCATATATATATATATGTAAAATAGAAATTCTATTTAGTCTTCTCCTATTTGTAAGACTTTACAGGCTAAACAGAAATTGTAACTTTTAAGTGCTCTTTTTGGTGTCCTTCCCATGCCATGTTCTGCTAGCTAGGAAGGAACTGCCTTCACAATGACTTTGGGGTGCAGCAAATTCCATCATTTTTATGCAATAAAGGGGACAGAGTGTCCTGCATTTTAGGTAACCAGGAGCTCTCTAAAAGATGTTTTCCAGCTATTTGTTTCTCTTAAACCTTTTTATTTTTTTTTCAAAATGTAGCTTTCCAAGTTTGCTCTTGGATGTTTTTTATTCTGTTTTAAGGAGAGTTAAATTTGTCGGATACATACTCTCAATATCAGGTGTGGGAAAGTTCTGGTAAATCTTGTCGGCAAGGTACATTTAAATTATAACTGCTCCAGATTTTCTACCTCTCTGAAACACCTGGAAAACAGTGAAATTACCACTGATATTGTTTCTATTACTTCCTCTCCTGATTCATCTAGTGACCTTCCAGACCAAGAGCAGGTTCCCTGATATCTAAAAGTATAAAATTCCCAGTTTTGTACCTGGGTATTAATTTTGGTTCCCAATTTCTCTTCTGGACAAAGAGGATTGAATTCTCTTTCCTTTTCATCCAGTTGCAAAACACCTGCCACGGTCACCAGGGCCAGGATTTCACCAAGGAATTTCATTCTGTGCTGACTGTGAGGTCCCTGGTGGTGATGGCACATCCCCAGCTGGAGCTCTGTGCACTTCCAGAGCTCTGCAGGATCCCACTGGGATCACACCCAGAGGGTGAAGGGCAGGGCATGCCCTGAAGGGATTTTCGTTTTCTGGTTTAGTTTTCTAACCAGTAAATTGACGTAACTCGGGGGNTGCGGTACTGTTGTTTATGTACATATCTGTATATTTTATCTATGCATATATGCGTACATACATATATATATGTACATAAATATACATATATATGTACTTATATATATGTATGTACTTTTATATATATATAAAAATATATATGTACACACACATATATATGTACTTTTATATATATGTACCTACATATATATACAGACATACACATGTGATTTGAGTTTGCCTGGCCAAGCATTAAATTGCAGACTGTCCCTCTGGAGATAAAGCTATTTTTTGGACCTTTTTTAGCTGAGGAGGATACAGCCCTCCCATGGCTGTTGAACTGAGGAATGTAGCAGCAGTGTCCAGTCTGTGTCATGCCTCCATCATGGGACTTAGAATGTCCTTCAGCCCACAAGAATAGCTCATTATATGCTCCACACAGAAAAAAAAAGTAAATATCAATGTGACTGTACAGAATCAGTGAATTTAAAAATCTTTGTGTGTCAAAAATTCACTTCTTTTGATGTCAGTCCAACCAAATACAGTCTCATGGTCATATGTCTCTCACAGTCAACGTCCTCCTTGAGGGAGTCATGAAACCCTGCTGAAAATGAGAAATTCTGTGGTTTAAGAATGCATTCAGAGTTTAGGCTGAGCACTGTCAGAGCCATTATTTAGTATTTTTGGATTCTGAGAAAGCATCAGTTCCTGTGTACTCCATTCATACTTTGCCTAGGGACAGCAAAGTCCTTTCCAGGGGCATCCCTGCAATCCAGAGAAATCTGAGCACCTGCACAGGGCAGCCCCTGGGTGTAGAGGTGGGCACGTCATACCCTGAACTGTGATCCTCTTTCAGCTCTCCTTTCATCCACCAAGGCAGAGTGAGATGTATTTACAAATACCAGAATTAGCTGCACCATGTGATTAGTTAAGCCCTTTTTTAAAAACATGTGGGCTGCCCCCTCTCCACCACAAGCCTCATAAATATCTTGCTTCCTGGCTGTTGTGTTGACAAACTGAGCTCCTTCCACCACCTCTGCCACCCCCACCTTCTCCTTTCACCAACACATGCTGCTTCTTCCAGGCCTTCAAAGTTTATTTATCAAGCATTTTTGGGGGGTAGGAAGTGAGCAGGAGGGAGGAAAGAGGAACAAGATTGTTCCAAAAATCAAACCCATCAATTAAAACCAAATCCTTTCTTGCTGCGTGTTGGGACACACAGGAGCTAAGCCACAGCGTGTTTTGAAAGTAACACAGAGGTTAGCACGTAGTCACTCAGGAAACCTTGAAGCTCAGAAATTCTGCAGGATTTTTTAGGTGGCATTGAAGTGGCACTGAAACACACCCTGACAGGGCCAGGTGCTTCTAGCTCTGTCCTCCTTATCTGGCTCAGTGATGCTCAAACTCCCATTCCCAGGCTTCATGATCTTACTTAAAGTCCAGCTAATGACTGACCTTGTGAAAATCCCTCTTCAGTGCTAATGATTTGATCTCCAGGATATTCAAAAGTAAAATATCCCCCAGTTTGAATGCAAAAGCCCTACTTTATACTGTATGCACAAACAAAATAACTTCCAGTAAGTGCTTCACATCCAGGGCTGAAGGGTTTGGGTTTTTGGTTTTGGTTTTTTTTTTGTTTTTTTTTTTTTTTTCTGTCAGTCTCATTAGGATCCAGGAATAAGTAGCAAGAAATTTCAAGTGACCCACCACAAGCGTGTTAAATGCACAAATGTAGAGGTAAGGGCTTATCTCTGTCTCCTGTTTGGGAGTCTCCCAAATGCTGACTTGTTTTTTACCTATAAGAAGCATCTGATGTCACTGCTGTGCGTGGGTGGGAAATGCTGTACAAAGGTTAAACAAGTTCTTTCATCCTTGCTCATGAAAGCAGGCTCATATTGCATTTCCAGTAACCAAGTGCATTACTATAACAGGTTGGGGATTTACTTTCTGTGTGTGTCTGGACCTCTGCTGACTAACTGGCCATGTGCTCTCCCCATTCCTCATGGTGTTGCTTAAATTATTGCTTAATCTGAATGCTCTTTTGGCCAGAGTTTGGAAAGGTTTTCCAGCATTTCCCGCTATCAGTGAGCAGCACAGCACCACAGAACCTGCTCTGCAGGCTGCAGAAATGAACTCTTTAGAAATCTAAGTGTAAAGATTGCATCCCATAAAATAGTTTGTTTCACCAGCCAAGTACTCAAAGAGAAAGATTTCACTGAGTTTAATACAGGAGCACACATTTGCATGTGAGCACAGGAAAAATCCCACTGGTGGTAGCTTAATATTAAGGAAAAGATTATGAGTTTTGTTACATGGAGGCCTAAAAGAATCTTGAACCAGTGGAGTTACCTTGGTGGATATTATGGAATAGAACCATCTAAAAGCCTCTGATAAAGTGGCTTTAATATGATGACTCTAATACAAATGAAATATCCTGTGCTCCTATTCAACATTTCTCTCATTCAGAAACGTGGGAACATTACATGATAAAAATCCATAAGGAGTGATAAAAGACTGCATTTTTTCTCACAACACCAATACAAAACTATTCCCTGGAATTCTTTGTTCTAGCAGAATTAAAATGGACTGAATGCATGTGAAGAAAACTAGAATGTGCAAATTCATAAAGTTCAAGAAATATTTTTCAAGAAGCTGTAGACACCATCTCTGCCTTAAACAGATCCTACTCTGATATCAGGCCAATTCCAGCATACATTGAGGAAAAGGAACAGAAATCATGTGAGGCTGCCATGAAAATGATTTTTGTATTAAAAAAAAAGACATTATGACTTTGGATGTCTCATGCCCTGTTGATGCTAGGCCTGAGTTGTTCATGAAGGTAAGGTTCATCCTTTTATAGTGGCAAAGCCTCTGACCCTATCCTTGCATTGCTGTGACCCAATGAACTTCAAACCCTGCATTTTTTGATGTGGAAAACCCTCATCGTGGCTGAACTATGAATGCCTTGCACAGGCTGCACCCAGGGGTGCATCTGGAGGATGAGGAGCTCTACCTGAATCATTCTTTGTGGCAGCTCCTGTGCTGCAGGAGGGGAGGGGAGCACAGAGATCACCAGAGGCACCTCAGGGAGCCTCTCAGCCTCCCACACCTCTGCCAGCCCCACCTGGGCCAGCCAGCTCAGAGGAGCTCAGTCTGCAGGAGCCCAGCTCTGCCTGCCTGCTGGGGCACAGCACAGCAGGGCAGGGTGGAGAGCCAGGGCAAGGAGCTCAGAATGCCTGGCAGGAGCTGGGCTGGGGTGCCTCGTGTCTTCCAGCAGGGCTCCTGATGTAAAGGAGCCTGAGAAAGGGATGTGTGCTAATGTGGGAGCACCTGCAGAACACACAGGCACGGAATCATGGAGCTGTTTGAGTTGAAAAAGGCATCATTTTCACCTGATAACTCAGCACTGCCTGATCTGCCACTGAACCATGTTCCTCAGTGCCATGGTTACACTTTAATATATAATAATTAATATATCGTATACAAGACCAGTTTTTGGTCTTTTAAATACCTTTAAAATACCTTCAGTGGTGATTCCACCACTTTCCTGGGCAGCCTCTTTCAATGCTTGACAACTGTTTATGTGAAGACATTTTTCCTAATATCCTATCTAAACCTCCTCTTGAGGGAGATTTCTTCTCTTGTCCTATAATTTTTGCTTGGGAGAAGACAGTGATGTCTACTTGGTCAAAACCTCCTATCAGGGAGTTTAGAGAGTGAGAAGGTCCCCCCTGACTCTCCTCTTATCCAGGCTAAACATTCCCAGTTCCCTCAGCCGCTGATCATGAGATTTGTGCTCCATCCCCTTCCCCAGCTCCACTGCCCTTCTCTGGACACACTCCAGAGCCTCAATGTCTTTATTGTTGTGAGAGGCCCAGAACTGAGCACATTATTGGCTAAAATTGAGGAAAAAACATGGTGACAACCCTCACAAGGCCAGGTGAATGGCAGCCCAGTACATGCTGATAAAGTGAGGAGCATTAACAATTAGTGAGAAGAATTTGGAAAGTCACAGGCATTTTGTTGACTCAACTGCTACATTCTGGAAAAGGCTTGGTTCACTCCTGACGACAGCTCTGCAGGAAAGCTTCTGTGGAGTGTGGAATCTAGGGGAAAAGAATGACAAATTGTGTATTATGAGGCGTAAGACAGGGTGGAAAACATTATAAACAGCATAATGTGATAGGTAAATGAATAATGCACTGCCAACAGGGACGCTGTGTTCAGTTTTGGTCAGTGCTTTTAGAGGAGATAATACAACAACAGAAGGGATTCAGATAAAAAATAATTAAAATAAATAGAGGAATGAAGAGTTTTCTATGTGAAAAGATAAAAAGGATTAGGTCCATTTAATTTAAAGACAAAATACCAAGGAATATATTAGAGGTTTCAATATGATGACTCTAATACAAATGAAATATCCTGTGCTCCTATTCAACATTTCTCTCATTCAGAAACGTGGGAACATTACATGATAAAAATCCATAAGGAGTGATAAAAGACTGCATTTTTTCTCACAACACCAATACAAAACTATTCTCTGGAATTCTTTATTCTAGCAGAATTAAAATGGATTGAATGCATGTGAAGAAAACTAGAATGTGCAAATTCATAAAGTTCAAGAAATATTTTTCAAGAAGCTGTAGACACCATCTCTGCCTTAAACAGATCCTACTCTGATATCAGGCCAATTACAACATACATTGAGGAAAGGGAACAGAAATCATGGGAGGCTGCCATGAAAATGGTTTTTGTATTAAAAAAAAAGACATTATGACTTTGGATGTCTCATGCCCTGTTGATGCTAGGCCTGAGTTATTCATAAGGGTAAGTTCATCTTTTTCCAATAGCAAAGCCTCTGGCCCTGTCCTTGCATTGCTGTGACCCAGTGAACTGCAAACCCTGCATTTTTGCATGTGGAAAACTCACTGCCAATGCAGACCCAAATATGCCTGCCCTGTGCCTCAGGCTGGGATAACACATGGGAGAAAATCCACTCCTGATGTGAAAGGGAAAAAAATATTAGCCTAACAAATTATTTAAAAGCAAATAATAAGTGAGTGCTATTTGTAACTGTTTGGAAAAAAAGGAACAAGTCCCAGCAGAGACAGACTGGCAGGCAGAGAGTGGAGGAAATGTTGTAGAGCTAATTAATTTATTACATAAATCCATAGCTTTACATGTGGTTAGCACTCAATATAAATGCCACTAGCAACAAAAAAGGAACATTAGAGCTTTCAGGAGCATCAACCAGCATCCTTTCGGGAGGGTAGGACCAGTGCAGTACCGAACCTCCAGGAAGGAGTGGCTCATGACACACTGCATGTAGTGGCCAGATTTTTCCAAAACCAGAAGCTCTTCCTTCCCCATACCTTAAAAAGCCAACAAAACAAGCCAAACCTCAAAAAATCTCCAAGCCCACATGCAGCACAATGAGAGAGAGAGAGAAATTTAAACCCCCTGGTCTTCATAACCCAGTTCCTCCTACATGCATTTCCCACAAACTGTCAACATCCCCCAGGAATCTACCCACGTTCCCCATCACAGCACAATGCTCCCGACAGAGGCAGCTCAGCCCAGGATGCTGCAGGCAGCCTTTCAAACCGCCCTCGGTGCAAGGAGGTTCAGCAGCTCTGTAATTAGGTATTAAGTTGGATCAATCCGGGAATTTTTGCAGGGAGAGGCTTCTTCAGCTGTTTCCAGAGTGATTTATGCCTGCATGGTCCGGCTGGAAGGCACAAGGGTTCATCCTTTGAAGAAAATGAGACTTTCCATACTTCTAGTGAGGCAATTAAAAGTATTTTGGGGCTCATTCCTATTTAAAACAGCCTTTAATCAGGTGTGGGGACCTCAGTGGTCCTGAGAGTCCCACGGAACTGAAACAGGCAGGTGAGTGCCCCCTAAACAGGCTTTAATTTATAAACATCAATAATAATGTTAATCATCGTCATAACAACATCTGCTCTGTTTGGCTCTACGTGATAACAGCAGACTTCAGGAGGGAACTGTGAGAAATGAAAAGCACAGGTTCTTGCCATGGACAAAGCTGGGGAGACAACATTAGGAATAACATTGATCCTTGCCAGTGCAGTTTTCTTTGGTACATAGCAGAGCATTGCAGGGCTAAAATGGCCATTTAAAATGCCTCTGGTGTGTGATTAACTCTCAGCAAGTGAATATTCCCACTGACCCTGAGAACTGAAGGCTGTGTCATACGTTTCATTTCAGTCTCCAAAATCAGGGGTTAGGACAAAAGAAAGTGGAAAGAATGTCATTTTAGGACACCAGGAGGTACAAGACAAAATGTAAGAGAAAATTACAGGGCCATGGAAGAGGCCAGCTCTCCAGAGGGCTGCACAGCAGGTTTCAGGTGTTTTTCTAGTCCTTACATTGGTGTTGAGAGAGTTGCTGCTAATGATTCTTCTCCTGCTCCAAACTCTCTGCCCAGAATGGGAATAACAACAAATTTGGCAATCAATTCTTGAAGTTTCAGCACTGATCATGTCTGGCACAACTCACTAATCTAAACATGCATCTGCCTCTGTTTTCACCACGCATACCTTAATTACCACAAAGCCTGATTTACATTGTTATCTCTCAGTTGTGTTTGATGTCTTCCTGCGGCCCCTTTCAACTTCCAGATGAACTTTGGATACACCTTCAACCAGACAACACATTCTCTGTGGTTTCCAGTGCTCTGTTACAACTGATATTCTGATATTCATTATTTTATTTTATTTTATTTTATTTTATTTTATTTTAATTTTCTCTCAGTTAGCAGTTATGAGAGGAGTAGGGGCGTGCAGAACTCTGTGGTGTTCAGGGACAGCTGCCACTCTGCAGGTGACTGTCTGACCACACTGTGATAAAGAGCAGCAGTTCTGCTTACTGTAGAAGAGTTTTCCAGTTGAATTTTTCATTTTTATACATCTAATCTTTACTCATATGTTCTTGTCTTTCTGAGAAAAATTACAGCATTTTATGACTGGTTAATTTTCTGAAGCAACTTTGCTTTTACATGCAGTACAACCAAAATCTTTGCATCTGCTATATATATGGGTATGTTTATAAATACAGATATATGCACAATAACATATGTGGAAGTATCTTGATTACGCCCATTTGGGGGAAATATTCAAAATTACAAAAGAGCAAATTCAGTGGTTAAAAGACATAATTTAACTGGGACATGGTGCAATTCTTCCTTCTGATTTCTACTGTGACCTTATGCAAACCACATTATTTCAGAAAATGTTCTGATCTTTCTAGTCAGTGATTGTGAAGCTACAATTTAAAGGAGGGTTTTCAGGCATATTACAGTTTCTTATTCTATGGAAATGCAAGAAAAAGCACTCTCATCCTACCTAATCATTCAACACTTGCATTAATGATACATTCATACACCTAATAACATTCTGGGGTTTATGTTAATATTAATGAAAAACACCCTGAAAGACAAATCATAAAAATGAGAATTTTAGTGTCTGACTCATCACTGGAAGGACAGAGTGACAACACATGGATGGTCTATTAGATGGTCCCCAGCCTCTAAACCTTGGGACCAGCCTGAGTGCAGCATCAGACCTCTAAGTTCATGGTAAGTGATTTAAACATGAAACATCTGGGGTTCTAGACAGTTGTGTCTGAAGAGTAAAGCTGCAACTCTCTCAAATATAGTTATTTTTTTAAACATAATAGTTTTTAATTCTTAAAGTACTTCTTCAGTACCTTGAAATGAGAGAGGTTGCGCTGGACCTTTGCCCTGCAGACACACTTGGGAGGAGAATTTGGGGCCAAATTTCCAATGTTGGCTCCTTGTAGCTTCCCAACACCCTCAGTGTGGTGGTTTCCTATCCATTGAGTCCTCTGGCTTTGTCAGCCCAGTTTTCACACCCTTGGGAGCTGCTGCACAAGGGAGGAGGGGATGAGGTGGATGAGATCCAGTGCAGTTCATCCCAAGTTACACTGCAGAGGTGCAGCAAGCACTGACAGACAGACAGACAGACAGACAGACAGACAGACATGCTTAGCCCACACCCTTCCCCTCATGGGGTCACAGCTCACAGACATCATCAGGGGAGGGGACAGCCTGGACAAAAACAAGTGTGGGGATGCTGACCTGTTCCTGTTTGTTTGCTTTTTCTAAAAGTCGTGGTGATAAAAAGCCAACATAAATTACAGTTACTCATCATATCTGCAATTATTAGGGAGAGCTGTTCCTAGTTTCAGTCCTAATTATGGTACTAGGAATTTCAGATGTTTTTTTAAGTCAGTGTGAAGGACTGCAAAAAATCTCCCCATGAAAACAAGCAGTGACCATGAAGGTGTAAAATGAGATAATTACAGCTTGAAACAAAGGAAAAAAATGTTAGTATTCAATTGCCTCAAGGATAATTAAAACGTGCATCTGATGGCCTTAACTTGAGCATCTATTTAGGAACAGAAACCATTTTGTTCCTTGTTGGTCCTAATTTACATTCCTATAACAGTGCTGGAATAAAAAGACAGGCCAGTGACCAAATGGAGGTGTCTGCATGGCCTTGAAGCAAAACCCTCAGGATTTAAATTCCCCTTTCTGCCACGTGAGCTGGGTTAGGGCCACTGGCTCTCTGCTTTCATTCACAGCAGGCACAGAAGCAGCCAGGTTGAGGTTCAAGGGTCTCTCAAGAGGCTCTTCAAGCCCACGTGCCTGCCCCTGACTCCGTGGTGGGAGAGCAGAGGGCTCCTCAAGCTCTCCAGAGCTGCTGCAGCACCACCTGCCACTGAAAACCTCCAGCAGGGAGGATGAACAGCAAAACTGCTCCCATTTTTCAGGTGGAAAAGAATCCATTGTCAACAAACTCCTCCACAGGGGGCAAAGGAAAGGAGCTCCTCAGCAGAGGCTGCAGGGTGGTGAAGCCCCCACCACAACAGGGACAGCATCTCTGTGAACACCAACAAGGAGACCTGAGCCTTCCTTTGTCTGCTCTCTCCTGGAGATGTGTTTGGAGGCTGAAGCCCTCTCAGCACATCGAGGTGGGACCAGCCCATCCCCACTGTGGGCACCCAGCAGCCAAATCCCAGGTGTCTGCTGCTGCTCCCAAAGGAAACTGTCAGGACTGCACAACACTGAAGAATAAATAATACCAAAGGAGAGGGAAGAGCAGTTATGAGAAACAACCTCCTTGATGTGTTTATTTACACTACTTTTCATAAATTCCACCAGCCACATCCTTAATCCCAAAGATTCTGAGCTATGCAGCAGAGCCATTATTTTCCCTGGACAGAGATACATTCACTTTCAAGTCATTCCTTGGAAACCCTTCCACAATTAAGTCTTTATTAAAACCTTTCAGAATAAATAGCAGGTAAACTTAGAACAGGCTCCCTCCAGGTTTTACCAGTAGAAATGAGAGTGCTGTGTGTCCTGGGGGACAAGTGATTTGTTGCCAGTAACTTAACAGAGTGCTCTTTACAAAAATATTCTCCCTTCTTCCTTAATAAGGTCCATGTCTCAGGTGTCTGCTCATGCACACTCCTAAAGTTAACAGGTGAGAGACTGGGCAATCTCTGTTCCTTCAGGACTTTTAAAATCCCCTTTTAAGCAAAAATTCCTTTAAAATTAATTCATGCTAAAAAGAAGGTAATACCTCCTCCTTTAACACCCTAACTCTGCAGGAAAACAAATGGTTCCACAGAACATTAGCAGCAACCAAAGGGCAAACCATCTATAGTTAATCAAAGTAAACATTACAGAGGATACAACTTTGCATTCTCTTACAGTAAATGAGTGTATATAGATATCTAATTGGGTAAATAGGTTCTTCAGAAGGCTTTTTTTCTGGAGAAAACCCGTAAAACTTGGAAATTCCAAATAGATATTTTTATGTCCTACTGTGTAGTCTCTCATAAACTTCATGTACATTTACTGTAAAAGAACCATTGCCACTGATTACTACTGACTTTTTGCAAGTCAAGTGTTTTTTTTAAACAGTCCCATAAGGAAGACATTTGCAATATTTTAAACAGCTAAAGTTAATGATCATAGATAGAATTAAAAGGAGCCATTATTTGAAAGCCCTGCTACCATGCAAGGTGTACTTTTCTCACAATATGCTCATCCCAGCCACGCTGGCCCCCTTTCTCCAAATTCTTCTCCTGCATTGTTCCAGCCCAGCAGTCATTCTGCACATTGACGTTCGTGTGCAAATAGACACGCTTAGAAATGAGGCTCCTTGGCACTTCCTGAAATTCAGAGTGTTTTCAAGTGCACTTCCTAATGCCTTTTACACTTGAGAGCGACTTGTGTAGTTTTAAAGAAGAAATATGAATTCTCATGGCATGAACACATGCTCTGTGATGAATATAGATTTTGCAATGTGTGCCATACTATCCACTCGGAATGTGCTGCTGTTGTAGAGAGAGCTGTCACATGCTTGTTTCTCTTGAATAGAATTATGCTGTGAATAAGCCACTGTGAATCAAAGTGTCTCCTAAACCAATAAAGTACTGTACAACAAGCTCAGTAACAACAGAACAGGGTTCAAAGGGTTGCACGCATTAAATAACATGATGAGATGGAGGTGGTCAAACACACAAGGTGTGTGTTTAACTCTAGAGTCTTTAAGAAACTTTCAGTCTGGCTTAATTACTCATAAAAGATATTTGAATGCTGCTCTGCAAGAGGTCTTTACCTTGCTGCATGTTATCTTTCCAATAAATTTCTCTTGCCCCTCAGGCCAAATCATTTCAGTAGAAGTGCATTGATCAAGGAGTGTAATGATTCTCTTCCCCCGCACCTGACATTTCTACCATTTCATTTTTAGAGGTTCTTTCTTTGGTTTTCTCAATCATTAGCTGGTTTTATATCTGTGAGAGTGTATGACAGAGCAGAGGGGATGCATACTTAGGTCTGTTCAGCACAGCTCTATCGTCCTGTTTTTACACCAACATAAAATTGGTTTAACACAGTGATAAACCAGGCCTGTAACAGCCAGTCCTTCACATCTCAGGGAGACAGAGTCAATCTCTGGGGTTTGGGTAGCCTTAGTTCTGCACAGTTGCTCTCATAGTTGCTTTTTGTTTCATAATTAAGCTCCCTGCTCTGTTTTGCCAGTCCCTCACATCTTGTGGAAGCTCGTGTGATATCCAGAGCACAGAAGCCTGAATGTTCATTTTGAGAATATTCATCAGGCTGGGGGGTCTGGGTTTGCAGATCCCCTGCCAAAGGTACCTCACAGCTGTGGCTTGAGAAACTCAAATGCTCCCATCTGCTCATTGTCCAGAAGAAAACAAAACTTAATTGATCCGTGGAGCTCAAGAAACAACTTTTTACAAGGCAGATGCAGAAAGACAGTTCTGGCTTCTGGGATGCCTGTGAATGGGAAGGATACCTCCCATCCTGCCAGGGTTTGATGAGTGCCACGGGGCTGAGTCGGGCTCTCTTTCAGCACTGTTCAGACATCCAGGCAGCATCACTGTTAGAGCTGCAGCTCTGTGATTGCTGTCACATGAATTCTGTTTTCAGCTGGCTTCGTGTGTTTTTAAATCAATCCACAGCTCCTGCCATAAGGAGACATAATGTTTCTTAAGAGGAGAAGGATGTGCTGAGTGATGTGGGAAGAGGGACACCGTGAATGCGTTCAGAGGGGCTCTCAAGGATGCCAATCCCACAGTTAGAGCTCGTGGTTTCCTCTGGGTATCTCAGAGGCCCTTCCAAAGTATCTCAAGCCATCTGTGTCCTCTCTATCTGCTGTGGTTCCATGTCCCTGCCCTGCCTGCTCCCTCCCAGCAGGGTGGGTGAGCTCTTGCCTGCCTGCCCTGCAGGGAAATGCATTTCTGCCAATGCAGACGAAACAAGGAATGCAAGGAAGAGTCAGGGTTTTTTCAAAGGCAGCTCCTGCAGCTGCTGGGGCTGGTGCAGGGACAGGACAGGAGCATGTGGCAGAGCAGACAGGACATCAAGCTGCCAGTGAGCTTCATCCTCTGGTTGTGGTTTCACATCTCCTGAAACGAGTCCTGCCAAGGAAGAGAGAGGAGACCCTGCCCCTCGCCCTCTCTCCTCCCCCAGCCACAGCTCCTGCCCCATTCCCTGGGGATGGTTCTTGTGATCAGGGAGCCCGGGGGCAAATCACTCCAGAGAATTGACCCGGTGGAAATCCAACACCACACGTAAATAAATATGCAAGTAAAAGAACAATTTACTACCAGATCTGTCAGCCTGTCAAGGGAGCGGGCTCGCCCTGAGGCCGCACAATTTCCAAAACCAATGTGAGGAGGGAGAAGGGTTCCTGCAGCTGGGAGGAAGGGCAGGGCTGATGGAGCAGGACCTTTCTTTTCAGGGAAAGGTGGGCACTGAGTCGGCAAATCTGCTGTCAGTAATGACCCAACCTTCTGGTTCTGTGCCACCTGTGCTTAGAATGGAAGGGGGCTTGACAGGGGACAAAATTCACAGAGAAAAATTTTAGTTCCTGGAGATTCATTCACTGGGGTTGATTGATTAATTAGCAGACAGAAATAGACTTCTCTTCCTGGTTATGTTCTCAGTTGTGAGAGTACCTTATCTCAGTTATATCTGATTACTTTATCTCAGTTGTGGTCATGGAAGGAGCCCAGAGACATCTACAGCGACATCTACCTGAGAGGAGGCTGCAGTGAGCTGGGGTCTGTGTCCTCTGCCATGGCTCAAGTGAAAGGACAGGAGGGGACAGCCTGAAGCTGCACCAGGGGAGGTTCAGATTAGATACTAGTAAACAAATTCACTGACACAGTGTCAGGCTTTGGAATAAATTGCCCAAAGCGCTGGTGGAGTCTCTGGAAGTACTCAAGAACCACCTGGATGGGGGACATGGTTTAGGGGTGATTTGGCATGGTTTGGACATGGTTTAGGGGTGATGGTGGCAGTTCTGGGTTGACAGTGGCTGGATGATCTTGCAGGTCTCTTCCAACCTTGATGATTCTGTAATTAAACCCTCTAAGGACAAGGCTGCCTTGTGGAAATCTGCAATTTGGTCCTGCCCATCTCCTGGAGCTCTCCTTTAGAGGGCTGAAGGCTGGAAGGGTGACCCACAGCCCAGGATCTGCCTCACCTCCTGGGAGCCCCTACAAAAGTCATCTGTGCACTCCTCCTGACCCCACAGAATGAGGAACTCAATTCCCTCTGCACAGCCAAAACAGCAGAAATGAGGAGGGGACAAAAACACCACTCTGCTATTGCTACCACTGAAGCAAAGATAAATAGTTAACAGAGTTGGGTTACAAACTTTTGTTTTAGTTTTTTGGTTTTTTGTTTGTTTGTGGGGTTTTTTCCTTTTGTTTGTTCGTTTATTTGTTTGTGTTTTTTGGTTTTGGTTTTGGTTTTTTATTATTATTATTTTTCAAGACATGTATTTAGAAATAAAGAATATCTATGTGTATTTAAAAATAAAGAATATTTGTATTTAAATAAAATTACCCATGTTTTATACTGCACACTCATGATGCTCACCTTGCATTTTCTCCATAAAACATGTCCTTGCATTTTCTCCATGAAAACATGTGTGGTTTATCCTGACAAACCACTAGCCCTACTAAGAGCAGATCCAAATCTAAGACAGGAAATTGTGCTGTGTAATTTAAAGCTCTTTTATACTAAGCATATATATTTTCAGTCTAATGCAAGGTAGAGGAAAAGCCCCCACTGTTTTTCCTAAATGGATAGGATCTTGCTAATTTAAGAAAGCCAAATATAAAATTTGTGAACTTGTCATACTAAAATTAAAATTTCAGTAAAATTAAAGAAACAAACCATCTCAAACATTCTCCAAAGAAAGTGTTATATTTTGCTATCCTAATTTCACCAGGACTCACTGGTTTTTTTTTTCAATTCTCATTTCTTTTTGCATAACCAGCTCTTTGCCCTCCAGTTTGCACTGATTTAAATTTACAGTGTTTACTGTCACCTTTCTCAGTTACTGAATTCCAAAAGATTCCTCTTTAAGCAATCTTACCTGTTCTAAGCATATTTTGGAATCATTTAACTGCCTATTTTTTATACTAATGACTTCAGGATGGCTTTGCATGTGCAGTATGTCAACAGGTCCAGTTTTCTATCCTTACTAAATATAACTAATAAAGTTGCTGAAATTTTAATATGTCTATGTGCATAGAAAGAAATTAACTCCAAAACTGATAACATCTGGAGAGTAAAAAATGTGGCATCTTTTTTCTGTTTTGTGAAATTCTTAGGTTTCAGCAGTGATGCACATGGTGCATGTGGTCTGTCAATATAATTTACCTGAGTTCATTCACCATTTTATTCATTGAAAAGCTCACAACCTGTGTAGATGCTAAAATATTGATAAATAATATATGTGGAAATTAGTTACTATTAATGTATAAGATGTTGTTACATTAAAAAGTTCCCACTAGGCAGAATGAATTTGTATAATTAAGATCATTTATCTGTAAAAAAGTGAGTGTTTGAAGTTGCCAATGATATGTATCACAACATTATCAGAAATTATTAAAAAATCCACACTGAAAAAAAAAGGAAGGGAGCAGTTCCCTACAAAGGCAAGATAATCAAACTTTGGAGCTTCTGAAAATCCTTAAACACTAGACACTCATATAAAATGTTTGTTTATTCAAGATTTGTTATTCAACTCAAATAAAATGCTTTGTTTATTTAAGATTTGTTATTCAACATAAGTATGAAGACTGACAAGATTGTTATATAAGAAACTCAGTGAAACTTGCAGGACACAGCATCATCTTATTTACTTGGTTTTAAATGTCTGCTCAATGACAGGAACATACAAGACCTGTGGTTTTTTTAAAGTTCTGATGGATAATTCAGGGCAAGTAATTTCATCTCCCTGTGTTTTCATTTTTTTACACTCATCTCTGTGCTAGAGGATACTGGGATGTAGTATTGGAAATAGCAAGCGTTTAATTATCTCCTTCTGGATGTCATTGCTCCTACCTCAGGACAGCAGAGAAAAGAAATGACAAATACACACAGTTTTTCAGGTTTCTTTGACCTCCTTTAGAAGAGAAAAAAGTTAGGTAAAAGGTGTTCCTCATTGACACACTAGGGGTGAAATTCTAGTTCTATTAAAGGAGATGTGGGTTTGCCACCATTCTCCATAGGGCTGGGTTTCATTTGTCTTTGATGGGATTTTGCACACTGCCTCATTTCAAACTGTACTTATTACATATTTCACTTCAATTTGTGAGGGAAAACATCTCAACTTGTAAGGGAAAACGTCTCCTCTGGAGGAATGTTATGCATAAAGAAGTGAGGAGCAGCCAGAAAGCTCCAGCTATGAGAGTCTGGCTTTAAATTTATCACAGAAGAAATAAAATATCCACCTAAACTGCAGGCATTGTTCTGACTCTAAAATATGCACATTTGTTCCATGCCTTGGCTGCCGTGGAGGTATCAGATGTTGGAGGAGCTGCCCGAGAAGAGCAGGCAGGTTTATTGCTGTTCCTTGCTCCTGCTTTTCCCAAGCTGCAGCAATCACACAAACGAGGAAACTCGTTTCTCCAAGGTGGAGCAGATATCTGCTAAATGCCTGCTGATTTTATGGTGGAGTAGAGGGAGCAGAGCAGTCACTGCTCGCTGTAGAACACTCTTAAACTTGCATTTATTTACATAGCATCTATGGCATTTAGCCGGCTGAAGAGAATTGATTAGCTGGGAGGCTGTTAAACAGCAGTCCTCTAGCAGGCACTGCACCGGGGATTAGAGGTTTATTTCACTAATTGCCCTCCTGTAGTCTTTATGAGTCAGTTCTAAAAAAACATAATGGAGCGCTCCAAACTGTGTTTGGAATAAAAGCAGAGTGATGCTTTTCACAGCACAGAAATCCCGTAGATGAGCTCTTTTAGAAATGGGTTTAGGATTTTCCAGCCAAATTTTTCCTCTCTGGTGAACTCCTGCTGTATCCCTACCATGCTGTTTAACCCTAGAGAGCACGACGTGCTGAAACCCAGACTTGAGCTGACACATTACTGATGATGTTTTATCAGCTATCCACCACAGCTGCCTGGGATGTAGAAACCACACACCTTTGTTTTGGAGACTTTTTTTAATAAGGGGAAGCAGAAATAAAGCCCTCACCTCTGTGGTTTTAAAAGCTAATCAGAAAAAAGGAGATGTGCACCCTTAAGGACAGTGTTGGTACTCACATGAAAGGCTGACCGGCTCCAGGAGGAGGTTTCCAGGGCATGGACAGCACCACTAGAGGGCTCACAAAGTATTTAAAGGGTTATTACATGAAAAACAGTCTCATTTTACTTTGTGTTCCCCCATTTGTACGAGTAACAAATTTCAGAACTGAACCTGCTGGAGAGTGCCTTTATTATGTCAGCCCCATGCACTGTCACAGGTTCCCCTCCACGTGGGGACACTTCCACCTCCTGACCTCTCCTGTGTCAACAGACCTTCCATGGAAAGAGTTTTGTGAAAATGCTGCAGGCACCACCCAGAGACAGCAGTTCTGCAAAGCAGCACCTGTCCTTGCCAGGGGGAATGGAGAGGTTCAGATACAGCAATATTAAGGTATTTTAGATGTCAGTGCTTCAGAAAAAAGGCAAAGAAAACAAACAAAACCACAAAATAAACAGTCACAAAATCACAGATTCATAGAATCACAGAATCACAGGATCACAGAATCATTAGGCTGGAAGAGACCTCCAGGATCATCAAGTCCAACCCAACCCTAACCTCAACTAAACCACAGCACCAAGTGCCAGATCCATTTTTTTCTTAAACACATCCAGGGATGTGAATCACCCCCTCCCCAGGCAGACCATTCCAGGACTTAATTACCCTTTCTGTAAAAAAATTTTTCCTAATATCCAGCCTATCTTTCCCTTGGTGCACCTTATGACTGTATCCAAACCAACCACACAAACCAAAAGAAACAAACAAAACCCCCTCTCACCATAAACTTATTTCCCCTCCCTTCTTGTAAATTCTGGGATAACAGACTGTCAGACATATGAAGATTTTGTTATATTGGTCATAGGGTCAGGGAGGTTGGCCATCCCTACAATTAGATATGAAATCTATTTGTGGCTACTAATAAATAATATTAACTACCCTTAAAACACATTTCTTCTTAAGAATCAAGATCTATCTTTGTTGATGGGGGAGAATACCAAACTAGTATAACAGGTTTTCTTTTTGTCTTAGCCCTGAAGACCTTCTTAAAACATTTGGTGTTGAGAGTAGAAATGTTCTAATGTATAGCCCCAAACTAAAAAAACGTGAAGGCAATAATCACAAGAGTATTTCAGTGCTAACTGAAATTAATTTCCTTTTTTTCTTTTCTTTTTTTTTTACAAAATCTTTTCTCTTTCCTCTCTGAAACAGACTGCCAAGGGAATTATTATGATTACCCTGCATGTTTTGCAGATGGTTGGCTGCTGCACAGGGCTCTCAAGAGAGGTCAACATCCTATAGCATCCAGCTTGGATGCTGCCCCACAGACCAGCTGAGCTATGGAAGTCCTTAGTCAGCAAAGCTTTTGCTGACATGACTAATTAAAGTCTCTGGTACGTGTCACCTCCTCAAAGCTCAGACTGGAGCCCTTTCATGAGCTGGGACCTGATTTTACTCTCCTGTTGAACCCAGTGGATGCACTTTTACTTGTAAGGACTGGAAGCTGGATTGGACTTTTACCTCTTAAAAATATTTATATGTACATGTGTTATACACAGATATACACATAAAAACTGTAACTGATGTGTTCAGAAGCCCTGTTCAAGGATGTTCTCAGGAGCTTCAGCTAAACCTCAAAAGGTTTTTCCTTAGGGATACTAGAGACAAGGACATTGTTTGTGTCATGTCACTGCTCTGAGGACAGAAAGCTTTCCTGCCTTTTGGCTTTGCTATGTGTCATTTGGCCAAACAGGTCAGAGAGACCAGGGGACAGGCTGATGGGAGACAGCAAGCTGTGTGTTTATTTAATTTGTAGCTTTTTAGGACATATTTGATACATCCACCTTGTTGGTACCGCTCCACAGAGAAGAGAAAAAGGGGCAATATTGACACAATGCTGCAACACCCATCTGGAGGGTCCCCTGCTTTCTTCATGAATACCAGTAATGTAGACACTCTGCTTCCATGATTACACTGATTAAAGATCAAATTAAGAATAGCAACTGCCCCAAAGGCTCTGTTTGATTGGGATACTCACATCTGCTCCTCCTTCCAAAGAATGAGGACAACACAGCAAACCCAGATTTTGAGACCCAGAGAAGGGAAAAGGATCAGCTGCTGCAGGTTGTCTTGCAGCCAGGCAGCCCCCCTGACTGACAGGAAAGCTGTGACTGGGGTCAGGAACAAGCATTGCTGCTTGTACTGAGAGCTTACTCCTGGACATGGCATCAACTCCAACCATCCAGACCTTGGGAAGGTCTCCAGGGCTTCAGCCTTAGAAGGAGACAAAGAATTCTCTGCCATTTGAGGCCTTCAGAAGACCATTCCATTCTCCCCCCTTCAGGACATCCTGAAAGAAAACTCCTGGAGATCTGTCTTCATTACAGCAGTACCATCCTTCAGGCAGGAATGTGTTTCCCTGACCCATCCATTTCATAGGGAAAAATGCATGGAGGTGATAATGCTGAAGAAGCAGTCTGAGATTTTCAAAGCCACCTTGAGTAAAAACTGGATTTTCACATCCTGTGGGTAGTTAGAACCTCTGTCCTCATTGTCTGAACTGCACCCACATGGACAATCCCTGCAAATGTGGCATTATGCAAGTTTGAGTTCCAGATTTTTTGTTTAAAATTATTTTGGAACCAGTGACTGACACAGACATATCTCCTCATCTATGTCAGCAAGCCACAGTTCTTATAATTTGGGGTTGCAGGCATCCTGGATTTCTAAAATGCAAATTATATATTTATAGACATTCATATGTACAATATCATTTATTTCATGGTGGGCTTTTTCATTTTGAACAATTTTCATAAAGTTGCATACCACTATTTATGTATGAGGGGTTGTATAGACTAAAAAAAGCAAAGAAATTACAAGGTAAAATTGATGATAAATTGATGATACATTCCTAACTCATGCTGTTGTGCCTAATTATTGCACGACTGACAATTAGCTTATGATAATTACATATTGTAAGGGGGAGGAGAAAAAATTGTTTTGGGTTCATGTTACTTTCTCTGAACTTTATTGGCAAATTTGATTAATATCTCTTTTTTGGGTTTTAAGCTCATAAAGCCTGCAAACTGGAATGCAAACTTCCTGATGGGCCAGGAAGAACAAGGCTGGTTTTGACTCTTGTCAAAAACACAACAATCTTAATTATAGAATCAGAGAATCTTAGAATTGTTTGGGTTAGAAGGGACCTTAAAGATTATCTCATCCAAACCCCCTGCCATGTGCTGAGACACCTTTCCCTAGACCAGGTTGCCAGAGCCCCATCCAACCTGGCCTTGGACACTTCCAGGGCTGGAGAATCCACAACCTCTTGGGTAACCTGTCCCAGTGTCTCACCAGTCTCACAGTAAAGAATTTCTTCCTAATATCTAATCTAAATCCACCCTGTTCCAGTTTAGAGACATTATCCCTTGTCCTATCACTACCTGCCCTTGCAGAAAGTCTTGATTCAATTTTTACCTCAAAAACATGCAGTTCTTGCTTCTCTGTGCTAACCACTCTTGACCAAGCTCATTATTTCCAGAAGAGACACCAGCCAGCCCTGTTCCTGTTTGTGAGAGAAGGAGGGGCTTTGAAGAGCTGGGACACACAGTGACAGCAGGTTCCTCTTGGTCTCTGTTTTTACTCTTTCCTAGAGTACAAAAGCAAACATGTCTTTTCATTCCCTCACTGGATATGAATGTATTTTCATTCCCAGAGCAGTGGTGGCATCTAGAGTGGAGTTAAGTAGGTTTTGCTCTCTCATTTTACACTCTTATGTTCTTAACCCAATTTAAATGGTCAGAGCACTCAGGGCCAGTGGTTTCTGTTCACTCCACATGCACATGGTCCCCTGCACTACAGGGTCCCACTCCAATGAAAACATTAAGTGCATCTCTGCTAGAAATGCTAAATAATTGATCACAAATCCCTAAATCATACAATGCAATGTAATTTCTTCTCCCAGATTTTCTTACTCTGTTATTTATATTAGCTTACGGTATCGATAAAAGAAATTTGTAATGAAGTCCCAGAGATGCTTTGATTTAATGTGGTTACAGAGACTATCACTGCAAGTGGGAACAAATAGCTCTAATGGATTTTCTAGTACCTTGTTTTCATCATTCATAGCAGACTTTCATCTGTGCTGGTCGAAACTGTAGGATGTCCGTGTGTTCTGCACCCAGACTTTAACAGATCTATATTTTATGGCCCTACAGTAAAAGTAATTGCAGGTTTTATAATGTCTGTGTACTGTTCCCACTGAAAGCAATCCATTTAGAGACTTCTGGAGAGTCGAGCTTTTTCAGTTACAAGTGCATGAGCTGAGTTCCAGTCATGAAGCTGGCCAGCTACCTGCCCCTTTTTAATGAGGACAAATTCCAGAGATCTGACTTTCTTTTCCTTTCCCTCTACCAAAATAGAATAAGTTTTTTGAACATGAGGGGTTTGAGCTGAAAGAATCCTGCCCCTGAGTTCCATCAGTTCAGAGGAAGTGCAGGAACGTGGAGGCTGGCACAGGAGGGGCTGGCAGCTGGAGGCAGCAGTGAGGGCAGGATGCCAGTGTGTGTGCTCACCCTCCTCCCAAACCAGACCCTTCAGCCCCAGCTCACACTTGACAAAAATCAAGAATTGATTTTGATTCGCTGTCTGACCTCAAATTAGCTTTCAAAAGCCGTGCAACCGTTCTTGGCAATCTCACCTTAGGAAAGCAGGAACTAAGGCAATCAGAAAAACAAAATCACTTCCTTCTTTTTTTTTTTTTTTTTTTTTCTTTTTTTTTTTCT
>VXBR01003144.1:9515-24458 GCA_013400215.1 Cisticola juncidis | reverse complement strand
TTTTTATGTTAAATGAAAGGGTAATTATATCCTCTACCTAACACTGGAGGGTTCTGCCAAAACATTTGTACCTACACAGCCCTGCAGAGCTCTGCTCCTGCCCCCATGGTAACAGCCAGCCCTGAAGCAAGAATCTGTCCCAAGAACAGGAGAAGGTAACAGGGGAATGTGGCTTTTTAAAGGCACAAATGCCTTCTAAATGCCAGTTCTGCCATTTGCACCTCTCAGGACACAGAATAACTCAGTCTGAATGTTAACAGTGACTTTTTCACTGTATGTGATGAATGGATTAATCCTGCTGTTATCAAAATAATTAATCCTGCTTGACACTCCAGGCAAAAAATCCAGTATGCTGGATTCCACAGACATGGCAGCGCTTCATAGTATTTTGTTATTTTTTTAATGTATAATTAATGAGGAGAGTAGGGAATCCAGAAGAATCAGCCAGCATTAAAATAAGCAGAAAACAGAAAGTCAGGGTATCTGGAGTTGAGTCTCAGCTATTTCAATGACAGTATCAACTGAAAAGAAACTCCAAAACTGAGAGACAGACACGATCCAGTTGCAGCTGGCTACAACATAGATGCTACTTCATAAACTACCTGAAACTATTTTATGCCATGACATGAATGATTTCTCTCAGGGATTAGTCTAATTTTAAAATGTTAGTATTTCCACAGTGTGCTCCTTGACTGATACATCCAGAAGAATCAGCTGGAGAGAAAAGGGCAGCCAGCCCATACCTTTGGCATTGTCAGCCTCCCAAAAGCAGCCATTCAGCACAAAAACTTGTGCATGGCTAAGTAGGAAAAAATCTATTCTTTAGTCTTGTGGGTAGACAATTAGAGAATGCTCGTACTAATCATGTCATTTTTTATTTTCAGAATGGCTCTCCAAATACTTTCCTTGACTCAAAGAGTGCACATCCTTCCTCCAGCTCTAGAAAACCACGTGATTCAAACAGTTATTTCCAAAACCTGTATTTTTTGGCTTAAAAATTACCTCTTCTCCCAACATATCCACATAATGTTCATATGTGCTTTTTCCCCCCATGTTAATACTCATTCTGAGGCTGCAGAGGTGACCATACATTATTTGCTGTGTGCTTGGTTCACCTCCCTACCTGGTAAAGTAGCAATAGCAACGTGCCTGGAGCTCCTACATGGACCACTGGGGGCTGACTGTTTGATGCAATCTTCACTTGGCCTGGACACCACTGACCTTCTGTAGCTCAGAACCTGTCCTGAGACACAGAAAAGCTTTTAATTCTATTTTCAGGGGGAAAAAAACGTATCACTTCACAGGGATTTGGTAAAAGACATCTTCACTCTGCAGCATCCCCAGCTGAAGGTGCCACGAGGCAGTTTTGTGTCACTCCAAGCTGCTCATGAGGAACTGGTTACACAGACCTGATCATGGGACTGGGAAATTAGGGGATGAGAAGAATTTGCCTGAGTTTTTAATCAGAGAAGAAAACAATCCAAAGAATCAGTTGTGGTCACTTGCCATGGCCTTACAGACTTCAGCTGAACAACTTTATGTAGCAGCAGCAGCAAGGTCTGGCCCCTCAAACTCCTGAAGGGAGATGGAAGGAAGAAACCATAGTCACAGGGAAAACCAGTGTTTACTCAGAAGTTCTGTGTGTTCTTGGGTCAATATGAAAGGTGCTATACTACTCAGAGATGTGGAAATGCATTCTTGACCCACAAATCAAATCTCCCCTCAGCCACTGTGATGGTACTTCAGTCTTGATGCAGCTCTCGTGGAAATATACAATGCAGAATCACTGCTGCCCATTCAAATCTTCCCTAAAATCAATGCATTTTTCAGCCACAAGACCTGTTACACATCTGGCAGGGGTTAGAGGCTTACATGTCATGATTAGATGTGGTCTACTGGAAGGTGTCCCTGTTCCTCTTAGGGGAGCTGGAGTAGATGATCTTTAAGGTCCCTTTAAGGTTCCCTATAAATGCTAAGACAATTTTCCGATTATAATTAATAATTTAATTTATTATTACAAATCAAATCATAAATTTAGAATTGGAATAAATTGGATTAAATGAATTTAGGTAATGCAACCGAATTACAGAATCANGAATCTATGGGACACGTAGGGAGTCACGTATACTTCTGCCTTGCATTTACACAGTATATTACAGTTTCCAGTTTATTATTATTATCTATAAGAACATGAATTAACCATTTCCCATTTTTCACACAAATCATTCTATGGTTCTTTGTACTGGGATTTTGAGGCAAGGCTTTGGAAGCTTGGGGACTAGACTATAGGGTTTCTTCTGCGAGAAGCTTCTGGAAGCTTCCCCTGTATCTGACCCCACACTAGAACAGGGGAAAGGTGTGAGGAGTCCTCCCCCTGAGGAGGAAGGAGCAGCAGAGATGAGTGATGAACTGACTGCAGCCCCTATTCCTTTGTGCTGCTGAGGGATAGGAGGTGGGGAAATGGGGGTGAAGTTGAGCCCAGGAGAAAGGTAAGGGTGAGGGGAAGGTATTTTAAGGTATGCTTCTAAATTCTCATTATGCTACTCCACTTTTACTGGTAATAAATTAATCTGATTTTCTCACACCAAGTCTGCTCTGCCCATGATGGCAATGGTGAGGGATCTCTCCCTGTCCTTATCTCAACCCCTGAACGTTGTGTTGCATTTTCTTTCCCTGTCAAGCTGAGGATGGGAGTGATGGGGTGTCTTTGGTGGGCACCTGATATCCAGCCAGAGTCAGCCCACCACAACTCATCAGACTTCTCCTAGAGGAAAACTTCATTGGCAGTGAGACACAGGACCAGACTCCCAGAAAGTGTTAGTCATCCATGGAACCAAAACAAAGGTCCTGNCTGTCCTTATCTCAACCCCTGAACGTTGTGTTGCATTTTCTTTCCCTGTCAAGCTGAGGATGGGAGTGATGGGGTGTCTTTGGTGGGCACCTGATATCCAGCCAGAGTCAGCCCACCACAACTCATCAGACTTCTCCTAGAGGAAAACTTCATTGGCAGTGAGACACAGGACCAGACTCCCAGAAAGTGTTAGTCATCCATGGAACCAAAACAAAGGTCCTGCAGCTCTTGATCTAACTGAGCTCTAACTTGATCTCTGAGCTCTCTGCAGCAGAGAGATTGGAAATTTCTGGAACCTTTATTTTAATGGGATCTCTTTGGGTGATCCAGTGCTTCCTTGTGGGACCAAAGCTGGATTCTGGAAATCCTCTCTGGAGCAGGGGACACATTGTCTGAGTCAGCTGGTCTGAGGACCAGCACACCCAATCCTGCCATAAAGCAGTTTCCAAAACTGTGGTGCCAGATAAGGGCAGGACTGGGAGCACAACCCTCAGCCACAGAAACAGACACGTTCTTCAGCAGCAAGAACCATGAGATGCAAGCCCAGGTTTGCCAGTATCTTGTTTTAATCACTCTGTAAATGTTTTTCTTTCAATTGCTTTACCACCTCAAAACCTTTGCTTCTGTTTGGCTCACAAATCTGGTGTAAAGTTTATGTTTGTTTTTTTAAGGAGCCTTTTATAAGCTAGGAATTGTATGTTTTCAGCTGAGGCAGTTGCAGACTAACCCAACCACTGATGGCTAAAACATTATCTTGTTTTTCTGCACTCATTTTAGTGTCTCTAGCTGGTATTTCTCATTGTACTGTTGATTTTATAACAGGACTACCCTTCAGCATATTTGCATACAGGGCTAACCACAATAGGACCCTGTTTCATAATTGTGTTGAGGTAATACCCAAGGCTCTCAGCAAGAATAATAATAAGTGACATGACACAACTGTGCTGAGTCACACCTTTTTACAGCCCAGCTCTTTTTGCGGGGCACAACAGCATGGATAAAAACAGGCACAGGCAGCAAAGAGCCCCTTCTGAACAGCTCCTGGTAACTCATTCAAGTCAGTGGTCATAAACAACAATAGCACAGCTGTTAGATAAATGGGATGCTTACAACCACACACAGAAAACCTAAAAATTTCAGCAACAAACCCATTAGCTTTTACTACATAAGTGGTACAGGACCTGCTGTTTCAGTAGTGCTCTGCTGGGTCACATAAAACCTGTAGAGAAAACACAGAGAAATCTGGCACCCATCCATTCCTCCATCTGTCTGAGGGCAGCTGGGAAACTGCCCCAGCCCCTCCTCAGACTCAGGGATTCTCTCATTGCAGCCACTGCCAGGGTATCAGAGCTGTGACCAACACGTTCACAAGCCTCAGTTTGCAGTAAATGCCCTTTTATCATCCCTCCTTGACACTGAAAATAAAAGGGCCACTTTTTGCAGCTGTTTCAATCAGCCCCACTCCTGGGATGTATATTTTCAAAACAGCGAAATCACAGACATTCAGCACCACTTGTGGGTCATCTCACCAGCCTGTGACCACATCCAGCACAATCCTCTTCACCAGAAATTTTAAAACTGGTTTCTACCACATCCTATTAACCTCTGTAACCCAGGGCTCTATGCACAACAGCAGAGAGCACATTCTGAAAAATATATGATATTTATTAAAGGGACTAGAGTAGGGACACATCAGAACACAAAGCAAAGATGTCATGAGCCAGAGTCTGTTGTTTCATTCCATGGGGTTTTTTTGGGGTAAGGTGTTTTTCTTTTTCTTCCCTGCACTACGTAGCCTTCCTAATTTGTTATGACTCTAAAAGAACAATAACCTGGGATGAAGGAATTAGATTAAGTCCTTCCACTTAGTTAATTTCCATGATCTAATATTTCCCTCGTGTTCCAACACAACGCTGTGCTCTGCTGACGACATCAGGGCTGAGGAAGTCTCTCAGAAGTCGGATTCAATTCAAGGGCAAGGCAGACCAGAGACCACTTAGTTCCCAGAAAAAGTATTCTTGGTTTAGCGTGCTCGTAGGTGAGCCAGAAGCTTTAATGAAAATACTTAGGAAACCAGGTCCCCTTGGATATAGAAGATCAATAATGTTCTCAACAAAGTTGGAAGCAATTCAGAACTTGGTGTCTCAACAACTTGTACTGTAATGTTTTACTGTAGTTTCTGTGGATCTCATTTTTTGGCAATATCTTGGAACAGCAATCAATACTTGCCCAGGGTATGCCTCCCCTCCCATTTATTCTATTTTCCAGCCAGTGGCAACAACAATTATTTCAGGACAACTGAGCATTGATATGTTGTTAATGCTGAGTATTTACTGCATGTGTAACAAGGATCAAGACCCTTCCATGCTGGATACAACAGAAAAAAAGATCCCCAGATACCCATGCTGGAGCATCTGAGGAAATTCTGCATAAAATAAGCAGCAATGGAAGATCACCAGTGGGTTTTCTACCCTTTCATCCAGCAAATAAAAGTGCTACCACAAAGACAGTAGACACTAAAAAGGAATGTACTATCTATCAAGGGGGCTGAGTTTATATGTAGCAAGGAAGGGAAGGAATTATTTTAACAGTATGGGGATAAGGGTTTTGTGGCAGCAAAGTAAAATAAAGTTGGGTTTGTGGTACTGATTCCTGGTATGTGCTATTTTTGTTTTTCTATTGGTCGATGTTTTATGTTTGCCAGAAATGTCAAAGTGTGAGACGGAAGATTTTGGTTTATGTCTGTATATTATGAAGGAAGTAAAGCAAAGCAAAGTGATCCATCTAGTAGCTGGTGTTTAATCTCCTTTCTTCCTTACACCTGCTTCTCCTGCTCTTCCAAGAGGATGGGAACTGTATCATTTCCAGGAAGTATAACAAACCTCGACTTCAGAATCAAAAAGTCTTATTGAGCCTTTGGGAAATGCTCTGAACAACACTGCCCATCTCCTCCTGCTGCAAAACATTGCAGCAGAGACAGTGCTGGTGAAAAGGAGTGGCAGAGGAATATTGCAAAACACACGACTGTGGAGCCCAGTGGGACTGCCTGGGGGAGCTGAACACAGGGACACACTGGGAAAAGCACTACAAACTGCTGGATGTGGGGGCATTACTGAATACTGGGCAGCAGCAACACAAGGCACACACAGCATAAGGGAAACAAATGTATCACCTGAAATAATTAACCCAAGTTATACATTCAGTGTTTTTAGGTAACTGCTGGACATGAGTAAGGAGCGATGTTATTCTTGTGCTCAGAACCAGCTTAAATTTTTGGTTTCCAGTTCCTTTCCCAGGCAGAAAGGGACCTGGGGTTCTGGTCAATAACCAGCTGAACATGAGCCAGCAGTGTGCCCTGGCAGCCAAAAAGGGCAATGGCCCTGGCCTGGATCAGGAATGGTGTGGCCAGCAGGAGCAGGGAGGTCATTCTGCCCCTGTACCGGGCACTGGTGAGGCCACACCTCGAGTGCTGTGTCCAGCTGTGTCCCCTCAGTTTAGGAAGGACATTGAGTGCTGTGTCCAGCTGTGTCCCCTCAGTTCAGGAAGGACATTGAGTGCTGTGTCCAGCTGTGTCCCCTCAGTTCAGGAAGGACATTGAGTGCTGTGTCCAGCTGTGTCCCCTCAGTTCAGGAAGGACTTTCAGATGCTTGAGCACATCCAAAGGAAGCAGCAAGGCTGATGAGGGGCTGGGAACACAAACCCTGTGAGGAACAGAGGGAGCTGGGATTGTTTAGCCTGGAGAAAAGGAGACTCAAGGTTGCCCTTATCACTCTCTACAGCTCCCTGAAAGGTGGCTGTGGGCAGGTGGGGCTTGGTCTCTTTCTCCAGGCAGCACTGACATAAGGAGAGGACACAGCCTCAAGTTGCGCCAAGAGAAATATAGGTTGGATATTAGGAAAGATTTTACAGAAAGAATGATAAAGTACTGGAATGGTCTACCTGGGGAGGTGGTGGATTCACCACCTCTGGATGTGTTTAAGAAGAGACTGGATGTGACACTTGGTGCCTTGGTTTAGCTGAAGATGGGGTTGGGTTGGACTTGATGATCCTGGAGGTCTCTTCCAACCTGGCGATTCTGTGATTCTTCACAGAGTTGTCAAAAAGAACTTTGTATGCAAACTCTGGATGTTGCCTGTGCCTCATTTCTTGGCTCCAGGTTTCCCATCTCAGCTCAACTGCACCAGCAGGAGCAGCACTGGCAGAGTGAGCCTGGAAAAGGCCCCTGGGATGGTGACACCCTCACCAAACCACCACTTCCATCTACTGGGAGCAGGACAAGGTACCTCCATTGCCACATCCACACTGACAACCCTCAGCAGTGACAGCCTGTGGGATTTCCTCTGGTTTATCATCTGATCTCCAGCCCACAGCCAAAATGAACCATCAGGGTTACAGGTGAGGGAAGGAAAAGTGCTCTTTTTCTCCCTTTGCATCCCTCCTCCTCCCCACCTCCCTCACCTGAATCAAAGCTGCAGGAGTAGAATCACAAGTTAAAGAGCAAAAAATAGGGAATATGGAAAAAGCTTGTCATAAAAAGGGGTTACTCATACCATCATGAGGAAGCAGGGTGATTATACACACTTTACACAGAGTGATAGAAACAATAGGATTACTCACACAATTTCAAACCCTAATGAAGTGCATCAGTTACACTCCCACAGCAACCTGGAGAAGGAAGAAGAGTAAAATCTGCTGGTGTAGCCTAATGAAGAGATTGTGAGAGAATCACAGTTAATTAACATGTCCTACTTATGGTTTGTCACAGGCCTGCTGGGGACTGCACTCTGGGTTTTCTAGATGTGCTCAGCAACCCAGTGGAGAGAGAGAGAGGGAGAGAGAAGCTCAGATTATGTGTAATTTATGTATTTTTCCAGCCACCTCCTCTTCCAGAGCCATCCTTAACATAATCAGCCCAGGAAGGGGAGAGTAGGTAGAGGGAAGATAGGTACAAAAGCAAAGGAGGAATTTCACCAACAGCTATTTTTGAAACTTTGAAGAATACATTTTGTATTTCATTTTAAATCACTGTGACACACCAAAAAGACAAAGGTACATGACAGATCTTCCTGAGTGCAATTCTACAGCCAGACCTCCTGGAAAGAGCAAGAGCTGGATTGGCTTTGTCCCTGAGACTGTGAAGGGCAGTACCTGCAAATGGAACCAGTGAAAGGAAACATCCTCTGCAATTTGATGATTTCCCACCTGTGCTCACCTCATGGCAAAGTCCAAGGCTTCAGAATCTGTAATCCTCGACTTTGTGTGAGATTGAATTAATTCAAAATTAATTACTTACTTCATAATTACAAAAAATTCTTCGCTGATGCTTCATATAATTCTGACCTATCTATTACAATGTTGCAAAAAAAGATAAATCTAAATGTATACATAAAAATAAAACTTAAAGTGAACACCATGCATCCTAAATGTATTGAAATAAAGCAAAACTTTTGGTAAAGATGTTGTTGAAATGATTGTGTTCTGTGTGGAATCAGCACTTTTTAAACCTCCACCCAGCTCAAGAATTTGTATGCTTTGTACATCTATTCCTTTTCAGCAGAAAAGCTTTCCCAATGTTTTTGATCACACCATGATAACTTCTTCATAGCATTTGTGCTTAAAATTCCCTTTGCTCACATTGAAAAAATAATCACGTAGCTTAATTTTTTTTTTCACGTCTTGCCACTAGAGCACCATCAGCTTCATAAGAAGCTTGGAGCTATTCAGTTTGAATAATCTCAAGCAAAATTGTGCAGAAGACTCCTCAGTTTAATTATCCCTTCCCTGAGTTTCTGAGCTCTCCAAAGGCATAACTGGAACCCAAACACCAACCCCAAATTTTTGCAACCCGTTGGTGTTTCTGTTTATTGTCATGCCTGATGTTACAGTGCACCCTCCCTTAAGAAAGGCAGGGTTTAATTGACCAAACAAGAAAAACAAATGCTTCCCCAAGGCATAAATTCCATGAACTGTTTGGATGTTTTCTATGAAGCTAACAAACACTTCTGTCAGTATTTGGAAGACTTGAGGCACTGGGTTTTGAATGGACTGAAGCAAAGAAGAGACAGTGTTAATTGGATTTTACAGTTTCAACAAGTTTAAAGACATTCCAGGGTAAATACTACTTGTTTTATAACATGGCTCATAAATAAATGAAGTTTTTAAGATAGACTTTGTACTCTGATTAAAAATAGTCTTTTAGTTATATTAATACACCTAGAAAAACAGAAAAAAGTGTGGTTATATTCCAGCCTTACAGGGAAGAGTGTCAGGCCTGCTCTTGAAACCTTTTTTTTAATGTAATTGTATTTAATGTGTCCCTGCAATCAGACTGCATGTGGAAACACTGAGTGCAGCTTTATGGAGTTTTGGGAGCTCAGTGCAGCTGCAGGGATAATCTACAGATGATCTAAACACAGGAAAAGAAATGGATTCAGTTTTTAATACCAACATCATTTACTGACTTCATGCTGGTGTAGTGTAGGTGAACACAAGACCACAGAGAGGAGGACTGATTCTTGTTCTTTCCAAACAAATGGAAAACATTAAATTAACATTTTCACTGCCAGGAAGAAAACAAAACAAAACAACAAACGACCAAAACAAAAACCAAGAAAAAAACTCTTCAACTTTCCATGGTTTTAGCACTGCAAAGAACACTGGCAAGCTGGAATTCAGGCTCCAAAGCCATGAAATTCCTGAGGATGTCTCAGCACAGTCCTTAGGATCAATGAATCAAAGGCATACCACTGTCTCATAGGCAAGTTCCCTGATTTTCCCCCTTGCTCTTCCCCCTGAGGGGAGCATTCCAGGGAGGATGTTGACTTTTACATGGAAACATGATACAGGGAGCCTGGAAGGAAGAGATACCTGACTGAGACAGGTTTGGGTTACCCAAGAGCTGATGTTTTTTTCATCTGATCTGTAAGTGCTCTGATGTGCATGAGTGCCTGACGACCGAATGCTTAATGCACACAAAATGTGTCAAAATGTGAAGCATGTACACGCAATTTCAGCTTGATCAAACCCAGGGAATAAAGTTCCTAATGCAGGAGTTAATTCAGATACTATTCAGACCATATTCAGAAAGTAAATATGGAATAGCAGTCCATGTTACCCAATCTGTACAGTGCCAGACAGAGTTAATCTTAATGAATGGACTTATTTTGAGTCCTGATTTCCCTAGCATGATTTAATTAGTTCAGTTTATCAATTGCTTTTAAGCTCCAAGCCAAATTCTACCAAGGTGTAGCTGTGGCATGAGGTTTAGTGGTTTAAACTCTTGGATACTTTGGACACCTGCAAGCAGCTGTGACAGCACCACAGGACTTCTGCAATCCAGGCCTGTTGTGAACAGGTGAACATCTCCAGCTCAACCAAAGCACAAGACTTTGAACCCTTCCCTCCTGCAAATATGTCCTATTTGCCTGAATTTTTTGGTTGAGAAAAGAATGTCACTTCTTGGTCTGTAGATGGGTATCTACTAGAAAATCTGATAAGCCAGCTAGTCTTCATTTTGGAGAGGCTACTGAGCATATTTCCTTAGAAGATGATCAGTTTAAGCAACATTCCTTTTAATTGCCTGGGTTTAAACCCACAGACCTGAAAACTGCATTATCCTTCTTGACTGCACTGTGAACTTCTGTGCTCTGCCTGAGTAACTTAGATTTCTCAGTACTGCTCATTTTTGACAAAAGGGATAGAAAATACAACTTTCTCACCTGGGTTTTGGTTTGGAACAAAATCAAAGTTTGAGGTCAGGTTTTGCCCTCAACAGTTTTCATATGCATTGAGTTCATGCTTCTACATAGATTCACCTCGGAGAAGAAAATGGCCTTCAGAATTCTGAACAGAATTTAAGGGGCAGAAAACTACTCATATTAAAGGCAAGAAAACACTCCTACACAAATCTTTACCAAGGAGTTAACTCATAACAAACATCCAGAATTTAGAAAATATAGAAGAAAGCATCCTTGTATAATTAGGATTTCTAGTTATTGGTTACTAACTAGAAATTAGCAACGCTATTAAAATGCCACTTGGTTTTCCATGAAAGATTGGCACATTAAAAAAAAATCCTATTATTTTGTATTAAGGATTATGAGAGAACTGTGTTATTTACTACCCCAACTATTCAGAAGTACAAATTGGATTTTATGTATTAACAGGACCTCCAGAGTATTACAAATTTAATTCAAAGGACTGTGTATCATAAAATTCAAAGCCAAGATTGCTTTGCTTATAATTTTCGTATTTTAAAAGTCTCAAGCAATTCAAATGAAGAAACCCAATCCTATGCAATCTTTATGACCAGCTGCACAGGTATGCAAACAAATGAAGAACACAAAGCAAAAGCTAATAATTTGAACCAAATGTAATTAATTACAGAATAATTAACCCCGATACCAATAGTATCAATACCAAGAGACTCTTCTGCTTGCTTTGTACCAGATTGCAAATTCTAGAGTTTTATATGAGATGAGTTTGGGCCATATAATTTGGAGTGTTCTCAAGGTCAGCATTCTTGACTTAAGAGTTTTATGATATGAAAACAATAAAATTTGCAAAATTTGCAGTCTAATTCAATTTTGAGCTCAGATCACATCTTCCAGAGTCTCTATGTGTTTAGATCTATCAAGTTTGTAGCTGTGATCTATACGCAATTAGAAAACAAGCAAGTGAAAAACACTCTGTAACCCAGCTGCATGAAACTTCCCAAAAGAGTTTCCAGGCTTTTAAGGGAAAACTCATTTCGTCATAATAGCAAATATTTTCAAAATCTTTTTTTTTTCCAAGGGATGAGAAAGAAAGGAGTGTTGCTGTGTCATGGACAGGATGCTGAACAGAGATGTTTTAGTTGTAACAGTGATGTGTATCTTCCACCACATCTATGTGGTAGTTATGCTTAGATAGTGATAAAAATGAGGGATGGATCATTATTGATTATGGAAGGAAGGCCAGACTGGTGTCTGAGCAGTTGGAGGGATCTGCTCTCTGCAGGCTGCTGGATGCTCCTCTGTGGCTCAGAGTACAAGCCTTGAGTTTAATGGAAGGAGTTACTATAAATAACAACTCTGCTTCATCTCAGGCCCAGTGAGTGCAGCCACCACAGCAAACCAGGACTATCTCCACCTGAAAATGCTGGTTGTGACAAGATAAATACTGCCAGTTACTTGAGGTATCTTTCTAGGAATTTGTAGCTCCAGCTTATTTGGCATTGACAAAATTTGACACAAAAATGCTATAATCACTTTCATATCTGATTTGAATAGAAAATAAGAGTCATTGAATCTGCATTACATTCTTTCCCAAATGCTCTCTACATCTCTTTCCTCTGCATCAGGAAGATTTTACTTCTGTTGCTGTCAGATTCAAAGATAATATGAACTTTAGAAGTGCCTGGCTTAGTTTTGCTGTATCATCTACTACACAAATCATTTTAAAATTGTGTGTTCTTCACTTCATTAAAATCTGTATGTATCACTATCAAAAGACTTTTTAGGTCTGTGAGCAAATTCTGACTGGGTCATTTGTGTGCTTCTGCAGCTCCACTAACACCAGGAGAGATACATGTAGGAAAAACAGGTATTTCTCCAGAGAAATCTGCATCTCTTAAATAATGTCAATTTGTTTGTACACAATTCAATTTAAGCCACATATTAGTCAGAGTGCAGCCTGCAGAAAATTATTATGAATTTAAGAAAAAAGCTTGTGATGTCCTTTCTACACCCTGAAGTGTCTGAAAATCTCTCTTCATCTCTCCTCTTGTCAGCTGATTATTGAGAATATAGAGGAGTTCTAAAAGTCTCAGCAAAGACCTGCTTATTAATAATACAGACTCATTAGTCTTATGGAGAAAGTTACAGGCATTTAGTTAACAACAGCATTGTGATTAAGCATCCAGAATATGAAAGCTGAAGTGCAGTGTTCATATAATTGTGCCACTGGCCTAAGAGTTGATATTAATCCAAGATCTTTCACCCTCCAAGGGCCAAAAGCAAATCTAAAGACATGTTTCAATCTCATCCCACAGCAAGACACAAATAAATAATGTGTCTCATAAAGTCATGTAAAGTGAAGCTGAATACTATAACTGGCTGCATGTTCCTTCCTTCACTCACACTTTAATTACATAATCAATAAGAAAATGCTTAAATCAATAATTTTGAAACTGTGAGCTCAAAGCCAATACCAGAGGAGGAGGTTCTGCAGGCTGTGCAGTGCCTGAGATGCATTTTCATAATATTTGTGTCCTGCATTTAGTGCATGAATTTATAGATCAGCACATTTTGAGAGAAAATCTACAGGATTTTTGCATGCACCAATATCCCTTTTCTAATCCTTTGGATTCAACTGCTTTTGTGCCTTAACTTGAATCCTTTTACAGGGCATGAACCTGCTCAGGGAAAAAAAAAAAAAAAAAAAAAGTCCAACTTCACAAAGGTACTTCAATCTAGAAATAATTCAGAGAGCTGGGCTCTCCAAGCTCTCCCAGCTCAGTGCTCTTCCCTTTCCCTGTCCTGGAATGATTTCCACACAGAAATGGATTGTAAATGAAAGCAGCTGCAAAGGAGAGGGGCAGAATCTGGGTGGATTGAGCTTTGTGAGGACAGCCTGAAGCAAAGGGAGATCAGTCCCTGCCCCAGCAGCATCCCCCGTGGTCCAGGAGAGGGGAGAGGCTGCAGCCCCCAGAGGAATTTCCACCAGCCCTGATCCCAGGGAGCAGCTCCTTTGTCAACCACATGAGTCAGACTGGTGCTGAAGGAAATCGTTCTGTTTACAGCAGCGGGATGGGAATTGCTGGGGCAATTAAAATAATTTCTTGTTTCATAATACGAGCCATACCAAGAATGCCTGTTAGCTACATTTCAGTGTCAGGTACTTTAAAAAACAAACAAACAATCAGTCAGGAAAAGTAGGTGCTAATTTCACAGAGGGTTGTTAGCAAAGAGCAATCTTTATTTTAATGCCCTCAAAACCTCCTTGCTGCCGTACCCAGTGCACATTTCTGTTCCCTGGAGGCAGTGGGTGGACCAGGTACCTCCAGGGGTTCCTTTGCTGCCCACCTGAGGCTTTACCTGTTGCTGAAGGTTGTGTATCAGGGGGTGTGCAGGATTTGTGAGTGAAAAGAGAAAAGTGAAACCTGGAGTTATCATCCACTTCTAACCAAGGCAGGGGCTGTTGGCAGGGATGTCTCAAACCTCTCTTGGCAGAGATGCTGCAGGTGCCCAGCCTGGCTCCAGCAAAGTACAACCATTTCAGGATCTGTGCATGGATTTCACCACCAAACGCAAGATTTGTAATAATGGTGTCTCATGTAAGGCCTGACTGGCTCAAGAACTGGAGACTTGTCCTGTTTGTTTCAATTTTTTTGAATTTTCCCACTTTGTCTGCATGGCAGAGCTGAAGCCCAAACACATTCCACCTGCTGATGGCACCGGCCAAGTCCAGGAAGAATACCAAAATACTGATATGATCCATCACAGTTAATATTTCTCAAGACCCGAATATTTAGGGGGAATTTTCCAAGCAATTGGTTGGGAAGGAATAAAACCCTCCTTTCTCACATACACACACCAATGTACAGCTCTGTGCAGAAATTCTGAAGAGCCACGTTAAATAATGAATGTGCTGCTCGTGGACATTTTGCAGCAGGGAGAAGTGAAATCCACAGTGTTACATATTTCATTATTTGTTCAGCTTTATTGCTTGCTAATTCTTTAGAGAAGTAAAGCAATCTGCCCCAAAACTCTTTGCTGTGTGCTGGGCTGAATTTCTGGAGAAATACAATATCCTTTGGGATGGAGTGGAATAGCAAGAGGAGACCTTCATCCTGGCAGATTCCTAAACTGAGCAGATCTGATTCATCTGCAGTTCTGAGTAAACAGACAGATAGTTTTTGTTGTGGTTGTTTTAAGGAAATGATAACAATTGATGGAAGTGTTGATAAACATTTATCAGTTGCAGAGGATTGTGATGGATTCTGTATCACTGGAAAATACTTAAATCACAACTAGATTTTTTTTTCTCCTTAAAGATTCGTTGCAATTCAAACAAGATCTGTTCAAAGCCTTCAGACCTTTGTTACTACAGGA
>VXBR01003143.1:255983-308367 GCA_013400215.1 Cisticola juncidis | reverse complement strand
CCCAGACCATGCTGGGATTCTGTAAACAAGGCACTAAACCCTGCATTTGGACCAGAGGAGGGATTTAGTCCTTGTCTGAATCCAGCACCTGACAGGTTTTGTTTCCTTCAAACCCAGAGATGTTCTCCCAGTTTCAGTGAGGAGCTGTAGATGCTCCAGCAGTGTCTGCTGCTCTCCTTCTTCACCATCCTCCTCACTTTCTGCTTTTTCCCTAATTTTGCTCTCACAGCTCCATCTCTCCCTTCCTTCATCACTGCTCCACTCAGCACAGGAATGTCAGACCCAGCAAAACCCCCCCAGCAGTTCTGTCCCTGCAGCCACAAACCCAAGCTGAGCCACCTCCCATGGGGGTTTTTTCAGCCCTTGTGGAGCAGTAACAGTGTCAGAGATAAAAACTGGATTTTTATAGTATTTTAGTACCTGTGGTTGCCACTCCTCTGACACGAGCACTATTCAAATAAAAGTGCATTTTCAGTTTGCTTTTTAAATCTCTTGATTAGTGATTGCTGCAGATCATCATCTCTGAGATGCCCTCCTGGGCTGTTCTCAATTGTCTGCACATCCAGGGGGGGTTGCCTTCTGTTCCTGTCCATTAGATCCCTTTAGGTGATCCAAATCAAGTGCATTAGGAGAGCTTGAATTCCTCCTGCTTTTGCTTGTTCTAATCTTGGATAAATCCTATTCCTCTTCACTGTGGCCAAGCATTGTTAATATGTATATTTTTTAAAAAAGGCAAGCATAAATTTTAATATTTTTTTAAATAGCAGCTGATTTCTTTAATCATTTACTTGCACACAGCATGCTTTTGTTGAATAGGTACTTTGAAGCAAATAGGAAAACACATACACTCTTTCCCTGATTTTTCCCCTACTTGGAAATTAAATGCATCATTTAAACCCACAGAAGTGATTGAAGGAGGGAGATTTCCATCTGAAAATCCTGGGTAAATACCATGGGCAAAATTCAGTAGGTTTTAAATTGTGGGTTTTTTTCCTCTGAGTCATATTGGAATGAGACATTTGTGTTACAGTAAGCACAAATGTAATTATGAAGCCAAATTTCACCTTAGAGAATAAATGGGGGGAAAATGGGAATGGCTGATAAGGATTTTAAAACAGACATTGAATGATAATGAAAATCAAATCCTGTGTATGATAATAGCTCAATGAATAATTTCTGTGCTAGGGTATCAACAGGTTGCTGGGATTTAGTGCCAAATCCCTGTTAGCAGAAACACCAATTGATTAATCAGAGAACATGCTGAAAATTTATTCCACATATTAAAAGAAAAACAAATAAATGAAGCTCCCACAGAGCCACAAAAACCCACATACCCAGATTTGGTTTTTAGAGGGATTTCCTGAAGAGGAAGAATTCTACTGATAATTTTTTTTTCACCCCAAACATTTCATTGGAAGCACCTTTCATCCTTGTATACAAATTGTAGGAAGCTCATCAAAGGTCTAAGGGAAAAGGGGATATTTCCTCTCTTCCTGTGTTCAGATCTGATTTCCTGAAGAGAAGAGGAATCTCTGTTTCTTCTCTCTACCAGAAGAAAATGTATTTTGTGGTGCCCAATTTTACTTAAGTAAGTGAACAGCTGTTTTTTATGTTTTACACCAAATCCTGCAAACTTCACAACTGAAAAGAATTATTTGTTATCACCTTGGAATTGCTTTAATTGTCAGTATTTGTTGATAAGAGTCTGACAGGGGAATGTGCTGCTTGTTTTCCTCCTGGAGGGCAGGAAACAGCTGCATGTGTGTCCTCGTGTCCAGGAAGAGTTGGGGGTCAGCAGGAGAGAAAAAATCTGTAGGTAATTCCTATGGCTGTATCAACATCACTCCTATTTTAACTAATTAATTTTTAATATATAAATAATAATNTAAATAATATCCATTGATATGGACATTGATAATGTCCATAATGGGATGCACACACAGAGTCTCCTGGGAAAATGCTGGAAAAACTGGAGGTAAAAAGGACCATGACCAGTAAATAATGCAGCAGGTCTTGTGGACTGGACAGCAAAGCACCAAGTTGTCTTTGAGGCTAACAAGTCAGATTGCCCTCTAAAAAAATCTTCTCTTCTAGATCTAATGAATTTTCCAGAGTTGTGCTTGAGAAATGGCATTTAAATATAATTTTCAAGTTCTTTTAGCTTGTAGAAAATCCGAAGTGGGTGCACTGAGCTTGCCCCACATCTGTAATGTCCCCAAAAAAACTGGGATTTAACAATGTTCTGTTGACAAGAATTGTTGGAGGTGCAGTAATGTTGACCAGCTGAGTCTTTATGGGTGATTCCTAGATTTGCATAATGCTGAGAAATGGGATAAGGGTTGTCACAGTTAATAAACTCAACAGGTGTTTAATCCTCATTAGGGCTTTAAGTCATTTTGGTGCTCACACTCACTTTCCAGTTGGACTTAAATCCACTTCTCATTAACTGAGTCTGTGCTCAGGGACTGGGTCTAAACCCCAGCTCTGAGCACTGGGCCCCTCCTAAGGTGCATTTTTAATAGCATTGACCCAAAATAGAGTGTGATGTCCAATGTGTGTGTGTAAAAAGGGCATCTTTTTCTATGAAAAGCAGGTTTGGATGTTTTTGTCTTGCTTTTCTAGGAAGCAGCACATGATGCCAGCTGCTCTCTGGAGTGTTCAGTGATGGAGTGAGGCTCAGAAACCCTTTGCAAATGTAATATTAAGTTGTGTTTTGATGATCATAAGAGCTCCCCAAATCCAAGTATCCATCCCTCACCTTTCTCCTCTGCCCTGGGTCAGTCTGTGCTGTCCTCCACATTAGGTAAGAGGAAAGGTGGGCAAACCTCTCAGTGAGCTGAGATGTTTGAAGTCTTTACAGACCTGCAGCTGTCTCATAAACACCACTTTGGAATGATTCTTACTCAGAATTGCTCAGTGCACCAATACCCTTTTCCTAAGTGATGCAAAAGTGCTTTTCCTAAGTGATGCAAAAGTGCTTTGCTTTGTTTTAGTCTTCTAATTTTCTGACTGTCTGTGTCCAGCAATACCCTGAACAGAAAGAGTTCTTCATTTTAGTCTTGCTCTTTTGAAACAAAATGTGACAGGAAGTATTTAGTGCTTACAAGAGTCCTTCATCCACGGATTTGTTTGGGTCAAAAATTATTAAAGCTGAACACAGGGGCCAGTTGCTGTTGCTCCATGGTTGGGTTGGTTTGATGGAGCCATTGAGAAGAGAGTCTGTCTCATTTATTTCAGTCCCACTGTGGTTCCTGGGATCCACACTCCAGAAAATGTTCTCTTGGCTATGGAAGGGTGTGACTGGAACCACAGAGCTGCCAGCAGCATCTTGATAGCTTTGTCCTCAGAGAAGGTCCTGAGCTGAAAAAAACCCACAAGGATCATCAAGTCCAACTCAGTGGGATCTCTTTGCTTTCTGCTCCCTGGGAGATCCAGTCACTGGGATATTATTGCAGTGTTTGCTCTTTGCCTTTCAAAGTCCTTCAGTACCTGCTTTCACCCATCCTCTGTTCTCTGGGTTTGTTTATTCCCCTCAGTCTGAAAAATGTATAAATATTTGAAGTGTTGTTGTTCAAATTGAGCTATTGCTCATGTGTGAGGTTAGTTAGTAAAAATACTGAATCAAATAAGGACCATAGGGGGGAACTTCCAGCAAAATCATGTGAAAATGTCTGTAAAAGGTTGCCTGTGTTGTTGTAGAGATGGCCACAACACTCAGAGTGCTTCAGTAAAATTTCAGAAGGCTTCAAGCATCAGTTCCTTGTTATCTAGAAGTCTTTCATACCTTTTCTATGCAGCCTCCCATGGCAGCTCCACACAGCTCTGGCTCTTTCTCTCTTCCTTCTGCAGTTCCAGCTGGCTCCTTCCTGTCCCCAGCACGGCCACCTCACCCTGTCTGTCCCTCATAGGGCATCTCACCCTCTCTGTCCCTGCCCTCCCTCCTGTCCCTCGCTCCTCACAGCACCACCAGCAGACCCCAGCTGACTCCAACCACCAAACTCACTCTTTTATTACTCCCATAGCTGGGAAATCAGGGCTGTTCCCACTCTGGAGTAATTAACAGAGCTGCAATATAACAGAGGCAAGGCTGCCTTCAGCACTGTCTGTCTCCCATAGCTGAACATCTTGGAATCATGGAATCGGTTAGGTTGGAAAACCCCTCTTAGGATCGAGTCCAACCATTCCCCAGCACTGTCAAGGCCACCCCTGACCTGTGTCCCCAAGTGTCCCCAAGTCCCTGCAGGGATGGAGACTTCATCATTTCCCTGAGCTTCCTGTAGCAGTCCTGACCAACCTTTCCACCAAGCTGAGCCTCCCCTGTCACAGATTGAGGCTGTTCCTTCTTGTCCTGTCCCTGTCCCCTGGGAGCAGAGCCCAGCTTGCCCCCTGGCTGTCCCCTCCTGTCAGGAGCTGTGCAGAGCCAGAAGGTCCCTCCTGAGCCTCCTTTTCTCCAGGCTGAGCCCCCTCAGCTGCTCCTGGTGCTCCTGACCCTTTCCCAGCCCCATTCCCATCTCTGGCTCCATCCCCACAGTGTCTTTCTTGTAGTTTTCAGTGTATATTCTTGGTGGGGATTTCCACCTCCTTTCCCTGGATTTTCTGGGTACCAACAAATACTTTGAATAATTCCATCTTGAAGTTTGAGCTCTCAGTTGAGTGCAGAAGGGCAGGAGTCAGGGATCCTGCCTGGAGCAGGAGGAGATGTGGGATGGCAGCAGACAGATTTGCTTAAATATATTTAGAGACTTTGTAATCTCAGTTCTTAAGAATCTCCTATATTATATCTCCTGTGTACAAATGTGTTTTACAGAGACTTTTAATTTGAGCAAATTTAGGTTCCTGAGATTACATCTTTTCCAGCCTCTAAAACACAGGCTGCTGCTGCTGGAACTGTAAGTCCTTGTTTCAAAGCACTTCAAAAGAAAATTTTAATTCTTAAGCCTGTCTTCTCCTTGTTCCTTTTGGCAGAAGATGTTTTCAGAAGTTTATCTATTTTTAAGGTGGCCTGAATCCGATGCTGATCATGACAACTTTTAGAACAATTAATTTGGCAATGAAATCTTACAAGAAACTCAAATAAGTTATATCAGGATCTTAACAAAAGTTGGCCAACCCAACAAATGGAGTTTTTGGCATATGATAAATAATATATAGATCCTTTCTAGCTCCATAAGCAGGAAACTATTGATTAAAACCTTGTCTGTAGCTCATTTCCTGACCCGCCGAGTCAAAGCCTGTTTGATCTGTCTCCCTTTGGAATCAGCAATATTTTTGTGTGGGTGCAACATGTCCCGCTCCCTTTGATCCCCAGAGATTTGTTTTGGCATTGCAGCAGCTATTTTTATTTTGCTTTGTGAGGGAAATAAAAATGGTTTGATGAGTATCACCATGTTCCAGATCTGCCTAAATGTCACATAGGGAGACTCGTGGAAGAGACCAGAAGCTGTAGGTGTTGAACTAAGGACAAGCTGTATGTGATGGATGGGATATAATTCAGAGATTAGAATTAATTTAGGATATGTAGGATAGTAAAGAAATAAACAATTTCTCATAATAAAGCATAAAACCTTATTTTGAATGCTCTGCTGCAGCTCCTGAATTGGAAAAAAAATAGTATTCCCCGATGGTCTTCAGACTGTAGGCAGATTGTAGTTTTGGAATCTGTTTAGGATAGTGAGGGGCTTTATTTAAAATGTGATATCAGTGAAAATCTATTCTAAAAAGTAAATATTTTATTGAAATGAAATTGGGAAGGGAAGGGAAGGGAAGGTGCGGGAAGGGAAGGGAAGGTGCGGGAAGAGGAAAGGAAAGGAAAGGAAAGGAAAAGGGAAAGGAAAAGGAAAAGGGAAAGGAAAAGGAAAAGGAAAAGGAAAAAGGAAAAAGGAAAGCCCCCCTAAAACCTGAGTCATTTAAAATAGTTTTATTTCAGTGCAGGTGTTTTTTAAATGGATGAAGGCAAAGTGCTCCATCCACCCTGTATTCTTGATATGTTACTTTGCCAGGAGTTTCCTACCAGCTCTTAGGATTAAACCATCACTTCTAAAAGCAGCTGTCAAACACTTTGGGATCTGGGCCACTGACTGTGGGACCCAAACATGGCAAGGAAATCACCTCTTCATGGGCTTCCCACCCTTCCATGTAGCTGGGACCCCCCTGGGAATCAGGGCAGTGGCTCTTCCCCCACCCTGCACGTTGTGGAGGAGACTGGGCAGTGCTGGTGTCAGGGAAATTTCCCCCTCTGACCATTCAGGAGACTCGTGGCAGTCACACTCCAGCATTCCTCAGCACTGGAGTGGTGCAGGCTTAATGATATGCTCATTTATTTTGGAAAAAAAGAGAAGCAGGGACTTTCAGGGGTAAAGTCCTGCATATCCCTGTAGTCCCTAATTAAAGGTAATAAAAAGTATTGTGACATAAACCCACATATGATGCTGTAGGAGAAACAACTGTGTTCTTTTTGGCTTTAAATAGAGATGGAGTTTGTTTTTAATTGTACTTTGGAGCAATTAATTGGGCTGGTTTACAAAGCATTAGGGCACTGAGAGGCATTCCTGGATCTTGGCCCTCATCTTTCCCCAGAGACTGATTTTTCCGGTGTGACAGTGGCACTGATTGTCTTCCAGCTTAATCAAAAAAGTATAGGGATAAAAAAGGATAAGGAGCATAAGGATAGAAAATTTGCCTTGAATTTTCTGTTAATCACTGAAATATTCTCTCACATTTGAGGAAATTAAAAAAAAAATAAATTAAACAGCAACCTCCCCCCTGCAAACAACCCGTGTTGCTTTTAATAAAAACAGCCAAAAAACCCTCCCCAAATCCTTTTCATCAGGAGAGGGAAGCAAAAGCAGTTAGTGGGAACTGGAGCTCTTTGTGTTTGAAATGCCGGCTGCTTTCCAGCCCTTGTTGGAGAACTCAGGCATTTCAAGAGCTCACTCTTTATAAAAAGTGCTGGTTTGGGCTGAGCTACAGCAATATCCCCTCAGCCCTGTCACTCACTTGGTTTTGGTTGTTTTTAGGTGAGGAATTCCTTGCTAATTCTGGCCATGTTTTGTAGTTACCTTGTGATGTCCCTTTTTATTGCCACCACGTGATGGGTAGCAGTGTACAGAGGCTGGGAGCATCCTCAGCCACAGAACCATGGAATTGGTGAGGTGGGAACAAACCCATGTCCCCAGTTCCACATCCACACATCTGTTAAATCCCTCCAGGCGTGGGGACTCCACCCCTGCCATGGGCAGCTGTTCCAGTCTCTGACAACCCTTTCCATTAATAAATTTTTCCTAACATCCAACCTAAAGCTCCCCTGGCGTGGACTGTGTTAATCCCTTCTGTTCCAGCTGGACAGGGAGAGGAAGTGAGGCCATGTGCTTAATTGCATTTTAAGAGCAAATCATTGGCAGAACGGCTTGTGGTCACACCAAATGCTGCCATCTCCTAAAATCAAGGGAAAAAGAGGTGGGAGTAGGCTGGTAGAAGATAAATGAGCTTTATTCCTTTGCTTGGGGTCAGTGACATGAGGCCACTCAGATGATGTTCCTCGAAGGGAGCGTTGGTGAGAAGGATTTCAAGGCAATGTGTGACAAGCCATGATTTGTTACAGTTCAGGGTTTCATTGAAATGATTATGTGGGAATCTTCTGGTTCCTTTTTTATTCTTCTGCAGTGGCTAAAATGAACCAAAATGTAGCAGTCGTGGCTGCTGCCATAAGTTTTTAGGCGATTAATATGTACCAAAGCTCTGCTCAAGGTGATAATTGAAACCAAGGAAGAATCCCAGGCAGCAAGAACAAAGATAGCCTTTAAATAGGAATTCCTGCTTTCTGAGTCTCTATGTAGGTGCCTGTCCAAAAGCTCAGGGATCTTCCTTTGATCTCAGCTTTCATCCCATCAAGCAGAATCTCTTTGATCCCAGCCCTGGTGGGGATGACCCTTCCTCGGCGCTGTTATTCCTCTCTCTGGGAGAGAGTGCTGAACCTGCCTGCCATGATTTGTAGCTCCTGCTGGTGGTACCTGGAAAACTTCAAGTTTTCAGGAAGCCTCAGATTTACTGGAGGGGTTTTTAGCCTCCCCTTTTGTAGCCTTTCTGCTGGTGCCAGGCACTGCCTGTCCTGGGCTGTGCTTTCACATCGCTGGCTGTCGCTCCTGTGCAATGTCCACCCTTCTCTTTCCTTCTCCCCCAGGACACCTTCCAAGGCTCTTGGTGAATTTATTATATTTATATTTAATGTATGTATTTATTTTCTTTCCTTTTGCCACCATTGATGGGATTTGTGGTGTGATCTCATGTATCAAATGCATGAAAGAAACCAACCAAAGTCAGGGGCTCATCCCACAGCCCTGGGATTACACCCAGTTCTAAGTGCTGTCAGGACCATTGACATACACGGCAGAAATTAAAAAAGCAGACAAAATCTTTGGCAAAGGAGAAATATGAACGTTGGATGTGAGCTGAGAAGCAAAAGCCATTTTAGTGCAGAGCAGGAATCATTTCCAATCCCCTTTTTTCCTTTCTGTTCCAGGCTGTGACCGTGCGGAATTCCATGGCCAAGTCCTTGTACAGCGCCCTGTTTGACTGGATCGTGTTCAGGATCAACCACGCCCTCCTCAACTCCAAGGACATGGAGGAAAGCACCAAGGTAACACCTCAGCAGCCCTTTTGGCTCCTCTCTTGGGCTTTTAAAATGGATAACTGAGTGATAAAACATTACCCAGGCATGTTGCTTAACGTGAAGTTAATTTTTCCTTGGATCATAACCGAGTGCATCATTATTCTAAGTGGTGTTTGCTGAGCTGAGAAGGATGAAGCACCTTAAGTATTATAAGCTCAAAGCAACCAGGGGAGAGATTTTGTTGTAACCACAAAAGCCAGTTCCCCCAATGGCAAATAATTTTCCTCCTTATGTGTAAAACTAGAGGACCATGTATAATTGAAGAGGAAAAAATGGAGTTCTTGCTACCACATTTTGATGAAGCTGCTCTGTGATGAAATGATGAATGTAGAAAAATGAATGAATGTAGAAAAATGAATATAAAGAAGAGTGGAGCTGCTGTGATGCTGTAGCACCTTCCCAAAGAACTGATGGAAGGAATGACATGAATTTTCCTGCAGCAGCAGGGTCTGGATGTGACCCAGGACATCCTCCCTAACCCTGGTGTGCTCATCCACACTCCTTGTGGCTGGGGGATACTGACCCCAAAATCTGTGTCCATGCACACAGGCACTTCCAGCTCTCCAGCTGCCCTTGGCTTGGGAATGTGGGACATGTGGGACTTTAGTTGGGATGCACAACCCCGCAAAAACCCCACATCCTGTGGGGTTTTTGGGGGGTTGTGCATCCCAACTAAAGTCACAGCTGCCAAAAGGAGGATTTTTCACTGAGCACTGACATTTGGATTGTGCTGTAGGACTGAAGTTGCAGAGACTCTCAGTGTGATCACTCCTTTATTTAATTCCAAAAAAGGCTTGTGGAGCATAATTGTGGACTGGAAATAAAAACATGCCCATGAAATCTGGTTATATGCTTTTCTGACAAAGAAGAGTTGTTACTGTGATAACATCCAAGGAGCCTTCTGACTGCACATGCTGCCTCTCCCTCTGTTTAATATTTTACCAGAAATGTTGTGTTCTTTCCTGATTTTTTTTTCCAAGTCATCAAAAGTTTTGTCTGTGCTGTCAGGAAAAAACAAACCACAAACTGTTTACATATTTGGTGAAGCAGAAAGGTGGATTTGTTTTGACAAGGAAATGCATCTCAAACGCTAATTATTTTTTATTAATGACCCAACGATTTTTTAAAATTATTATCTGTTCTGTAGTATTTACATACAAATCAGTCTCAGACACTCTTGTGTGCTTAGTCAGCATGGCTGTGAAAGTGAGGCACCACGGTAGCTGTTTATGGGCCATTAAACTTTTGTTCCCAACCTCAAATCTCAGCAGGTAAGGGCCAGAACAGCCCAAATTCCTGCTTTTTTTCCAGCATTGCTGCTGCACATTAACCCCCTGTTTCCTCCAGCCAAGACTCCCATAGAGTGTAACCATCTTCCTCCTTGCTCACCTGCATGTGTCATCTCAGGAATTCACAATTCACAGGTTTCTGAACCTTTTTTTTTTTGCCCCAAATTGTAACAGTAATATCCAGGTCAGGCAGCAGGAGCTGGGAGTGGTGTTGCCCCTGTGCCAGAGCAGATCCACCCACGCTGGCAAATGCCCAGGGCCTGGAACTGCAGGAATGTGCTCATACCCAGATCCAGGGAGGCAATCCTGGGCTTTACTTGGGCCAGAGATTTTGAAGAGAAAGGCAACACACAAAATACCGTAAATATCTGCTGCTTTAGGCACGGGGGTAGTTCAGTTTATCTGCAGAGTCCTCTGTGAATTGGATTGATTCCCACAAATCCCCCAAGTTCAGAAATCATGAAAATGCACAAATCTTCCCTGTTTTAGGGGTGGAGATGGTGAAGAAGGATTTATGTGGATTTCAGAGCAGCTTCATTAAACATTGACCAGCCAATTTTCCCTTGAGCAGTTCCACAGCGTCACCTCCTCAGCCCTATTTTTAGCCCTCATTTTGGGTTGTTCCAGCACAGAGGGAGAAGAAATCCTGCCCCTGGACTGGGCAGGGCTGGGAATAGCTGCTCCTTTGCCCTCCAGGAATAACATTGCTGCCAACAAGTGTCCAAGGTCATCCCAGGCTCTGCAGCTGCCACTGAGGCACCAACCAAGAATCAGAGAAAAGGAGCCAACAGCGACTGAGCTGCTTTTTCCTTCCAATTCCCAATGCCTGAAATCCTTTTCAGCTCATTCTTGGAAAAACCCCAGATGAGGATACAGGTTCTTCTTAACCTCCTATAGGTTGTTTCAAGGTTGGGCAACACCAGTGAGTAACTGGGAGGTGGACTGGGAGCAATGGTGTCTCCAAAGCCTAGGAATGCCTCCTTACCGCGAGGCAAGACCTCAGCACTTGGATGACATCTCCTTGCTGGCATCTACCAGCCAAAAAAATCTCTTAAACACACCAAGTCTGTGATTTATGAGAGCAAAATGCAGCCTTGCACCTCAGAAACTCCTGGGTGTGCAGTGGGTGAATAATATGTGACTCACCCTGCCACAAATTAATTAATCCCGGATTAATCCCAGCCCGTGCTTGACACTGATATTCCTCTGACTTTTAAGATCTATTTTGAAACGATCCTGCAGGTTCAGAAAGTGTCAGATGATGGATCTGAGGCACAGAGCTTTTTTTTATAACAATCACATTATGCAGAGGTAAAACAAGACTCAAACCCATCTCAATTCAGAGTGTGTTTGGGAGAAGTTGAGGAGAAAAATTAATACAGAAGTTTCTCTCTTGGTGAGTCTAGATTTGATTTTAGGGGGACAATGGGAACAAGAGATCATTTTCAGATCCCAATATGTGTTTATTTGATATCAGCAGTAAGGAGAAGATCAAAAGATGAAGCTGGGCAAAGAAAAATAAACGCTCAGCTGTTGTTCTTCCATATTGTCTAGCAAATATTTGGAAGATGTAAATCAGGCCTTTGATATCCAAATTCAGTTAAATGTACAGTGAAATATTTTGGGAGAACACAGTGGGATTTGGCTTATCTTGCTTGGTGACATTTTTCTGACCTGAGTTGTGATGAAGTTATTTGATACCTCCTGGTTCATGGTAATGGCAGAGCTGCCATGGGGCAGATTTGCTCCATCTTCTCTCAATTCCTTTTAGTTCCTTTTATATTCTCATGATTCCCTACAAACTGTCTGAAAATTGACCTTTATTAATGAGGTCGGAGACTTTCTCTTCTCTTGAGAACGAGATTACCAAACCTCCCAGAGCCTCTTATTGAATTCCCCTTCCATAAATCAGGTTAGAAATTGCTAGAAGTCCATCTCACTTCTTAAAACAATGATAGAGTGGAGACCATGGTGCATCAAAAGCTATTTCCAAGGGTGTTTTTAATCTTTTCCCATTTGGTTCTTGTGAAGTGTCCTAATTTCCTCCCAAATCACTGCTGCTGTTTTCTGATGATGTGCTGCATACGTGGGGTGATGGTGAACTCATGGCTGTGAAGAAAATGAAAATTAATGGCCACAGAAAAGAAAAATCCATGGTTGAACACATGAGGAACTCATGGCTGTGAAGAAAATTCATCACAATTAATGGCCATGAAGAAAAATTCCTGGTTGAATTCATGAAGGACTCACGGCCATGAAGAAAATTCATTTCAATTCAACCAACCCGTTAATTCTTGGCTTTTAGACCTGAAGCAGAGGAGGAATTGCTGAACATGCAATGTGTTCAGTGTGCATCAGTTCATTAATTTTAGGTCCCAAATTCCAAGTTTGTAGCAAATCACTTTATATACTAGGTCATCATGTACTTTGGGGTGATGTAGGTTGGAGTGGTCCTTGTGGATGAAGTGGTGATGGATTTGGAGGTTGTTTGGGGGTTTTGGGGAGGGATTTTTTACAGTATCAGCTTTGGAATAATGTAAAAGAAAAAAAATTACTAAAATGAAAAGAGATAAAAAATTTAAAAATAGTAATAAGCAGGATTTTCTCCTTGAATTTGAAGCAAACCTATTTGTGATTGCCAGAATGTGCCTCCATGGTGGAATTACATCACCAGCATGCATTTGGGTCAACATAAATCAGCTCCAGTGATCCCTATTTATTGGCACTTTGGGAATTGGAGAGCACAGACCTTGAAGGCCATCATTTGCCAAAAGCCTCTAAAGCTCATGCTCTGTGTTTAAATGTCATGGCTGAGACATTTTAAGAAAAGCATGAGGTCATTTTTTATCATCTCATGCAGAAAGTGCTCACTGACCCAGGGTTCACCCAAATTTTAAAAATCCTCACAGACATGCACTTTTAATCACAGGAATTTTGATATGCTAATTAATACAGTCACACTTTTAATTTTATATATTATTTTTGATAAATAAACAGCATTAACACACAAACTAGACTTGGCAAGTCGAGGTCTGAATTATCTTTGTGTGATTTCCTCATGGCTCCTATTCAAAGGATGGATTTGAGGACTTGAAAGATTTGTAAATGTTAAACTCCTGTGAGTATTTTTTTTAATAGTGGGCTGCAAATTTCATCCTAAACCCAGATTACACATATTACAGGCAGCTTTCCAAAATTAACTCTTGTATATGTCAGTGGTGTTTTTTCACCTTGAGTCAAGAATTGACTCTGTACTAAAACATTTGTGCTGCTTTATCAGGGACAGAGAGCAGAAAAACAGCCATAAATTCCAAATTTCTCAGGTTTTTAAGTTTTCCCAAGTTGCATCCATTGGCTTCACTCTCTTGGGAGTGTCACAGCAGAGGATAAACGAGTTTTTCACTGCAGAGCTGTGCCCAGATTTCTCTGGCATGAAACTCTGCAAAACCACCCAGTTTAAAATCTGTATTCTGGAGGAGTTCAGGACTCACAAACGCAGGGATGTGAGAAAAATTCTGTTTTACTCTGTGTAACAACCACGGCAGAATTAACCATCCTCCTTCTGGATGTGTGGTTTGATACCTGCAGTGGTTTTGTGAAATGCAGATTATTTTTATAGTTCTGTGCGTGTTTAATTTTAGGTGTCAGCAAAAAAAATTACAAAAACCACAGCTTTAAAATATAATATTTCCATAAGATTCTTTTATAACTGACAGGGTTATTTTTTGCTATATATGACTCTTCTGTTTTGCTTTAGAAGTAAATTTCCATGCCCACATTGAAATATATTTGGTAGCAGTTTCTATGCAGTAAATGAACAAGGATTGGAAAAAGGGGAGAGGGTTTTTGTGCTCAGTTGTTTCATATTAAATTAAGTTTGTGAGAGCTTAAAGATCTTGTTCAGCTTAAAGTCTTCACTCATGGCAGGGGCTTAACTATTTCCACAGGGCATCAACACGATGCTTTTGAAAGTGTCAGTAAATCCATGAATACTTTGGAAGTGTGAGCATTTTATCTTCCAAGACTTGTTTGTGTATGGTGGAATACAGACTTTTATGTGGGGAATTTTCTTTTTTTAACTATTGTGAACTGTAGGGATGAGCTTGAACAGCAGTGGGGTGGTTGGGGTTGGGATTTGCAGGGGTGATGTGAAGGGAGTTGAGGAAAGTCACTTTGTCCTGTTTCCATCATCAATTTTTTCATGGATGATATAGATAAAATACGATCCATTAATCATACAGAGGGTTAAGAAGAATTCCTCGTGAGATATATTTTAAAAAGACATGAGGCAGATTTCTGCCTGGTGAACAAAAGGGTTCCACATCCCTTGGGACAAGCAGGAGAAGATGCTGGACTGGGAGGGAGTGGGTGAGAGTGAATCCCTCTGCCAGGCTCAGCCCTTGGTCCAGTGGTTCCCAATTCCCATCTTCTGGTCCCAGAGCTGTTTCTCATGGGTGTCTGGCCAAGTGATGCCAACTTCTGGGAAAGTGGCCAAGGGCCTCTGTCCTTGTCATGGCATCAGGGAGGCAGAGACTGTCCAGCCCTGGAACAGGGAGAAAAGCCTGGACAAAGGATGAAGTAGTCAATAAGCTCTTGGAAAATGGGTGAGGGACTTATCTTTGTGCTGAAATGTTTTTTTTTTTGTTGTGTTTTGCTTGTCCCAGTGGCCACAGTCCAGGTCAGACAAAGCTCCAGCTCAGGGCCGGTGGCCGCTCTGCCCACGGCGGCCGGAGGTGGTTCCCTGCTCAGGATCAGGCACAGAAGGAATATTTTCCTCCCACATTGTGTGATGTGTTGAAAATGGACAAAAGGCAGTGTGGAGAGCCCTGTGGACAGTCTGGTTTATATTCCTGGCAGTGGAATTAAGATGAATTTAGCAAGGAAGTCTTAGAAAATCCAGAGTGCAGGTAACAGCAACAGAACTAAAACCAGGGCACCTGGCAGCTCTCAGCTCCTTTGAGGTGGAGAGAACAGGACATTTCTCCTCCCTACTTGAGGTTTGGCTCATTTGACCAGTGCTAGTGCTTTTACCTCTCTTATTAATTGTTTAATTAATTGCAATGGGTGAACAGAGCATTTGCTGGAGGGGGCTTTGGTTGGATCCCAGAGCGTGGTGCCCTAACAAGCTGCTGGTGGAGCTCTCCCCAGATGTGTCCTTCAGGCTCTTCACTCCTTTTCTGATCACAGCAGCCTTTCTGCCTGGGCACAATATGAGTTTTATTTATGATTAATTATGAATTAGGTGTTTAACACAACAGTTATGCACAGGCTTGGAAGCTGCAGTAGAAATATCTTGAGCTTGTTTTTCACCCCGGCTCCCTCTGTGGACGAGGTTTATTTGCTGACACATCCCCGTGTCCCTCTTCCTCTGGGTTTCCCAAATTCATCTGACAAGTAGAGATATAAAACTTCATGAAAACCATTACCAAAAAAGAAAGTTCCACATTTCTACTCCCATCAAGGGTAGGGAGGACATTCTGAGCCAGGAGTTGATGGGTTTCTCTCACCTGTGGGCCAACACACACCTGGCCAGAGGTCACTGCCTCCCCTTGCCTGGCTGGTTTGGGGAGAGGAGGGGGCCAGGAGGATGCAGAGCAAGCTGGGAATTCACTGCAGCATTGACCTGACTTTGTCAACACAGGAAACCTTGGTGAACCCACATCTTGATGAGTATCAAGAGGTAAATTATGTATTAGACACCAAACAGGCATTGTCTCTTCAATCTGGGGAAAAACCTGCAGTGAAATATGGCTGAGGTTCACAAAATCACCAAAATGCTGGGGAAAAAAGGCTATTTAGAATTGTAACTCACCAAATCCTGCTATTGATGTTATGGGTTTATGGATTTAAAGAAAATACTTCCCTATTGTGAACTTCTGGAAGTTCATTGGAGAGAATGTAGGGCTCATTTGGGTTGCAAAAAAAATGGGATGAGTCCCTCTTTACTGAAGGAGCACAGAGGTGTCTGTTCATATCCCTCATCCCAAACTGGTGGAAAAAGATGCTGGAGCCCAGAAGAGCCCTGTGGACACAGCCAGGTGTGACAGGGAAGATCCTGTGGGCAGGGCTGGGCCAGCAGTTAGGGCTGAGTGTTAGACAAGGCTTTGAGCTCCCTTTTTCCAACATTATTATTTTTGTGTTAATTCCCCACTTTTGGTGAGGCAGGAGCAACTCGGTGCTCCCAACCATCAGTCCATCATCTCATCCATCTGAAAAACAAGGGGGATGCTTTATTTGTGATACTATTTTAGTTTTCACTGGGAAAACTAAGGATTATTTCCATGGGAAGAAGCAGGAATTTCTACTTGAGGGCTGCAGCTGGGGCAGGTTTGCTTGGACACTGCCCTCACCTTGGTGTTCCTGTGTGCTGTATTCACAGTGCAAACCCTTTTTTCCCAAGCCTATCCCCATTTTTCCCTTTTGAAGACTGATACTCTTAAACCCAGTGGAATAACTTGGAACAGGGTTCAGGTTTCTTCAAAGATGGGCATTTATTTGTAAATAAGAGAAAATTCACCTCTTGGAGGGCTTTTCTCTTAGAGCAAGCCCTTTTGTCCAGATATCTAAAATTACATGTTGTCTCTCTGATTTGGAGAGCTCTTCCAGACAGTACAATATCAACAATTCCAGTGAAATTCCTACTGTTAAATATATTTAATTCTGCCTATGTGCTTTTGATTATGTACTGTGTACAAATAATCCACTTTATGTGATTTTATTCTAATCCTCACTCTTACTATTCTTGCAGCCTTTGTCCATTGGGGTGCTTGATATTTTTGGGTTTGAAGACTATGAAAACAATAGTTCTGAGCAATTTGATGTGATTTTATTCTAATGTGATTTTATTCTAATCCTCACTCTTACTATTCTTGCAGCCTTTGTCCATTGGGGTGCTTGATATTTTTGGGTTTGAAGACTATGAAAACAATAGTTTTGAACAATTCTGCATTAACTTTGCCAACGAGCGCTTGCAGCACTACTTTAACCAACACATCTTTAAACTGGAACAGGTAAGTCCAAAAATATTTACTCTCTGATGTCACTGAGTATTGACATGATTTTATGGCCCTGATAAAGTCCTGAAATTGTCCCTGTAATTCTGTTTTGTTAAGGAGTGTACACTGAATTATTCAGATTTACCTTCTAATTGACCATATGACAAACTGTAAAATAAAATCCAGCCTGACATTTGCTGGTTTAAAATCAACATTTTGGCTTCCAAAAACATCATGAGGACCTTAACCCCTGCTCTGTTGTCTCCTTGATATGTGCTCAGAGGGCTCAGGAAGGAATGAGCAGTGTTTGCCTGGACATGCTGCCATGCCATTTGATATCACATAAAAGTTATTTTTTGGTATCTGGTGAAGAAGCCACCCCAATCTTCCAGTGGTTTTTTGCCTTCCAGTGTTGATTTGTGAGGAATGAGGGGAAATGTCAGTCTCATGTGTTCTCCAAGGTCAGACTTGGGAGCTTTATGACCTTCAGTAGCCCTGGCAAATTAGGAAAGGCTGAACTTTCAGCTTTGCTTTAGGTTTGTTAAGACAGGGTGTTGCTTTCCAACCTCAAATTAATGCACTTAAGAGGGATAACAGAAACACAGGCTGCAGTCCAGCAGCCAACAAATACAAGATGGTTTAGATGGATGGGAAGAGGATTCTCCATTTGTTATCCAGCAACAAGCAGGATAAGAAAACTGAAAGTTTCTTTCAACATCCAAGTGCTGTTTCATGGATGGACAACTATTCTTGGGCTGTGTAATACAAGAAATACATTAGAGACCTTCAAAATGCCTTTTTTTGTTGTTTTTTTTACATGCCAGTCTGCATGTCCTCTCTGCAGGTGAAATCCTTCTTGGGGAGGCCAAGGGGAACCCTCTTTATCATGATTACAGAATTAACCCAAAAACCCTGATAGTTTCATTTTGGGCTTCTCCAGTGTTCTCAGAGATTAGAAAATTCAGAAGAAAATGTTGCCTGGAATATGAGGATGTTCAAAAAACAAGTGATGTATCCCTGAGTGGATCACTTAGGGAGTGTTTGCTCATGAGTTTGATGGTTTCTGTTTTATCTCTTTGGTTTTGATCAATAAGGTGGAGCAGAGCTGCTCAAATCCATTTAATTTCAGGTTTTTAAGTGGCCTTTGTATGCAGGTGCACCCTACTCAATAGATGCTCCAAGAATGGGAAAAAATGTCTATTTCTAGGGACAGAGGGTTTTTTCCCATTGCCCACCATAAAAATGTAAATTTTGATGCTATCACAAAGCCAAAACAGCTGGATTTTTATAAATATGGTCTCTTCCTAGAAGAGACTCAGGGAGGGAGGATCTGAAAGCTGCAGACAGATGATTCCTCCATGAGCTGAGGTTTCAGCAGCCTCCTCCAAGATGCCATCATCCACGAGGGAATTCCTCTTATTGGGCTGGGATTCCTTAGCAGCTCAGGGCTCCCCCAAGCCTGGGGGATGTACAGAGTGCAGCAATCCCTAATTCTTCTTGGAGCAGCTCCAGAGCTGATCAGCTCTCTCCTGGAAATGTGTCAGGCATGTGGATTTGCTGGAGTCAGTGTTTGCTGCATGGATAGAGGAGCAGCTGTGGAGGCACCAAACTGCAAAGGGCCATTCCAGCTCCTGGAGCCAGAGCACGTCATCCTCTGGATCCTGCAGCACTGCAGGCTCTGCTGCTGGAAAATTCACACATCTTGGCATGGATGGAGTCTATAAATACAAATAATCTGTGCAGCTGCACGAGCACTGATCCTTGGGTGAAGGGATTGGGTGGTTTAACCATTCACTTTCCCTGGAATTCTGGAGGAGTGGACTCAATGGAAAGAAATCTCATATTCAGATCTTGTGTCTTCAGAATGTCCTTCCTTCCTCACTGGCCCAAAGGTCTTTTAATGATACAAGTCTACAAATTAAGAGCAGGGAGTTAATATTGTGTTTCTAGGGTGCAAAATAGCTCTGTTACTTCAAAATGTGAATTTGTCTGAGGTCTATTGTGTCTGTATAAGGGTTTCTTTCATATCTTGACCTGAAATGGATAGATCCTTCTCTGAATCCTCCAAAGCTTTCAGGAGGCTGAAGAGAGATTGCTGAGATACCCAGACACTTCTGCCAAAAAAATAAGTGACAAAATTAAATAGTCACTACGGATTTTTCTTGAAGTCCTAATAGAATTTATCTGCCAGAACTGCATTTAGCCATGATGGAATTGTTGCCATGACATGCTGTTGATGTTATGAAAACCAAAATAGCCACCACAGTCCTCTAGGAGAACCATGGGATTATTTTAACCTTTATTCTCTTTTTTTTCCATGGTGAAATCTAATACAATGTGTCTGGTGAATCTTTTTTTAAACCTCCTGTCTGAAGATGACACTACCAAGGCATCCTCGATCTTCAGCCTGGAGTCTCCCAAAAATAACAGCAGCTCTTGTGCTGTGACTGAGGGGCTGCAAAGGTTTTGGCAGGAGCAACCTCCTCTCCTGCAGCTGACCATGGGATAAGAGTAAAAACTTCATAAATCCTGGTCTGCTCTCAGATCCAGATCAGTGATCATCTATTTATTAATGTAAAAAAGTGGCTGTGGCAGGAGTTGTGACTTGCCCTGTCACTGAGCAGAGGGGGTTTTCTCCTCCCCAGGTATCTCCCACATTCCTGGAGGGAGGCAGGAGGCTTCTGCCTCATTGCTCTGGCAGCACAAGGATGGGGATCCCTCTCCATCCCTCCCTCGGGCTGGTGGCTTTAGGGGACATGTCCCTGTAGCTCTTGGACCCCTGGGTGCTGGCAGAGCATCCCCTGGGCAGTGATTCTCTGTCCCCCAGCCCAGCTCCATCTCTGTGTCCTCATCAAGTGGCCTCCTGTGCAGAGCAGATAAACCCAGAGCTGCCCTGAAAATCAGAAAACACCCAGGTGCTTCTGGGAGAGGAAAAACTGCATTTTTGCATTGCCCCTTGCCTTTGTTTGGGGTTTTTTAGGGCGTTGCACTAAATAATTGCTGCAGATGGAGATTTAGATTGGAGGTCACCAGTACCACACCACCCATGATCTGAGTTTCCGCCAAGTTTCCAGGCCTTTGGCAGTTTAAGGGCCAGGAGTACAAGTTTTTATTTCTTTATGTATCCCATTCTCCAAACTTTGTCCTCTTTGTCCTCGCTGATCTTCCCCCATCCCTGCTGAGGCTCATCTGGTTCTCTCCACCTCACCCACCTTTCCCTGTTTCAGCTGATGCTTTGCAAAGGTTGAGGACTCATCCTGTAGTTTTCATCCCACAGGTCTTGCTATTAAAGTTCTTTTCTACCTCTTTTTCCAGCTTCTCCTTCCCCCTCAAACCTCAGTTTCAAGGGTATGCTTTTATTGTTTAAAAAAATCCATAAATACCCAAGGCTGAGGCTGAAAAAATCACTGAATTTGGAGTACAATCAACTGGCAGGAGCTCAGGTGTTCAGTGAAGTCCATTTTCTGGTGGGGTCCCTGGTGAGCCTGATGTCCCAGCCAGCAAATCTCAGCCTGCTCAGACTGAAAAACTGAATTTCATCAGGATAACGCATCCTATGGAATGTTTGCTCAGCCATCCAAAGCTCCATAAATAGTTAGGGAGGTCTGTAGGGTTTACTGGTGGAGAAATCCAACAGTCTGGACTAAATTATTGTGGTGTTTGGTTGAAGGTGTGATTTGATGGTCTTGGAGCTCTGGTCACTACCTCCAGCCACCTCTGAATTTCACCTCAGGATTCTGAGGAGCAACAGCCACGAGATAACGTGACACTAAAATGAGTTTAGGTATCTTACTTAAATATTATATTTGGAAATTAATGTAGGAGTGAATTAATTTAAAAAAGCATCAATCTAAAACATTTAAATTTAAAATAAATGATGGAAAAGGGTCTCTCTCCTACTGCTTGGAACACTCTGCCAGGTTTTTTTCTGTATCTCATCACTGGTTGGGCGTTAACGCCTCTTTATTGCCTCTGAAGACAAAAGCAACCATCAGAAGTGAACCATTGAGGCCTGGGAGGCTCAGTGCAGATTTCTGTTTTCTTTGGAGATGGGAGAACTGCTGGCCTCTGAGAAATGTTGCTGTCAGCTGCAGGCCACATGACCCGTGGAGAAAGAACAAGCTGCACAAGTTATTGATTTATTATTTGGCAGAACGCCCTCGAATGCAGCTCACGTTTGGGGGAAGAGGAGGATGCTCAGAGCACATGAAGTGTACTAATAAAATTCAGGATGCTGAGAGCTTCTTGAAATGGCATCTGCAGGGCAGAAAGGTTTCAAAGCACTTGAGTGAAATGAAGGACAGCTCTGCACAGAGCTGGAGGAATTTCAGGAGGAATTTCTCCATGGAAAGGGTGCTCAGGCACTGACCTGCCCTGGAGGTGGTGGAATCCCATCCCTGGAGGTGTCCAAGGAACACCTGGACATTCACTCAGTGCTCTGGGCTGGTGACGAGGTGGGGATCAGGCACAAGTTGGACTCAGTGGTGTGTGAGGTCTTTTCCAAGCTCAGTGATGCTGGGATCCATTCCCACTCCCCCAGAGCTTTGCCTTGTGTCCTTCCAGCATCCTGGAGTCCATGGATGTTCCCTGGCTGGGGCTGGGGGCTTCATTTGCCACCCACTCATTTCTGGGTTCCTCCAGATGATGAGCAGTAATATATAAATATATAATGTATAACATGTAATAGGATATATCCTAATCTGTTACATTATTTATACATCCTCTGATATCATAGAGTAGATTGAGTTGGAAGGGACCTGAAAGATCATCCAGCTCCAACTCTCCTCACATGTAATTTCCTAACTTTTAATTTAATCCCAGTGCAGAGATGTGCTGCATCTGGCAAGCCCATCCCTCATCCCTTGCTCCTTGCTGTAATCTCCAAGTCCCAGATGCTTTCTCCCAGTGCCCTTATCCCTCTCCCAATCACCATGATCCCATGAGCTTTTTTCCCCTCCTCTGAGTTAATTCCTTCCTTTTCCCAGGTAAATGATGCTTTCTGCAGATTGTGGCTCCTACTCAGATATATTGGCTAAATAAATGCACAGAATGTGCCAGGGATAAAAAAAATTATTTATTAGTGGTACAAAAAGGGTTTGGAATGGCAGGACAAGGGGGAATGGCTTCTCACAAGGGACAGTGACTTCCCACTGCCAGAGGACAGGGTCAGATGAGATATTGGGAAGAAATTCTTCCCTGGGAGAGTGGAGAGGCCCTAACAAGGGTTGCCCAGAGAAGCTGTGGCTGCCCCATCCCTGGAAGTGTTCAAGGCCAGGTCAGACAGGGCTTGGAGCAGCCTGGGATAGTGGAAGGTGTGCACAAGATCTTGGAAACAAAAGATCTTTGAAGTCTGATCTTTGATCTTTGATCAAACTTCGATCTTTGTCTCTTCCAACCCAACCATTCTGTGCTTCTGTTGGTGGATTTTCATAGATTTGTGTGATGTGACCTCTCGAGCAAGAAATTTTAAAAAGCCTCTAAATATTTCACCTGACCCCAAAATTGTGCTGTTGTGGCAGGACTGGAATCAGGAGTGTGTTAATTGACAGAGGTGTGGAGTGGGGCTGGAAGGGGGAGGAGATGTTCAGCTTCAAAGCCCAAATCTGGTGCTCACCATGACCTCTGTGGAGGTTCCTTCACATCTCCTGACTCTCATCCATCTTTCAAGATGTCAACAGATGCACATACAGTTATTTGTTTTATTCTTTAATTTTGATCACAAGAAATTAAAGGAATTGATCCAACAGCAATGCTGAGCTCGTGCTTCTCCTGGCTGTGCAAGGGCAGCTTGGGAAGAAGCAGCTTCCACAGAGGGAGCCCATGGGATCATGGAAATATCTGTGCAGCCAGCTGAACCATGAAAATCCAATCCTGCCCATTTTGGGAGCAAAATATTTGAGAGCAAAAATATCATCAATTGATGATTGAAACCCTGCTGCCACTGAATCAGGGAGCTGATTTGAACTCAGAGATGGATGGTGTGGAGCTGCCATATGATTTTCTGGGCTGGTTTAAAACACTTTTCATGAAGGAGAGACCAAATTCCAATAAATTCAAATGTGCCTACACACAGTAGGGGGGAGGTTATCAGTGGGTGAAGCATCAGCCTCAGAATAAAACCAAATTCACTTGGCATTTGCTGAGGAGCTGCTGAAATAATCACCTTTCAAGGGGGACCTTGGCTTCAAGGGAAGCCTCATCAGCTCCCCTGAATATATTTTCATGGACAAAGGGGGCCTTAAAAACCTGTTTATAGTTGATGTATTCATAGAAAATGTGGTTAAGTATTTACGTTCGTCTTGTCTGTGAGCACGTGGTTAAAAAATATATGTTATATATTTATACTTATATGTCTGTGTCTATAAATTCCTTTTCTACTGAAACTGAGAACAAACATAAAAACCCTCATTCCTAAATGAAACCATCAGCCTCAGCATCTTTTCCTGGAGGGATGTGGGGAACTCAAGGCATCCACCCCGTCTGCAGTAGAATAAGGACCAGACATTGGTCTCACCCATTTAGGAACTTCCCACATCCCATGGATTTATCATCTCAAACTCATTTTAATCATCAATTTATGCCAGGATGACTCTGCTGGGCCTGGCTTACAGTGCCCATTTGCTGAACAAGCAATTAATCCTCCATGGGATGGGTTCATGCCTGGGTGGATGAATCCTTAGGGGAGACAATGCCCCACACACATTTTGTTGCCATTTCCAGCTGTGGACAAATTTTCCCAAGCTCCCCAGGATGGATTTTGGGATGCAAATGTGCCAGAAAAGAGCTTTTTTGAGATTTAGCTCCTTTTAATTTTTTGTATAACAGCCATTCCTTTTAACATACAATACAAAAGTAATTGGGGATCCTTTTAAACTGAGGAGTTCAGCTGGGAATGGTGAGAGGTGGGGAAGGAAGGGGGGTTAATTCCTCATTTCTCACTTTGCAAAGAAGCCTGAAGCAGATGGTGTTCAAGGCAAGAAGAGAGGAATTTCACACCCTTCTGTTTAGTCAGAATTTTTGTGCCAAATTTAGACATTTAGACATCCAAAAGTAGCTGCCTGTTGATGGTAGGGCTCTGGATTACATGAGATTTTATGACAGGAGCTCGATGGGAAATGTTCCCACGTGGAGCTACGCTGGGAAAAGGGATTTTTCAGTTGATTTCTCACTTTAATCTGGGAATTTTCATTGTGTAAACAACGTTTTCCTATGCCTCAGTAGGGAAAGGCTGGAGTAGATAAATTCCTGGATCTGGTCTAGCTCTGCCTGGGAGGAGGTGAATGAATTGGTGGAGGAGGAGATGAATTAATTTCTGCTGCTCTTGGGGTTTGTGAATCTTATTTTTGGGGTTGTTTCTCAATTCTCACTGTGACTAATGACAATATCCCTGTGGGATAAGACATCTGCCTCCAGGGTGCTGAAACACTGAGGGATTTTCAGGGATTTTGGCTTGCAGGATGTGTGGTGGATGCCCAAAGCCCTCCAGACCTCTTTAAATCATGGGAAAATTTGTATCTTTGATATCCCATGATAGGGCAATGAATTTCACATAACATAGTAAAACCTTTATCTTTAGGTGAGACTTTTCACCACCTTTTAATTTGAATTTCCTAAACCCTGAGTTTTGTGCTTTTAGACAAATGGGGAATTTATTATGAATTTTATTTTGTATTTTCATCATGTCTCCTATTTCATTTAATCTCTGTATTTCCTCTTCTCTGAAGTTTTTCAAGCCCCTGTCCCTCCCTCCCCACCTCTGAATTTTACCATGTGATTTTGGGGAGCAGCATCACCCAGGTGATGTTCAGATATCTTATTTAGATATCATATTTATCAAAAATATCATATCTAGTAGGTGTGAGTTTAAAAATCATGTTTATTTTCTCCCCTAATCGTGCTTTTTCAGCATTTGGATTTATTTACTGATGATTGTGGCTGGGTACAGAGTAATTGATCATCATATGTGGAGGTTTAAGACATTTTCCAGCATCTCCAAGATTTTCTTGGGCTTGTGGGTGTTTTCTCCCACTCAGGATAAAGAAATCTTTAATTCCACCCTGGATTAGAGTGTTTTGGTTTGGTTTAGCACTGGAACAAAGTCCTGATAAAAGAACTGGTCCACCACTCCTGTAGAGATAACAGGACTTGGTTCTCAGCAACTCCAACTATGAAATTACAGGATATTTCTGTTCCTAGCAGGAGGGTTTCCATCAGGCCTTACAGCCCAGCTGGGAAGGTTTTCTTGATGCTCAGTATGTGTGTTTTAATTTTAAATTCATTATTCTGTGCCATGGGCAGTGTTTGTACTCTGGGTCAGTGTAGGCAGGCAGAGTTTCTCTTTAAGAGAGCTTTAAGAGCTCCCCCTTCCCTACAGTTCCAGTAATTTTTCCTACTTAAAAATTTTGGATATTCTGCCCCATTCTGTTTGGTACCCCAAATTTTACATACTGCTTTGCCTCTGCTAGCACTGCATGATTGACTCTGATATTCCATGTGCATTTCAAAGTCTACATCCCCATTTTATATCCTTTTTTAATATATTTGAACATCATAAACTGTGTTTTATTCAGATATTTTCAGTGACCCTACACTGACATTCTGCCAATGTCTCTCTCCATGCTTGGGGCAGCAAAGCTGTTCCTGAATTCCCACTTGGGAAATGGGAATCTCCTTGTGGAGTCCATAGAGGTCATCTGGAGAACAATCTATAGCATCTCACCCAATAATTAAATGAAAATATGGAGCTGCTGGGCTTTCAGAAATACCCTGATGTCTTTTTTCAGTTCTTTGCTCCATTTCTTTTGCCAAGTCTGGGAGCTCAGTGCTCCTCTCTCCAGTGAGCTTGCATCGCTTCACTTTCCAGCAGAGCAGGTTTCAGGTATCCAGGGATGGGAGGAGTAAATCCTCATTTTTTATTGCAAATAATGATGCCAAAACCGGGGCTCTGTGGACTTCACTGCACAAGAAACTTTTGCAGATGGTGGTAATGTCAACAATTTGCTTCTTAATGTAATTATTTTCTAAGAATAGGACATTTGAATATGCCCCTAAACATAACTTAGTTTTAAATCAGTGTATAAATTTAAGCTGATTTTTAGTCAATCTCCAGCTTGAGGGGGTTTTGTTTGAATGGACTGAAAGTGTTTTGTGCTGTTTTTGTCTTGTTAAATGAAAACCTCATGTTGTTTGAATGGAATTCCCTAATATTCCTGTGCTCCAGGACCCTGCATCCATCAAAGGATGGCAGAGGCTTTGTTGTCATTCTCAGAGATGAAGGAATATTTTGGAGGTAGCTTTTAAGGATATCTCCTGAATTCCACAGGAAGATGGTTATTAGAAGACAAATATAGGAGTCATATGGAATATTAACATCTGCAATTTAATTCAGTTTAATAGACAGCAGTGGTTTTATCCTATAGCTTCTGTCTTTCTGTGGACAATCTGCAGGGTGTTCTGCAGACCAGCAAATGCCCCAGAAATCACATCAGGCCATCCCAGAGCCATGGTTGTATCTCAAGCTGAGATCCTGTAAGCAACCAAATGAAGAACTGGAAAAATGCTAGGAAAAAGGGAATTTATTTCCATTTAAGCTTTGGAGCAGTTGCTCTGGAACAGTTCCTTCTGCCTGTCTTTAAATGAGAGCAGATCTCTGAATTATTGTGGAAAAGGTTGTTTGTTGAGGACTGGAATCCCTCCTTGGGTGTGCTGGGGGTGGAAGGGAGGGAAGAACCCCAGAGCCTGGGAGTGTTTCTGACCCAGCCCAGAGAAAAAAAGGAGCAGAGGAGGGAGAATTTGCCAAAATCCTGCAGCTGAGGCCAGGAGGGACCTGATGAGCATCAGGTCTGTGGAATAACCAAAAATGAGTGCAGAGAAGAGACCTTGAACTCTGGTCATTTTTGGTCATTAAAAAACTATTGGAAAATACTCTGGCTATTTTTTAAAACTATTTAAAAAATATCTGGCATTGCTGATTAGTGTTTTTGCACTGATCTCAGCAGCAGTGTAAGTTTTGTGTGATTCCACAGGAGTTCCACAGCACATTTGCTGTGCAGCTGCTGAATTATGGAATTATGTGTATCCAGAGGCCTTCCAGAGCAGAGCAATGATTTCTCAGCTCAGATGTGTGCAGACATAAAACTCTTCATGATTTATGAGTTTTGGGGGGGCAAAAAATGTAAAACCCCTCCCCATCAAGTACTTCAACAAAGAGTCATGATAATAAATAAATAAATCTGATAACCCCTGCCTGTCACCACTGAAATAATTCTGCTCTTGGCTCATCACACCGAGGTTTTATTGCTCTCTGCACGCTCCTGCCCAGTCCTGAGCTGGCAAAGCTGGGCCTAATGGGCCCTGCACTCCATTAAGGGGCTGCTGGAGTTGATGGATGGGGCTGATCCCAGTGACTCTCTGGGAAATCCCTCAGGAGCAGCTCATGCCTGCTCTGAAATACTCAGCCTGCAGATTGCTGGGTAGATTTTCCCTGGCTTGCTCTCAAAATGCCACGAGTTTTAATCAAATCTGTGATTTTTGGTTGCCTCTAGTTCAGCAGGGACTTGAGAATGTTGTTGTGAGGTTCTGCTGTGTTCTGGTTGCTTGGCAAGAACTGAAGGTAAAAGATTAAAAAATAAAAGGAGAAAACAAAAATCATAATGCAGAGCCACTCCTTATTTTCAGGATTTTCTCCCCAATGGGATGTTGTATCTTTTGAATCCCAAAGGCTTTAGGGATGTTAAAAATTCCTTCTAAGGCAGCACACGTCTGTATTTGTCTGTATTGTTGTTATAAGATTATACAATGGCTCCAGTGCTGAATTCAAGACCTTCTAGGGTTGTTTTAGCTAAAATTCCCTTATGAAATGTCTGAAAGCTCTTCAGGCTCTTTATTTCTAAGAATATCTGAGGAGCTCATGTTAATTTTGGATGAAGATGGACATACTTTCTTTTAAAGTTGTTTGCTCAATTAAAAATAAAGGCAGAGGCAGCAATAATAACGAATCTGATTTTTTATTAGACAAATGCATCTTATTAGGATTTAAAAACCTGTTTCCTTTTTATCTTCAATTCTACCATTGAAATGTCCTGTGACAGAGAGGTAAAAAGGCAGCTGGATCAGCAGGACTTTATCCAACCCATGGAATAATGTGCACAGTCCAATATCTGTTTAGACAGTGAGTCACAAGTCCTCAAACATGATAAAAAATACGATTTTTAAACTCTACTTTCATTTAGAAGCCCTAAAATAATTTCTGCATAAGACTTCTTGAAGTAATCCAGTTGCAAGTATGTCTCAGAGAAGATAACCTTTATAGCAGAGCAAGAGTTAGAACTATTTTGGTGGAAAAATCATATTTTTTTTTTGCCTCAGCTTAAATTTGGGGGCAGATCCTCACTTTTACTGTAGAGGGTGGTGGTTCTGCTGGTCCTGGAGCAGTGGCTTTGTGTAGCTGGAGGTCTCTTCTTTAGCCCAAACAGGACTGGCCATTAATAATGGAAAATACAGAAGCAGGAAAGGGATTTTTACTGCTTTTTCTGTGTCATTAATATCTTGTACCACAATTTCCTTCCAACAACTGAATATTAAATATTAATTGATGCAAAATGGGTACTACTTTGATGGGTAGGGAAGTTCCATGTGCACTGGGAACCCCCAAACCCCCAGATCTCAAAGCAGGGGAAGCTTTGAGAAGAATCTGCCCCTCTGCCCCCCTCAGGTGAGACCTCACCTGCAGAGCTGCTCCAGCCATGGGATCCAGCATCAGGAGGACCTGGAGCTGCTGGAGCCAGGAGAGGCCATGGAGATGCTCTGAGGGTGGAGCCAGGCTGGAGAGCTGGGGGTGCTCACCTGGAGAGGAGAAGGCTCCAGGGAGAGCTCAGAGCCCCTGGCAGGGCCTGAAGGGGCTCCAGGAGAACTGGAGAGGGGCTGGGGACAAGGGAGGGAGGGACAGGACAAGGGGGAGTCACTTTCCACTGCCACAGATGGGATATTGGGAAGGAATTGATCCCTGTGAGGGTGGGCAGGCCCTGGCACAGAGCAGCTGTGGCTGCCCCTGGATCCCTGGAAGTTCTCCAGGCCAGGTTGGAGGGGACTTGGAGCAACCTGGGCTAGTGAAAGTTGTTGGTGCCCATGGCAAGGGGTGGAACAAGGTCTCTTCAAGGTCTCTTCCAGCCCAAACTGTGCTGGGATTTAGAAGAAACCCAGGAATAGGAAATGAGGAGTCCACACACACATGGATGTCCTGGCAGGCTTGGATTCCCACACAGCCACCCCGTGTCCAAACAAACATCTGGGGCATCTGAAATTGGGAAATGCTCTGTGGTTCACTTTGTTTCAGCTTGTTCCAAAGGTTCTTTATCCTTTTCTTTGGAATCACAGAAAGCATTGAAGGAATATTTACAGGAGAGATGTCTGTTTTGGTAGATTGTGTATCAGTTTCCTTAAAACCCTTTGGATTTTGTCTTCTATTTTTGCTTGCACCAAATCATCATTATGTCATCTGTGGGTTTTTTTTTTAGGAGGAATATAGAGCAGAAGGAATTAGCTGGCACAACATTGACTACATAGACAACTCCAGCTGCATCAACCTGATCAGCAAGAAGCCAACAGGGCTGCTCCATCTGCTGGATGAGGAAAGCAAGTGAGTAGGAAAAGGCTGACTTTGGAAATGAGATTTGTTTTTTTCAGTTAAAATGTGTTCATCCTTCATTTTTCTGAAAAAAGAGAACTTCCCAGAAAGGTGCTAATGGCTCTCTGGGCTGATTGCTGTTTTTGAGATGGCAACACACAGAGTGAACAATCAGCCAGCTGAGCAAAAAGCCTTAAAAATAATAATTAAAATTCCTTTCCAAGATTTCTTCCATTAAAGGGAAGGGGAAAAGGTTTCCTTTGCTTCTCTCTTCATTTATTTCCCTGGCTCTTGGGGTGTGATGGTGTGAAGGTGCTGAACCCAAGTGCATGAGTTAAAGCAGGATGTAGAGGTGCTGTTACTGAGATATAAGGTGGATTTATCAATTTACTGGTAAAAATTGAACCAGAATGAAGTGAGGGCACTTGTCCATAGGGGCTGCATTTCCACAGGGTTTCATGGGCATCAGGGACTTAGCTCAGATTTCCATCCTTGGTTACATCTCTCTGTCTCAGGAGAAGTTCTTGGGTGGCTTCTGCAGCTGCCTAGGTGTGGAAACTTTGGAGCAGAACAGTTCTCCCTTGGGATGCTCATGCCAGCTTCCTCCATGTGAAAGGCAGGAAAAGGCCAAGTGGTTTTGCTGAGGTCACCTCAGATCTACCTGGCCAGGGGCACAAGGTCTTCTCCCACCATTTGCCTTGCAGGTTTCTCCCCACTTCTTGTCTCATTCACAAAATGAGCAGTGATGCTCTCCCAGTGATATACTGGGATAAAACAACTTAAATTGGGTAAAGTTGTAAAATACATCCCCATGCTGCAGATTTCCATGAAGTTTGAGGATGGAGGGTTGGCTTTCTCTCACCAAGAGGCTCTGCCAAAGCAGGCACAGAAGTGGAAGCTCAGAAAGTCTCCATTTTCCCTTTTGTGGCAAAGAAAGAAGCAGAAAACTTTTCCCACTGAGTTTACAGCTTCTTCCTTTCAATTCTCTCCTCTCAGTTTTCCCCAAGCCACAAACCAGACGCTGCTGGACAAATTCAAGCGTCAGCACGAGGGGAGCTCGTACATTGAATTCCCAGCAGTGATGGAGCCAGCGTTCATCATCAGGCACTACGCGGGCAAAGTCAAGTACGGGGTCAAGGTCTGTCACCGGGCTGCTCCCCAGCAGCTGCTTCCATCTAAAGCTGAGAGGGGAGGAAAAGCCCCAGAGGCTCCACAGGGGTGTTCTGGAGGGGATTTGGCCCAAGAAGATGGGAGGGTCAGGAGAGAAGTGGGAAATGAAAAGATGGTAGGGACAGGGTCTTCCTGTTCTCCTCCAGGTGGGCATTTCAGGAAGAACTTAGGGATGCACAGTGAGTTCAGTGCTACACCCAACAATGAGTGGAAATTTGATATTTGGTGGCCTTTCTGGGCTTGTTTAGAAAATCCAGTGTTTTCCTCATCAGCAGCCACTTTTAATACAGGTTATGTGTGCTTATAACCTGGAACACAGGTTATCCAATGTTTCCCTCATCATCAACCACTTTTAATACAGGTTATTTGTGCTTACTTCCTGGAATCCCACACAAATTATGCCAAAGTTGACCCTATTTCTATCCATGCCAGTTATCAGCAAAAGGAATTCCAGTGACCAGATGAGCCTGTGTGAGAAACAGCCTCAGGATTTGCAGCTGCAAATCTCTCACCGTGTTTCTGATGCAATAAATGCACATGATAGTGTCAGGGATGATGGTCATTAAGAGGTGTCTGATATGGGAGCAGGAGAGAAAACAGAAACAGAATCCAATAGTTGTGCTGGCCCAGAGATAGCCTGGAAGATCCTCCCTGGATTATCATGTAGATGTTGTTTATTCTCCTCTTTCTCCTCCTTTTCCTCACCAGGATTTCCGAGAGAAGAACACGGACCACATGCGCCCGGACATCGTGGCTCTGCTGCGGAGCAGCAGGAATTCCTTCATCTGTGGCATGATTGGCATTGATCCCGTGGCTGTTTTCCGCTGGGCTGTCCTCAGGGCCTTCTTCAGGGCCATGGTGGCCTTCAGGGAGGCTGGAAAACGATATGTGGAGAAGAAAACTGGTAGGTGTGCCCATCACCTGGGCTGGAGCCTCTTTTCCAGCAACACTTTGTGCCTAATGATTTATTATCCTGTCTTATTAACAGTTTTGAATCTATTACAAAACTTGTTGAAACAACAGGTAGATTTTTCATTGCAGTCACATTTAAAGGTACATTTGGATTTTAACATAAGGAAATATTTTCATTTTACTGCTGCTTTAATTTTTCCTTTTTGTAGGATGCATGGATAGAAAAACCCAAGTCATTCAAGCAGAGACACACAAATTATCCAGCAAAAAAGGCAGATTATTTTTGTAATAATTCTTGGACTGTTAGTTATGTCTGGGAAGAAAAAAAGGCAATAAATCTTCCTATCATTTTCCAAGCTGTTCACCCTTTCAGCTGCAGGAGAGCATGACTCTTGTCTAGCAAAATTCATGGCTTTGCAGTCATCCAGAACCGCGGATCACAGGGGCATTAAATTAAAGGAAAGTGATGGTGCATCATCATGCTGTGGCAGGCAAGACCTGGCTGTGCTTTTAGACCATTTCTCTGCATAAAGCAATTTCAGAAAGATGGGTACAAGCTATTACTATTCATTTCTGGGCACAAGAGGGCTTGAAATCCATGATGGAATTAGAGCCTCAGCAGGGAAAATGTCAGCTGGGTTAAAATTAAACGCAGAGTGGCATCATGAATTACTTTGTAATCAGTGAGGTTTGCATCATGGAGAGTGAGGGAGCCTGGGACAAGGAGCATAAGGATGCAAACTCTTCAAGCAGAAAGAATCATTTTCTTGGGAGCAAATCCCAAGAAGAGCAGGAGGAAAAAAATCAACTTTCAGCTCCTGAGGTTCTTCCTCTGACACCTCTTGGATGCAGGGTGAGAGAAGAGCTGATTCTCATGAGCCTGGGTCTGTCTGGCAGCATTTTTGGGCAGAGTAACTAAAGAGGGAGATGGCAAAGATGTCTGGCATTGGGAGAAAGGCCACTCCAAAGAGGCAGCTTCCAAAATCCATCTTTGCATTTTCATCTTGCATAAACCCCAGGCTGAACTCAAATGATGTAATCCAGAAGATAAGGAAAAATCCTTCAATCTTGGGAAGTAAGAGCTGATTTCAAGCCCTGCTTCGCTTTCTGTGTCTGTGGCAGCTGGTCCTGTGCACTGCCCTGCTCGTCCCCTCACTCCTGCTTTTCAGTTCACAGTTCTTAGCAGTACTTTGCTTATATCTGTCTTTATATATATTTATATATATCAATATGTAGATATTATTATAGATATATATAATTGGATGAGTCCAGGAGGTCTTGAGACAATTTTGGGACTCAGTTCTTGCATCGCTTCTCTTTCCATTCCAAAATTATTTATTATATGGTGAGAGCTGAATTTCTAAACCTTTTCATGGTGCTGCTCTGTTATCTGTCCATGTTCTTTAGCCTGTACTCAAATGGCTTTGTGCTTTGTATCCTCTGGGTTTTGAGTCAAAATAAAAACAGACCCCTCAGAAAGCCAGATAAGGTTTGTATTAAACTTACCAACAATCCTCAAATCATTTATACCCTGAACTTTCATGTGCATCAAATTGAGAAAAAGTCATGAGGAAGTCTCCATTATACAGGTAACACTACTGGGAGATGATCACCTAAATCTAAATTCCATATTTACATCTTATCTGTGGGGAAAACTTAGCCTGCAAGCTTTGGCAGAGCTGGAATCCCTGTCCTTGCCCTCTTTGGAGAGCTGCCCACCACATCCAAGCATGACCATCCAGGCTGGACAGGCCTTGGAGCAAACTGGAGTGGGAGGTGTCCCTGCCTGTGGGACTGGAGGATTTTTAAGGTCCCTCACAACTCAAAACCTTTCTGACTTTGCCTGGGTCACACTTAGCAAGGTTTATTTTCCTTGATGATGATGCAGGATGATGCAGTGCCACGTGTTTTTGTGGTTTTGTCGTTTTGAAGTGTGGATGGTTTTAGCTTTCTCCACCACCCAGTTCATCAGAGGAGCTCAGAGATCACCCACAGTTTTCTGGTGTGACCCTACAGCCCATCCCCTGTTCCACTGTCATCCTCCAAAGCCCTGTCACCACAGCAGGTGGCTGTGGAAGAGGCAGACAAGGGCAGAAGGCTCAGACAGTGCCAGGTCAGTGCCATGGGCTGCTGTGGCATGATGCATCCACTGCCAGATCCTGGAATTCCCAAAACAATGCAGAAAAGCCCCAAATTGATGCTTTGCCTCTATGGCAGGAAACATCTGTGAGTTATCAAAGTGTCACTAAAATTCTCCCATCTTGATAGATAGAGGCAGAGAACCAAAGGCAGCATATATTTGAGGTTTATTTTGGTTTTTATCAGACCTTGATGGCTTTAATTAGCCTCATTTGAGCATCTACCTGCCCACAGATGTGGAGCTTCTGACAAAATAATGGTAGAGTAGGAAAAGCCTCTCTCACAGCAATCCACAGGCACACACTTAATATTTATACAGATATTTTTTCAATGTGCTTTCTGTTCTTGGTTTCTGAGGTCCTTTCCCCATTCATCAGGCAGGTGAAGTGAGGGAACAGGGAAATATCCCAAATATGTTTCTTTTAACTAAAAGCTCTTTGCACTCTTTGTCTGAACACCAACTGGATCTCTTGTGCTTTTATGCTTGCAATACCCAACAGGGATTTTCCAGAAAAATCCCTTGCTTATGTCTAAGCAGATCTGTGAAATTTTGCTCTGCTTCCTTTCCACCTCATCCTTTTGGTTGTCTCCTGCATGCCAAGCAGATGCTTCTGGAAGGATAATCAGCATTTTTCTTGCTGGCTTTAGGGGTTCTTCTTTCTTTGTGCTCCTGATTCCCTCCTAGTGCAGCTTTTGGTGATTGTGTGATTGTCCTCGTTGACTTGAAGGTGAAGAGCAGCAAAGTGGTGTCACTGTGGATTTTCTTTTGTCATTTTGAATTTTCTGCCTGAGTGATGCTTCTTACTGCCAACACTCCTCCAATGAAAGATGCCAGGATTGGGCAAACTGCACTTAGCTGAAGGATGGAACTCTTCAATAATTTGATTTTTAATTCTTTTTATTACTAAGTTTATCAATGAGGATTGAAATAGTGCAATAGAACTGCATGTTAGAACTGGATTTATTTGTGAACTTGCATTAAAGGAACACTGTCAAGCTTTCTAGGAAAGAAAATTTGCTGATTGACTTTTTTTTGCTGTCATCAATACACATTTATTATGCAAAACACTCTAATTCTTAGCAAAAAACTTAATGGAAAAAATGATGCTGTTCATACACACTAGGCTGCAGAGACTTGGTTTTGCTGGATCTAAATCTTTCTCTGATAAAGATTTTGTGATCTTGAGGCTATGCCTGTCCTTGATGGGCTCTGCAGTTGGATTTGACCAACAGGGGTTGCTCCTTGGATAATTTCTGCTTAAAAATAATCGCACTGTTTGCTGCAGATATATTCCTGAAGCTGATCACCAAAAAAAAATCACTACCCTCAAATAATCAATAAAAAAGGCTGCATTTGCCAAAAAAAAAGGTGAAAGCAACCAGAATCTTGGTGTTTGAGTCTCACTGGTGTTAAGGTGAGGAAGACACCCCTTGACAGCGTTCCTGTGGAAAATTCAGACCCAATGGTTTGATGTGCTGGTATGAAATGCTCCCATAGCTGCTGGCACAGAGTGACCCCACAGTGACCTCCCCACGCCTCACTGGGAGTGTGGCACATCCTGGACTTGGCCAGCAATGCCAGAGAGGCTCTGTGGTTGGCACATTGTCACTGGTGTCACCTCTCCTCCACCCTGGTGCTCATGGCTGGGCCATCAGAAATCCTCTTGGCCACACATTGATGGTTTCTTCCAACTCAAACCTGTCCTGCCAAACTCCAGACTCAGTGTTCTCTGTCCTCAGGGAATATGGAAATGGTGCTTAATGCAAATAATTTACATTTTCCTTTTAATTGCCAAAATCTGAGCAAAATGTAGCTCTGGGATGCAAGGTGAGAATTCCAGGTGGTTGTGTCATGGAGCACCTGGACAGGGATTTGTGAGTAACACAGGGCAGAGGCATGGAAAGGATTTAAAAATAAGTTACCAAAAGCAGAGATTTATCTAATAATCCTCTTTTTGCCCAAATAATCTTGGAGTGATTATTAAGTGTTTATGCTCTGTCTAATGAGGATTATAATTGGGACTGGGACGTGGTCCAGCCCATTGCTCCCATGCCACAGCACCGTGTGGAGGAAACCACAGTTAAGTTGTGTTGAGCACAAAAACGTGTGACCCTGAGCTCCTTTGGGCTTGTTCCTTCCCCTCTCCTGATTTCTGCTTATAAAATCTTTCTCTTCTCTCCATTTTTTTTTTGTTTGTTTTTATTTTGCTTCCAAAGGGCATGATGATGCAGTGCCATGTGCGGTTTTGAAAAGTGTGGATAGTTTTAGCTTTCTCCACCACCCAGTTCATCAGAGGAGCTTAGAGATCCTGCAGAGGTGCAAGGAGGAGAAGTACAGTAAGGCTGCACCACCCTCCCTCCCCTCTGATACCACACTCACACGTCCAGAAATGGAAACCAGGTGCATTCCACATAGAAAAAATAAAAATCAGTGCCTGAGGAGCCCTCCATGATCAAACCAGCTGCCTTAGAGAAGTTTTGAATCTGTTGGGGAATGATTAGGCAGACTTGGAAGAGTCAAATTAAAAGCAAATCCATACCTCTTGAGATCTCACAAAAACCATTCTGTTGGCAATTTCCCCATTTAATCACTGACATTAATAAATAATATTCCTGACACAAGGCTGGTACAGCTGGAATTCAACTTAATTTGGACTTCTTTGGACTTCAGAATTATCTTTAGCTTGTGAAAATATTGTCTCCCAGGGCTTTTACTTAAAACAGAGGCATTGTCAATGTTATTTTCTGGAATGATGCACTTGGTCTCCATTTCTTCATCTTCACTCCTCTGTCATGTAATAAACTCATCCTGCATGACAACATGGACACTCTTGCCTGCACTACTCTCTTTATTTTCATATTTAAATAGATATTTGGTGCTCTCATGTTTAGATATATTATTTTCCTACCATTATTCTCTTCCTTCATGTTGAGTGTTAAAGCTGATGGAAATAGAGGTGGGCAAAGCCTCAGCCCTTGCTTAAACTTCATGAAATTTAGGTGTAAATGGAAATTACTTTTTTTTTTTGTAGAGCTGAGCATGGTAAGTACAGTAGGTGCATGTTAAATCCTCATAAATATGATTTTCCTGTTAGAAACCTTCTTTCAGATGTCTGTGCTTCCTGCAACATGTGGGGTTGGGGAAGCAGTGGTGGTTTAGGTCTTAATTTAGGCTTTTATTCCTAATTTACCTACATTATTTTCCCCTTCAAGTTCCCAACACTTCTATAAGAAATATAAAGGAGTGATACTAAATTTTACTTGATTTTAGGTTTTAAGTGGTGTTGAGCCGAGTGACCTTACTGATACTACTAAGAAACTATTGAAAAGGAATATAATATCAGCAGAGTAATTTTACTTGCAATTAATGAATCAATTTAACTTTAATTTTTAAGTATGCTCAGTAATACAGGAGATTTCCCTAGGTGGGAAAAAGGAAATTCATACAACTCAAGATATGTTGAGTAAATTAAAGTAGAGCTTTAATTTAGTGAGAAGCAGGAAGTTGAGCTCAAAACCTCAAAGCCTCACTAATATAGACTAGTCCATACAATTTGGGATCTCTTAGGATAAATCCAACAAATGCTCTAAGAAGAACATTGCCACAGTTTGTGAATTGGCATCTGACCAGGCAAACGAGTCATTCTTGTTCTGCACTCCGAGATCCTTCCCACGGGCTGTGCTCCTGCTCCCCAGCCTTGGCAGCCTGGAAGGGGCTTGGAGTTTGTGTCACATTCAGGATCCATCAGGTCTGTCCCCACTGGCAAGCTTGGCCCAGGGACTCAGCTTTTCCCACTCTCAGGGTTGTTTTTCCCTGAGATTCTCCTCGGGGTTTCTGTTCCCCGGGGGATCAGGGTCTCCCCCAGGGTTGCTGTTCCCTGGGGATTTCCTCGGGGTTGCTGTTCCCCGGGGTAATCAGGTTTTCAGTCTTCTCTTTGCCCTGGGTGTTTCACACCGAAGCCAGAGATGACAAGCTGAGTCCAGCAGTGTTATCAGGGCTGTTTATTCTAAATTATCTCTCAGTTCTGTCTCAGCTCTGCAGGGCATCCCCAGCAGAGCAGGACACGTGGGGACTGGGCGGGTCAGAGATCCCAGTATTGGTATCTCCGACTCAACCACTGTCCAAGATGTATTTTTTATTTACAAAAATTTTACCAATACCTACTACCTATGCTATCATGTCAGTTCTACTCTAAACCAATCTCTAAATGTGACTTAGGACAAGCACACCCTCAAATTTCTTTTGTTGACATTTCCAGAATATTTGGGCACTTTAGATGCCAAAACTTAATCAGGTGGAGCATCAGCCTTTTCAGGGATCTCCTGCCCAATTCCAGAGGAACAGATGCTCCTGTTCAGCTCCAAGATGAGCTGTCCCATCACCTCAGCAGGGCAAGGAGGGCAGTAAATATCCTGTTAAAGGGATGTTCCCATTGACTTTGGTAGGAATTTGTCTTCCCCTCAGGAATTCCAGGCTCAGAACAGCAGGACAGGCTCAGGTCTCAGTGTATTTGCTTTGTGAATAAAAATTGCCAGGACACGTTTCAGCTCAGCACCTGGGCTGCATGAAATAGTGGAGTTATAAATGTGGGGAGTAGGAGGGGATATGCCATTGTTTCCTCCTGTTCTGCTACAAACCATAATGTAGACTTTTTCCTTTTTAGAAAGGGTTTTTTTCCCCTATTTTTTCCACTGTACATGTCTCGGGGTAAAATAAAACATATTTTCACCATGCTGAGGTGAGAGCTGTGATTTTTCCTGTCTCACAGCAGTGATTTTGAGATAGCTACAAAATTGCTCAGCTGTTTTCATGTCAAACTCCACATTATCAGATCTTTACATTTCTGTGGTTTAGTGACTTGAAGTGTTTTGTTTAAAAAATTGTCTCCTGTCTTCATAACTACTTGGTTACAAAACATTTCCACTTGGGGGAAGATAACAGCTGCTACTGTAACCATGTGTGGCAGCTGAATACAAAATAGATACTTTCTTTAATATATTGTTTTATTAGATATATTTTATTATAGTTAAATTATTTGAGGTATCAAAGGATATAGGCTCAATAGGCAATCAAGCCTTTATAAAATTGTATATAAAGTGTTTCCTACTTGATGTAGGAAACATGTATGCATATGTCCATATATTTGGAGGGAGGGGCATAAGAAGTGTCTAAGGAATAAATGATCATTTTTCCAAGCATTTCAATTTTGCCCAGGTGTTTTGCACAGTGGAAAGCTTGGGAATCTCTTGGAGAACATGAGTGGCTGCTCCCTCCCAGTTTGCTGGCTGGGACAGAGTGTCCCTGGAACACCCTGTGTGTGTGTGGGAGGGAACCAGAGGAGCAGAATTACTCACAGGGTGATGACTCTGGCACAGAGGTGGGACCAGAGAGCGATGGCATCCCTGGCACCCAGCATGTGCCAGGACATGTCCACACTGCTCCAGAGTCAGGGCTCAGCTATGACTCTGCTAATTGTCCATGGGGATGGCTCTGTTAATTGTCCATGGGGATGGCTCTGCTAATTGTCTGCTGGGAATGAGCCAGGTGGAAACGTCCTCCTCATGTGCTGCTCCAGGTATCACTCGCAAGAGCCCGCGGACGCCGCTCTCAGACCTGCAGGGAGTCAACACCATCAACGAGAGGAGCCCACGGTAAGGCTGCTGATTTTATCCTGGCATGGGCAGGAATTGGGGTGGGAGAGCACTGGCTGTACCCAAAAGTGGCTGTGTTGACATTTCTCCCATCTCTCCTATCAATTTTATCTTCTCTTTGTTCTTTCTCTGCCCTGTGATCAGATCTAAACACCTTTCCTGGCAGGGAAAGCAGCTTCCCTGTGTCAAAAGCTGCAGTTGGTGGTGGTGGGTGTACAAGGGGATAAGATGCTTTAAAAAATGAATGAATGTGCTAATATCAAGGAAAAAGTCATTTAAGGAGGACAGGTATGGGTGCAGAACTGCATTCAGCATGTGGTGGCTCCAGGCATCCTGGAATGTGGAAAATCTGAAAGTTATGGGATTTGAGATACTTTGCCAAATGCTTGCTTGTTTTCATGGGAAAAATGCATATTTGCTTCAAAATTGACTGATTTTTGCAGATTTTATGTATGTTTTTATTTTTAATTCCTTCTGTGAAGTTTCTGACCATTTAAGCAGCTACTGAATGAGACTCCGGTCTACACTTGAGATACAGATCTGTGCCTCTTCTGCAAAGGCTTCACCATCCCCATTCCAGAATTAATTTGCTTGTGAAGCCAAAGTCTTCATTTCCAAGGCATGTTTGGGCATTGATCCTTCTCCCAGCTACTCTTGTAGCTATCCCAGCAGGTCTGATTTTCCTAGCACCCCTCCAGAGGTGCCTCTCTGCCTCCCTCTGAGCAGGTGTGTGCTGGGGAAGGGAGTGACAGGAGCCCCCTCAGCTCCTACAACCACTGCTTGCACTGCAGATATCCAGGTGTCTCTTTATTAAAGTTCTGAGATCAATCAGAAGCCCAGAATAAGTTAGGAGGAGTCTGAGTCCTCCTGAAATGTGTCCATTAAACCATCCTTGCATCTCAGTGGCTTCCCTTCCACACATAATTAAATATCCTTCAAGGATATTGTGAAGGTTCATTTTTAATGGCTGTAAAGCCAAACAACCACAACAAAAATTAGATACACATCGTTCCTTTTTTTCTAGGGGAAGAAAAGTGGCTTCTTCTGCCTGGTTTTGCCCACCACACGGCTCTCTGAGTGCCATCAAGAATAGAATGTCCTTCTTCCTCTGAATCCCTCCCCTTTGAGAGAGGCAGTGGCACCCTGCTGAAGGTGTTCTCACATCATTACAAGCCCATTTCAGTGGTTAGAGAGGATGGGATTTACTTAAAGTGGTGGGACTGAATTCCTGAATTTGTGCCACTCCTCAAGTTTGAGCAGATGGTACAAGCAATGCCACCCTGTCCTGGGAAGGTGGAGCAAGCCTGGCTGTCCTCACCTCAGTCTTTTCCACCCTCCTTTCCTTTCTCATGGTGCTGCAGCTGCCTCGCTCTGGTGGGCTGGGTTGTGGTCACAGTCAGTCCTTGGTGACACTGGGAACAGGGAAGGTTGGTGTCTCCAGAGGTGACGTTCCCTGTTCCAGCACCTCTGATTGTGCAAGTTTCCCTCAAGATAACGTAATGTGAAACTTTGGAGATCTTCCCTGGGAGATAAGAGGATTCCTGCAGTTTCTTTATCCAGCCTTTGGCATGTGAGGAGCATCCATGGACTGGGACAGGGCTTTTCTCCACTGCCCAACTCCAGCTTTGGAGTTTAGTGTGGGAGTGAGGCTGACAGCATTTTCATAGCCCAAAAAATTTCAATTATCTTAGCAAGGGGACATTGGAAATTTCAATGCAGGAAAACTCCTCTCCACCCAGGCAAGGAGGAAAATGTGTTTATTTACTGTGGGGTTCAGTGTGTGGTCAGCTCTGGTTTTGTGGCCTAACTCATGCCAGCACAGCAGACAAGTCAGCCTGAACAGCCAGAACTGAGGAACTGTGTTTTCCTTCCTCATCCTCAGCTGCTGTGTCCTACCAGCAGCCTCAGTCTGAGCCTTTATTTGCAGAAAAATTGCTTTTGGAGTCATCCTAACTCCTGTGATGCCTCAATAGTGTGGTCCATGATCTTCACTTCCCTTGGCATCACCTTTGATGGGTCCCCAAATGTCACCTTTGCCCCTTCCTTTAGGAAGTACAAACCAGGTGTCTCTGAATTTCTCAGGTCCAGCTGTGCTCTCAGCGTAGGCAGTGATTCTGATCCTTTCATTTTAGCTGCTTTTGATCTGGAGAGTCAGGTCACACCTGATGAATGTTGGTATTTTGGGTAAATGGCACTTGTTGAGCAAGAGGAGGTGAGCACAGGAGTGCAGGTAACACCTCTGGAAGAGAGATTGTCTTAGCAGCTTCCCAGCAGATCCACTGGCAAGCAATTCACAGCTCAAATTAAACAGGAATTGCTTTCAGAGCCAGGTCATGATCATGTGGTTGCTGATAAGTCTGGTTGTGCATCCAACCTACAGGATAGCTCGGGGCCTGTTCCTAAAAGCAATTTTGAGGGGTGACATCACTCAGGAAGTCACTGTGGAGGGTTTGGGAGCCAAGTGCTCTCCTCTGATCTCAGAAAAAAGTGGACAAGTGGTTTGCACATGCTGAATGTGAAACCAGGCTCGGCAGAGCATTCCAAGTGCCTTCCCCAGCTGCTGAGAAATGAAGGCCAGGCCATGCCTAACCAAAACCACTTGGGCTGGTTGGGATCCTGCTGGTTTGTGCTCACTGGTGACACTTTTATGTGCAGGGGTGTCTGAGCAGGTGTTGGTCTGGAAACAGCTGGGTTCAGTGAGGTGATTGACCCTGAAGTACCAAAAACCTGCATCTGTATCCATCCTAAAGTGCCCACAACTAACAGAGCTGTCCTTTTGTCTCTTGGGTTTATCAAAACCACATGGGAATTCCTAGGGTTTTCCAGAGATGTTAATGGTGCTGTACATCCTGAAAGTTGCTGTGGAGTTTTAGTGGTTTCCATCAAGTGGTGATTTTTTTCCCCACCTGCAAACAGGAAGGTTTTGGTGGATGGTACCTGAGATGTAAAGAGAAGAAAGGGGAACAGAGGGGATCACTTGGATTTTCAGGCTTCTAACAAACAATCTGTGAATGGAATGCTTAAGTAAACAGGTCCTGAAGTGCTTACCCCAGGGGTTTTACTTTGCTGTGATTGATCCCTTCTTATAAGAGTGGTCCATGTCAAAATGCTGATTTAATAGGATCAGGAAGGAATTTGGGAAGTGCTCAGATGAGGCAGGGAGGTGATGTTGCTCTGAGGCTTTGAGCTGGCTGAGCATACAGCTTTACATGCTTTATTTTTTAATTTCCCTGTGGCACTTGAGATTTGCCTTTCCTGCAAATCAGGGCTTTGAGGCAAAGGCCTGCCTTGTTGTCAGAGCTCAGAAGTGCCCGTGCCTGGGGCCACGTTTAAACCACCGAGTCCTTCAGCATCCTCATGACCTGGTGCAGCCTGGAGTCTCCTCCTGTTCCTTTTTCTCCTGACTGAGATAACTTGGAGGGGGGGGGAGGGAAGCACTGCAGCCCCCCACATCCTTCCTTAGATTGCTTTTATTTCATACTATGATTTCTGCAAGGCTGATAAAAAAATTATAATTTAAAAGCCCCTACAACCACCAAAAACTCCACAAGCCAAAAGAATTTTGGTTGGGTGCTGCCCAGAAATGGCTTCATATCCCTTAGACACTTCTGGAAGGCTCCTCATCTCTGGAAATTGCTTGTCCTGATGTGTAGTTTGGACAAGTATCCCTTTCCAACCCTCCAAGAGAGGATTTTGGTTCCTTCCTCCTTCCCTTTAGCCCTTCTGAAGCCAGGTGGGCATTTCTGGAGACCACGAGAGCAGTTATGGCAAAGGGGACCAAACTGAGTGACTGATTTGTAATCAGGTCCCAAAGAGTGATTCTGGGTCAGCCCATCCATCCAGCTGGAGCTGGCATCCATCTTTGTGGCAAATCATGAGTTTATTGCAAATTAGATTTGCTTTTTCCTTCCCTAATGGAATGATTGTGTGAATTTGAGGAAACAGAGTCAGCCCCAGATGTCACAGCCCCGTATCCTTCAGACCACTAAAGGTATCTAGAGGTATCTGCAGACTAAAGGATTCTGTCTGGGAGAGCTGGAAGCTGTTACTGTCCTGCTGATAATTTGTTCCTTTTGTGAATATTTGAGAGGTGCTTTAGTAAACAAGAGCTTCATGTGCTGTCTGGCACCAGGCACTCATCCCATGGGAGCGAATGAACAGCGAAAACAAAAAACCAGCAGCTCATTTTCTACCTGTGGGTTCTTTTATCATCTATTTTTATTACAGAACCGTGGTTTTCTCTCCTGCTAATGGTGTGTGGTGTTTCAGGGATGCCTATGCAGTTGGTTGGAATGGCCGGATGGGGATGAGGCACAGCAGGCTCGGCAGCCCCGGCACCTTCCTGGACAAGGATGGGATTTTTGTCAACGCCACCAACAGCAAACTGCTGGAGAGGGCCCATGGCATCCTCATGTCAGTACCCAGGGGGATCTGCGCTTTACTCCTGGAGAGAATGAGCAGCAGGGTAGTTAGGGGAATGTAAATAACCAGGATATAAAATTCCCAGGGTGCCAGGTAGACCTGGAGGTGTTTCCCAGTTGGGTCAAAGCAGCCCCAGTACAACTGACATGTCTGATTTAACTCATTCCTTCAGAATGACAGGCAAAGGGAAGAAAGAGAAGGAACAAACCTGCTGGGCACACCAGTCTGGACATACAGCAGCCACACTCTTAATGTAGTCACACTTTTAACATCATATCAAAGTTTCCATTATAAATTATCTGGGCAGATGATGCTGATAATTCACACTGCAGCCTCCTCGAAGGCTCAGGGAGCATCCCAGGGTGGCTGGCATGATCATGGGGGTTGAAAAGCAGGAGGCTGGTCAATCATTGTGTGACTTGGCTTATTCTCACTTCCCAAATTCCCAGATGCCATTATTTCCAGTGTAACCATTCCCATTAACTGGGTATATTCAGTCTGCAATATGCAGGGGCAGCCCCATTTCAGTGCCAGCTAAGGGCAGCAGCTGCTCAGGGGGGTTTGGAGGGGCTGGTTTCATAAACTCTGCATTCCACAATTGCACTGTGGATTAACCTGAGCTGTTTATTGTCTCTCCAGGAGAAATAAGAACATCAAAGCCAAACCCAGCCTCCCAAAGGTGAGTGAGAAGCAGCATTTTCCCCTTGTGCTCTGTGGGTTAAGGCTGTAGTGATGTGATGTTGCTGGATATGATGAAGACCGTTGTGTTTATACCAAGACTTTGGTCAACTCAGCTCTGTTCAGGGCTCTTTAATTCATATAAACCCAGAGGATTTCAGTCCTGATTTCTGCTGGGAGAGAGATACAAGCACTTACATCCTCCTTGGAGCTGCTCTGGCTCCTTTTTCCTCCTTCTGAGGAGGAGTACATACATGCTGGTGAAATTTAATAACTAAATCTCTAAACTAAAATGAGCAAGTAAATGATGCAGGAGAGCTGGTACCTGAAAGACAACAACCTTTTACTTTCCCTCTGTCTTGGTTACATTTATTATATTTTAAGAGGTGCAAGGAGATCTGCTGTCCCTAGAAGAATAATGCTTTTTGTGATCCTCACTGGTGCTGCATGCATGGTCAGGAACAGAGCACCAAGAAAGGAACAAACAGATTTTATTCTTCTTTATGTCCATCTCCAGTACCTGGAGAGGCACTGATTTAATTAATCAATGAACTGCTCATTAACAGTGAGGAGAATCATAGAATTGTGGAATGGTTTGTGTTGGAAAGGACCTTCAAGGTCATCCAGTTCTACCCCTGCCATGGACAGGGTCACCTTCCACCATCCCAGGGTGCTCCAAGCCCTGTCCTGTCACAGTGGACACGGAAAGAGCCACACCAGGACACACTGGTGAGCAAAGTAGGAAAAAGGGATGAGTTTATTTACAAAACTCAGTTTTACATATTTCCTACGGGGCCTGTGGATTGGAGGATGGAATTCCACCTCTCAACCCACATTGGTCAAGCCAGCTGATAATCACTTTTCTCCTCTTACTTAGAAATATGTAAACAATGAAAGACAGTAAAACATGGCAGTGTTTACAGTAGAAAGTGTGATAAGGTAAAATTTCTGACTCCAATATGAAGAACAGTACAGAAGGCTTAGAAAAGTCTTCAAAATCAGGGTGACACCATCCAATGTGGCCTTGGACACTTCCAGGGATGGGGCAGCCACAGCTTCTCTGAGCAACCTGTGCCAACACCCTCCATCCCTCAGTGTTCCCTGCTGAGATTACATCCCCTAAGGAAGCCCTGGGAGGGGAAAGGAGGATTACAGCAGATGGAGTGATGGTAACATCTGGATTTTCTGTGGATTCTCTCTTTTTCCACAGCACTTGCTGGATGTGAAGTCCCTCAAGCACCTCACGAACCTGACACTGCACGACCGCATCACCAAATCTCTCCTCCACCTCCATAAGAAGAAAAAACCACCCAGCATCAGTGCCCAGTTCCAGGTGAGCCCTTTCCTGTCATGGAGAGAGGGGAATCAATCCTGCCCCATCCCCTGCAGCATTTAGGCTGTGAATCCCACTGAGGTTTTGAGGGAACTGAGAGATTCACAGGTATTTAAAGGGTGCAGATGGAGAGAAATGACAGTGAGGGTGGGGGAGGATGTGGTGGAGCAAGGTGGGACATGAGGATGAGCTGGAAAGGGAAATGTTGGTGCATCCCTATCCTCTGGTACCTCAAACTGTGGCTCTTTCTCCCCCAAATCCAGAAAATGCAAAATCACCAAATCATGTTTTTTGCAGTCTTTTTACTCTCAACCATAACTATTCTGAGACAGAATGGGAATTTTAATAGGGGCAGAAAGGTGAAAATCCTGCTGCATTATCTCCTGGAGAGCAGGGAAATTCACAGGACAGGTCTATCCTGTGTTGTCAGTGCAGTCAGCAATCCCTAGGGCTGGTGCAGGGAAAATAATCCTCCAAGGATTTGGCAGTGCTGGGCTCACAGTTGGACTCAATGATCTTAAAGGTCTTTTCCAACCTAAATGTGATTGTTCTATATGTGCAGCACGGCTTGGAAACTGCTACAAGACGTGCATGAGCAGGTGGTAATAACAGAAAACAGCTTTTCACTTAAAATCTGGGTTCTAAGCAAGCCTAGGTTGGTTTTGACTTGTAATTTTGACTGCTTTGGGGGGTTTTTGGAGATTTGGTTTATATTTAGAGAGTATCCATGTGTAGGTAAGATTAAATAATTTAAAATGTATGCACACACACACGTGTATATATAATTTGCAGAATGCACATCTGTATATTTATATATTTATATATTTATATAGTCTTGTCTAATCTAATGGTATTCTGGTCAAAATTCACTCCTGCAGAGTTTAATTCATACCTGTGGAGGGGTTGAAACGGGGATGACTTGGAGTGAAAAACCTTCCCAAAACCTATTTATGCTCCCAGCAAAACTCTGAAAAGCCCCAGGGGACACAACTGATATTTTTTTGTATATTTTCACAGCACATTCAAATCAAAGCCCCCTAATTTCATTGAGCACTTTGTTAAAGAGAATCACTTTGAGGGACAAAGCAGCAGCATTGCTTTTTTAATCAAGAGCAAACTAATAAAATTGCAGTGCATGGAATTGGGTCACAGGCAGGAAATACAAATGTTTCCTGTCATGTTTTTTTTTCAGAGAAACGCTGCTTTGTGGCTAATGCCTCAGCACAGGGCTTGCAGCTGCTCCATCTCCTGTGGATTTCCACTCTCCCTGTACTTAGGGAAATCTGTTGGGGAAATAGCTGAGCAGGGTGGAAAACCAAACCACCCATATCTAAAATTGTAGGTATGACCCTCATGCAGGTGGAGACAGGGATGGAACCCTTCCTGAAAGGCTGAGAAAGGTGGAGAAGCTGGAAAGTTTTGCTTTCAAAAACAAAGGACAAAGGAGACGAGCACAGGGTTAATCCAGCGACCTCACATGTCCTTTGCGGATTCCCGACCACCAGATGGCAGAGGGTGCCTCGACCATCTGCCTCCCTCAGGACAGCACTGAGGGAATGGAAATGTCCCCTCCTGTGGGTCCAGCACATCCCATCCCCACCTTTTCCAGCACTGGGAGCACCCTGCTTGCTGGGCTTTCAGCAAAGGGGTTGTGTCCCTTGAGAATCCCTCCCACTAACCTGTGTGGGCACAGTGGGCTGCTGCAGCATTCTGCTGATTGAAAGCTCCCAATAGGATTCTTTTGTGTAAAAAGGAATAATTTCATATATAAAATATATATATAATTTCATATATAATTTCATATATAGCAGAGCTCTGCCACGTCATGGCATTCCTGCTGCTCCCTGGGACAGGAGCAGCAATATTTGCATGAAGTTGATGTACACAGCACAGCTGCATCACATGTGCCTGGGATCCATCCCTTGCTCCTTCCAAAATCCTGGATGAGAGTGAATTTTTCTAAACATGAAAGGCTTCCCATAAAGATGTCTTTGAAATGATCAGAAGGAAAAAAAAAAGGCTTCCTGTTAGCTGATCTGTGGGCAAAATGCTTCTTTGTAATATCACGCCAGTTTATTAACTCCTGTATTCCAGAATTTGTAACTCTGTTCATAGTAAATGTGACAGAATATCTTTTACATAACTGAATTTTAAACTCTATTAAAATCAGGAATAATCAACTCTGTAGCATCTTACCAATGCCATGTTTGTGATGTGCTCAGCAATTAGAGATACCCAAAGAATTTATAGGACACAGCAAAAAAAATGTGGCTGAGGAGCCTGGCCAGCACCGATGGACTCGGCACAGTCTGGTTTTCAGCCTGGTTTTATTCCAAGAGCTTGTGATTCACCCCAAAAAGTCAGAGGTTTGCAAGGTGAAGGGATAACTCAGCATGACATCCCACTGGAGCAGCTGGCTGTGGAGTGATGTCAGTGTAAATTCATTTTTATGGGAGAGACTTTTAATGGTGATGAATAAATAAGAGCAAATAGAAAAATGGAACCAGGAAACCCCTCAGTTCTCAGTGATCATTCATTCAGGAACATGCCAGCATTGAAGGTGTTCTCTAGGAACAACCTCTGACCTGTTCAGGGTGGCAGGCTTCAAAAATTACTGTGAATTCCAAATTTTCCTTTGTCAAAACTTTCATTAAAAACAATTTCTTTTTAGGCAAAAAGTAAAGTTTTGACAACTGAAAATCAGAGTAAATCCTGCCTGGAGTCACTTTTGATAAAGGAAAATTTGATTTGTTTAAAAACCATCAGTGGTTTTTTGGTGCCAGGTATAAATTCTTGTCTTGGACCTCCCATTCATGGCTGGAAGAGGCTTGTGGTGTGGAATGGGATGGGAATTCGGGCTCCAGGGGAGCCAGAGATCTGTAAATCCAGCCCAGCATTGTATTTATTGTTGGTTCCTTTGTTGGGGGCAGAGACAAAATCAGCCAAGTTGCTTGTGCTAAAACACTCGTTTGGGGGAATAATTTCCCATGTGCCTCATTTACTCATAATTAATTCCAGTTTATGTTGGTTTATGATTTAAGCACTTGGATTTTCATTCCCCACTGTGGTTTCCTCTGTTGCAGGCATCCCTCAACAAACTGATGGAGACCCTGGGCCAGGCAGAGCCGTATTTTGTCAAGTGCATCCGATCCAACGCCGAGAAGGTAAATGCCACCCTGTGGAAGAGATCCTGCTGGAAATCAGCTGGGGAATCTTCTGTCCATTTTTACAGGGGGTTGGATAGGAAATAAAGCCTCAAATGGAGCTGGATTTAGAAGATCTGAGCAAAGGGAAGCGTGGATTTATCACGTGGGTGTCACTCTTGATAAACTGCGCAGATTCTTCTTATATTTGTAGAAACACATGTATTCAAATAGAGTATTTTAATTCATATGAAAAATATATTGGTTTTAATAAATGAATTTGACTCCTTTGAAGCTTCTGACCAGCCGTAAGAGAGATTTGTAGAACCATGAATTCACTTGTGCTGGGTCTGAACCCTAAAGCTTCTTTAAAATAAAGTTTCCATAACTAAAAGCAGATACATTTAGAATAAATCACATTGATCACACTGACTCATATTTCTTGAATGTGACTTTACATAATTGTGTCACAGACTGGGGACCCTCAGTTCAAAATGTAGGGCTGCTTTGTGGATTAATCCTTCAGCATTTTACCCAGGCATTTAAAGCTGAAGCGTTTTGCCTTGGAGATCATTTTGTTGCTTGAAATCTCAGCCATTAACTGTCCCTTTGGAGAGACAGTTCAATTCAAATTCAGAAATTTGATAAATTCAGAATATTCAATTCAAATGCAGAAAATCTTTTTTTATGGCTTTATTTCTCTAGTTAGCTGTTTGAAAGTCTCAGAAGCAAACAGGATTCAATCCCAGTGGGATTGGTTCCCTTCCTGGGGACCCACATCTCTGACAATGCTCATGTCATGCACATGTGCTGCATCTGCTGAACCCTTCACCCATCCACGACTTAAAAGCTTCAGTGAAAGGAAATATTTGCTCAGCCTTGCTCTGTTTCCCCCTCCAGCTGCCCCTGCGGTTCAGCGACAGCCTGGTGCTGCGGCAGCTGCGCTACACGGGGATGCTGGAGACCGTGCGCATCCGCCAGTCAGGATACAGCTGCAAATACTCCTTCCAGGTTGAGTACAAAGGTTCCACCACCTTTATCAGCGGTAGCAGAGTCATCATGAGTGTTGCAGGTTCATTTTTATCAGGGTAACTCATTTCTAGCTCTTGGAAGGCAGTGGATGTAACAGGCTGTTCTCTGCCTATGAGCCGATCTAGACCTCAGGGAGGGCTGTGAGCCCCCTGCATGAATATAAATCCTCCTTCTATCCCCTTCAGGGCTCTAGACTAGCTCAGCCCAGGAGGAATATATCAGTAGACAGGTATAGGATCCAAAAGAGGCTCTCACCCTTAGCTGCAGTCAGATGTTTATTCCAGATGTTCTCCAGGGGGAAAGAGGGCGTGCACAGAGGGACGGGGCCTTTTCTCTGATCTTGCCAGGGTGGAGCAAGTTGGCACACAGCCAATGGGGTCAGAAAGGGAAGGAAGGGTCAACTACATATCATAAACCCTAGGGGTTCTCTGGGGTGGGAGAAACCATTTCCCCAGGGGAATATAACACCTGCACCTTGATTTTTGAACAAAACCAGTATTTTTTGCAATATGTGCACCCTTTTGGGAAAAAATGTCTGATTTGCACGTACTCTGCTGCATCTGGAATTGCTGGGAGCAGTGTTTGCCCTGTCGTGTTGGCTGTGTCCCATCAGGAAGGTGATCGGCGTCCTCTGAACTGCTGGAGTTCTCCAGCTCTTCCTGTTTTCCTCTTTCCCATGTGTTTGCCAGGTTTTGTGTACACGTCGGGCCTTTCATGCTTCGCTGGTCTGGTTCTGATTGGTTTCCTGCTTGCAGCTGCTTTGGGGCAGACACTGTGTTCTGCACAGCAGCTGTTTAGAAAAAGAAAAATGCTCAAAATTTTTTAAGCAGGGATCCCAACCTTGCTTGGGAGGATCCATCCTCTAGTACCTCCTGCACTCTTTGAATCCTCACAGCAGTAACGGCTGGAGCATCTCAGAGATGTTTTGCAGATGGATATCTGCCTTCTGTAGTGGCTCTCGTTGGGGATTTGGAGCATTTTTTTGCTCAGGATGACCCTGTGGCTCCTTCAGAACCTCTCCTCCCACGCTGAAAAACGTTTGAACCTTGCTGGGTCCCTGCTTTGATGTGTTTCCCATCAAACCACAAATGTTGGATGAAACTTGGTGTTCCCCAGTGCATAAAGTGTTATCTGTCCTTCTGCTCACTCCAGAGGTCCCATTTCATGTGGCCAGTGGAACAAATCTGTTATTTATGGGAGAAAAAAGCAGCAGGACCCAACAAACCAAATCTTGCTTTTTCTTTTTTCCCTTCTCAGGATTTTGTGAACCATTTCCACGTCCTTTTGCCACAAGGGATCAGCCCATCTAAGCACAATATCCATGATTTCTTCCGGAAGATAAAACTCGATCCAGACAATTACCAAGTTGGAAGAACAATGGTAAATGTTCATCCTCAGCTCAGCCTTTAACACACAGATATAACATTTGCCTGTAATTCTGTCTGATAAATTAATATCTATATATGGTTTTAATTAATGAAACTATTTTTCTTCTGTTTACCAAAAATCAATGACTTAAATGAAACTTAATATTATTAACATAAAAGGCTAAGGAATAATATTGTTTTGTTATTGACTGTAATGAGGCAGCCTCAAAAACCTCATATCCTCAAAAGTCTCTGTGTCTGTGTAGACTTAGCTTGATATGATGGTCCTCATTTTGCCTCCCCTGATGGGAAAGCTCTAATTCATACCTTAGACAGTCACAGGCTGAAACCTGTTAGAGGTGCCTTCACAAAAATCAGCTCCTCAGATTTCCTGGGAGTATCCAGGATGCAGAAACCAAGAGGGTTAAATCATTTGACTCATGGTCTGAACAGCTTTCCATGCCAGTGTTTCTTGGGTGAGCAGCTTTCCATGCTGGTGTTTCTTGGGTTGTTTTTCCCAGGTTTTCATGAAGGAACGGGAGCGGCAGCTGGTGCAGGACCTGCTGCACCAGGAGGTGCTGCGGAGGATCACGCTGCTGCAGCGCTGGTTCCGCAGCCTGCTCTGCAGGAGGCAGTTCCTGAGCCTGCGGCACGCGGCCATCACCATCCAGGTGGGTGCTGGTGCTGGATTCCAGTGCAATTACCATCCCCAAATCCTACAGACAGCCCATGGGTGAAATCAGATCTCCTGTCCAAGGAGAGCTTGCAATCAGGATTGACTCCTAGTACTGTCTCAGGGTTGCTGTTCCCTGAGATTCTCCTCGGGGTTGCTGTTCCCCGAGGTAATCAGGTTTTGCGTCTTCTCTTTTGCCCTAAGTGTTTCACACCGAAGGCAGAGACGACAAACTGAGTCCCCAGTGCAGTTCCAAGGTTGTTTATTCTTCATTATTATCTCAGTT